>OU015748.1:12090285-12104859 GCA_907169655.1 Acomys percivali
GATGAGAGAACAATGGGTGAATAGCAATGTAGAAGGATCCAGTGGGTTCTAGAAACCTACAAGTAGAACATTATGATAGGCAGATTTGGGTCATGGGGTCCCGCTCAAACTAAGGCCCTAGCCAAGGACAATACAGGCCGAATAATTTAAACCCCTACCCTGATCTAGCCCATGGACAAGACAGTCTCCACACTTGAGTGGAGAGAGGGATTTGACTTTCTCAAGTACTCTGGTGCCTCACATCTGACTATGTCCCCTGGCGGGGGGAGACCTAGTGGCACTCAGAGGAAGGACAGCAGGTCACTGAGAAGAGACTTGATACCCTATGAGCATATACAGAGGGAGGTAATCCCTCTGAGGAACAGTCATAGGGGAGGGGAATAAGGGGAAAATGGGAGGGAGGGGAGAATGGGAGGATACAAGGGATGGGATAACCATAGAAATGTAACAAGAATAAATTAATTAAAAAAATAAATTAAAAAAAAACATGAAGTAAATTCTCAAGAAAGCAGAACCTGAGATAAAAAAAAATAAAAAATAAAAATAAAAGCTAGATCTAAAAATCCACAATATTTACCGGACAAATACGCAGATCTAGCCAATGGTCAGAACAGTCTCCACACTTGAGTGGAGAGTGGGATATGACTTTCTCACTTACTCTGGTGCCTCACATTTGACCATGCCCCCTGGAGGGGGAGACCTGGTGGCACTCAGAGGAAGGACAGCAGGTCACCGAGAAGAGACTTGATACCCTATGAGCATATACAGAGGGAGGTAATCCCTCTCAGTCACAGTCATAGGGGAGGGGAATAAGGGGAAAATGGGAGGGAGGGAAGAATGGGAGGATACAAGGAATGGGATAACCATTGAGATGTAACAAGAATAAATTAATTTAAAAAAGTTATAAAATAAAAAATGTTAGTGAATGAGAAAAATTATGTATTTATGATTCTAACATCTCAACATATCACAGGTGTTTTTCTGATAGTTATTGTACAGTTCAATTTCTTTATGAATCCCCAAAATTGTATTGTAGATTTAAACAACATTGTTCTTAAAGTTACTATTAAAGGAAAACTACATAGAAAATTTAAAACATATATGAATATAATAATACATAAACACTTAGTGTCCACAGATTAAAAATTGTGAAATAGCTTGCATGAAATAGTTTATGTTGGTATTGGCCAAAGACTGGACTCAGAAGTCAGTGGACCAAGAAGACATTTTAGATGTAGATCCATAAAAGAAAGCTCTGTAAATACCTTAAACTGAAAGAAATATTGTTATATATGAATCTGGACTACCTTATACATTCATACTTTTATAATTAAATATGTTTTTAAAAGTTAGGCACGCATACAAAGTAACTTGATCATACTACCTACAGATTTAATTATCAGAAGCAGAGCAAGTGTTATAAGAACAAGGACACCTGTTGTAAGGCTGTCTGCTACAGGAATGCTGCAGACAGTAAATCAGTCAGACATACAGACAAACAGACAGCATCATGAAGAGGTAATTCAAGAAATCATTCAAGAGGGATTGGGCATGGCATGGAAACAGAGTGGAAGAAGAACACAGGAAATAATCTACTGTTTTACTTACTTAAATTCTCTTACATTCGCTGTCTCTTCTTTATAGTGAGCTATGTGCACACTAGATTTTACTTTGTTTACAGGGAACGTTATGTGGCATTTCCTCTTATGGATAAGTACTTGCAGTATAATTCTGCAACAGTATAATTTATAGAAAATATTTATACATCCTAGGTATTAACTAGGGCATGTAAAATTTATAATAATTTCAAAGGACATTAGCATTTATCACAAGATATCGTGGTCATCCCTCATTTTGAAGTAGCAGTCTTTACTGTAAGAACTGCAAGAAGAAATCAATTCTTTTATAATTCTCCTTTCGCAAAGTAAGTTTTGGTATTCATTTGGAAACAAATGCATAAAACATCTGAGTCTATGTTGAATGGTCTTAACTACTTTATATTTAAATCTAACTAAATTTGTCAGAAGGTAGTAAATTATTGATCAGTATGAATCTGTTAATGAGTACATGCTGAATTTTTTGAGTTGGTAATATATAATAAAATAAGTTTATTAGTTATTCATTTGTATTCCATTAATAGTTTTCATTTTTTAGAACTTAAGTTCATTAGCTTAAAATTATTCAAAATGCTAAATTTTTCTTTATCCAATAAATAGGGCTCAATCCTTGCTTATTTATTCTTTCCCATGAGATGACATTTGTTTTTATTTTTAATTTAATTTATTTTATTAATTATCCACTTTACATCATGGTCATAGCCCCATTCCTCCTCTCCTCCAGATCCTATTCTCCCTCCTTATTTCCGCTATCACTCCTCCTCTACTCTTCAGAGAACGGGAGACTCCCTTATCCACCCACCCCAGCATATGAAGTCTCATCAGGACTGAGAGAATCCTCTTCTTCTGTCTCCTGGCACCCACCAGGGGAAGTGATCAAAAATCAGGAAACAGAGTCCATATCAGACATAGGTCCCTATCCCCTTAGTAGGGGACCCATATGATCTGGTCATTGGTTAAATCTGTGTAGGGAGCCTAGGTCCAGCCCATGCGTGGTCCTTGGTTGGTGCTTCAGTTTCCATAAGCCCCCATGGACTCTGATTATTTGGCTACTTTTGTCTTGTGCATATGCTGTCCCTTTCCATCACTCCTCTCCCTGTTCCACGAGACTCCCTTTGCTCCTCGCAATGTTTGGCTGTGGGTGTCTGCATATGTTCCCATCAGCTGCTGGGTGGAGCCACTCAGACAGAGCATAGCTATGCTCACCTCTCCTATGCAACCATAGCAGAGTTTCATTAATAGTGTTAGGCTTTGGCTATCCCCTCTGGCATTGGTTGGACATTTCCTCAGTCTCTGCTTTGTTTTTGTTCCTGCACATCTTGTAGCCAGATTAAGTATTGGATTGAAATTTTTTGGGATGGTTGGTGCTCCCCTCTTTCCACTAGGAATCGTTCTAGTTAGGGGGTAGCCTCTTTAGTATCCATGACCTCTGATCCTAGGAGTCTCAGCTAGAGTCACCGGTATCTTTACAGGATCTTACCCTTCCATAAATTTCCAGCTTGTCTTAGAGAAGCCACAGTACAAGGTTTCTCTTCTCTGTGCAAGCCCTCCGTTCACCTGAACCATCTCTCAAAATAGATTAATCTGCATGTAATTTTGATAAAATCCAAACCATAATTCCCTCCCATCAAATAATTTTCCTTTTACCTTACTATTTTTTATTCCAATTTTTCTGGGGGTTTTGCTTTGTTTTGTTTTCATAAGCTCAATAAGTCCACTTACCGTTGCCTATAAGTGCATAAGCAAAGGACCTGGAACCTATGCAATCTTTCAGGAGAAAACTGGGCATTTATCCCAACAACTTTAGTACATATGAACTGGCAATGGCTATGGTTGTATGCTCATGGCTTTCACAAGATTAAGATAGTCAAAATTCCAGTAAAACAATGGAATGGGTTCATGAAGTTCTGCTTCTTTTTGAAAAATTACTTAAGTCATGATTTGACTTCTATTTGCAGTTAGGCTTTAAAATTCCTTTGGCTTCACTTTTTGTTACTATTTCTGATATTGAACATAGCATATATTTAAACTCTGAAGAAATATAAATGATGATTTATGTTTCTGTATATGGAACTGAATATAAATCCATGCGGCTCCAGCCTGTTAGGCAAGAGCTCCACCAATGGCCAAAATGATAAGGCTCTCCGTGGAGAGTTTAGATAAATAGAGCACTGAAGAATATCTAGAATTACAAGTCCATAATACACAGAATAACATTTTGTATTTCAGAAATACACAATATCTACAATTGTTCATCGAGAAAAGGGACCTTCTAAGTTTCCTGTCATAATCATCTGGATGTCCTTCAATGCTATTTTTATTCAGACATTGTTTTGGCAACTATACTGCTAACAATTCTTGGGTACAGTTTTCTTGACTTACAGAGAAGGCATTATCTTACAACGTATTTCCTAGGACCTTTGCTCTTAATTTTTCTCATTTTCTTCTTTAGTGTTCAACGGGGAGATGATTCTATGTGTATGAATTGGGCTTGGGTACCCTATGTTTAGTTCTTTACTGTATGTTGACAAGTATGAATTTTTTTTACAGTCTCCATCTGCTGAAAAAACATTCTTTTGAGAGATGAGAGCTACACTTATTTGTGAGTATCAGAATAATTATTTATAAAACATTTAGAAACTATAAAGAATTAGGAAAGTGGTAGAAGTATGTTCTCCTCTAAGTTTCATAGCTAAAGGCAATTAATGACGGCTGATATAGGAAAAGTCAGTCTCCTCTATGCATGAACGCCATGATGAGCATTCAAACACAAGATGTCTGCATTAAATAGACATTTTTAATAGACACACTAAATAACCTCAGTAGATTGAATGTAGGTATATTGTGCTCTATTTTGTCTGGTTACACTTGTCTGTTTCTTAATGCTTTATTATACATTACTTTTCATATTTGTCTTACTTAAAGAATTTAAAATTATGTTTCATACATCTATAGACCATCTAGAGTGACAAAAATAAGCATAAGTCTGTTATATATAAGGGAGATTCCATGTCACAGTTGTTGATGAGCTAACATTTAGATGTTTTGAAAAAAATAATATGGACAATAAATACTGTAAACTCTCCCTAAAATACACACGCACGCGCACACACACACACACACACACACACACACACACACACACACACAAATATATATATATGAAAATATATGAAATGAAGTCAGCCATTAATGGATCAAAAATGTCCCTACCTGACAGGACACAATTAAACATTAGTGACCCATGCAAAGAACATAGTTACCTACTTTGGACTTATTGACTAACAAAGTTATATAGACACCCAAATTTTACAGACTAAAAAGGCTTTTTGACCTATTTCCAGTGCTCATGGTAACTCAGAAAACCTTGCCGGTAAGATTCTATTATTGGGAAAAGTGCATGTTTGAGTCTTAAGCATGGAGAAATCACTCTGATTTAAAAGCTCCATTCATACCAACTGTTTTCATAATGATAAAGGAAGTATGAGAATATCAGGGGAGCTAGGTAATCATCAGTCCCAGTCCTTGAGTAGTTTTGTTAACTACAATAATGACCAGCCTGTTAACATCTGACCTCTGGTGCAGTCATTGCAAGAATATCATGGGACAAGTCAGCTACTTTCTTACTGGAATTAAGATCTACTCCACCAAGTGAAGTGCATAAGTAGTACTGATACTGTTATCAGTCCATGTGCATACACACACACACACACACACACACACACACACACACATCCACAATTTGTGTACCTGGGATGTATCCAATGTATAAATCTATAAATGTGTCCAACACAAAACCTTGGTTGTGAGTTTTATAGGGAGAAATGAATATTTCAGACAAAGGATTTGATATATCTTCTGAAAGTAACGGTAAATCTCCAGAATTATGACAATATCCATAGTATATAATATATGACTTGAATATCCCAAAACACTCTAAACTGTGCTAATTTAAGCTCTCGGTTAAATTTTCCTTTATGTGATTTGTGCAATGAATATAGTGATAGTTAAGATTCATTGAATTCATTAATTATAATATATAAAATAATGAGCAAATTCACTTCTATTTGGCTTTGACATTCATGTTATTTTTCATTATAATCAATAAAACTTATGAAGGATCTTAGGAACCATAATATCCATAGTCCCTTGAAGTCAGCATTGCACTTGCATAGGGGACTAGAATTTGTAATACCATTGCAAGAATTCTGTGTCTATTTTGCAACCTGTTTATATGTAAAGTACATCCTACTTTTATAATACTTTGTATCATTTTGGTTGTTCATGAGTGTGTGTGTCTGTATGTGTGTGTCTGTGTGTATTCATATATGCACACACTTACATGACTTAAGGAATCTAGACAAAGAATTAAAGTGTACATATATCATGTCATATATGTGGAATTTATGTATGAATGAATGTATATGTATATTTGTTTAATGCATAGTGTTTTAATTTTATATAAAGAAAAACATTTCATTGAAATTTAAGTTATGAGTGGAATGATGTGTGTTCATGAAACAAGGACGTAGTTTAGTGTAAATTTAGGATACTAGAAACAAGAGAACACCAAATGCTCAGGCTAGAGCTAGTTCCTCATGGCCTCAGGAACATAAGTGTTTTGTACTGTTTTACTGTTAAATAGATGAAATCTTACAAAGTCATGCCCTCCCTATTCAAGTAATTTTAAAAAGCAATGATGTCACACTTCACAGGAAATGCATTACAATGATTATCAAGCTTTTATGAAGAACACTTCAATGAATTTTAACAGATGATTAGTAATTTATGGTTCAAAATAAAATAATTGGGATTTTAAATTTAAATTTATTAAATGACATTGAAAATCAGTGAAATGTTCATGGGGATATGCCTCAAAAATAAAGCACTCATGTCACAAGCAAGATGCCCAGTGTTTGGTTTCCTAGATCCTACATAGAGCCAGGTAGATAAGGTAGCTAGCTTCCTGTAATTATAGCCTTAGAATACAGAGACTTTTTGTCCATAGGAAACTTGCTAGGGAGCATAGATAATATGGTGAGCTCTGGGTTTGATTGGGAGAACTTGTCACAAAAAATGAGGCAAGAAAGTTATGAGTAATATTTCTGATATAACCTCCTGCATTTCACATATATATATATGCATAGAACATACTATTGTATGGACCCACATACCTGAAAAATTGCACATATATGCACAACACATTCATATATGATAAAAAGAAAACAGAAATTATAGTATATGAATTAAAGAAGAATCATCATATTTCCTTGCATATATGTATAATTTATTATTCAAATTAGGCTTATTGTAGAGCATTCAATATACATTTACAATTCCTAGAATCTATGAGTATAATTAGGAGAGCCAAATAAATGATTCTTAAGTGGCAGTTCTTTTTCCTAGTCTTCAATCTTGCCTTGTATCTTAAGGGAAGACTAACCAGAAAAGGTAAGGAATTGGTGATTAGAGAATAAATCAAAGCAGATTACCATACAATGAAGGATGTATTGGACAGAGGCTTAGGTAGCTAATGTAAAAAAAAAATCCAAACCATATAAGCTCTGAAGAAATAGTTTCAATGAGCAAAGGCTAACTTGTAGTGTTCATTTTTACTTTTCGTATAAAATAAATAAAGCTACCTAAATGAAAAACATTTAGTTCATGTATCTAATTTAGTTAAAAACTTTTTCTAGCCAGGAGTGATAGTGCATGCCTATACCCTAGCATTTTGGAGATAATAGCATGGCATCAATAGATAGAAGCCATCATCAGTCTTACCCAACTGTGACTCTAGAGAGCTAAGACAGCCCTAGATTGGACATTCATAACTCACACCAAGGATTATGAATCTTTGCAGAAGAAGAAGAAGCAGCTATCCAGAGGTAGTGTAAAATTTCAAGACTAGAGTGTTTTACAGGTACAACATAGATGTACATGTGAAGTCAAGGTGGTTTGACAGCTCACACAGCATCTTTGTAGGCTTTAGATGGACAAAATCCCAACATGGATCGTATAGGTGGATATGAAATCCCACTGCTAGCTGAGAAGATATTAGCATTCAATTGCTTCTAAGAGATGAAGAGTTAGATTTGACTTTAATTGCATCAACTCAGTTAAGCTGGCCATATGCTAGAGCAGACCCCAGTACAAAGATTAGCTAGGCAAGACAAACTGGATGCTACAAGACAAGAAGAAGGAATATTCTTAAAGTTGCATGCAAAGGAATAATAAATTGGAGATGATGATAAGAGAAGTGGATGATTTGAATGAATATGTTCAAAATATATTGCATAAAATTCTTACAGACTTAGTAAAAAAGAGGACACAAAGGTGGGCTGTTCAGGAAGGAAGAAGTGACTATCTAAGAATTGGGGGCAGATTGACCATAATCAAAATATATTATATACAATTATCCAGCTAATAAACCCCACCAGGATGTACTTGACTGCACACAATAAGGCCAGTACACATAGTCACTGACCTACCTCTGACAGATAAAAATTCCCTTATCTTACTCATCATTTAGTATATAGATATCTTGATTGCATTCTACTTCTATAAGGTATTACACTGGTGCATTACATGAAGATATTGAACCAACGTGGCCCAGTGGACCAGACAAAGCTATTATAGACTAATTATAAAGATATCTTCAATCATGGAATAGAAAAACTCTGAAAAAAAACCTACATTGTGGTCTCACGGAATTTTCTAGAAATCAAGTGGTATAGGCATGTGGATCTATGACATCTGAACAGAAGGGTAAGTTTTCACCTGACTATTCCTATAATTAAGATATATGTATCAATGGGATTCTTGGGTATTTTGGAAAAATTTTGAACTTGATATGATGTATTTTTCTGTGTCATTTACTGAGTGACTCAATAAACATAATTTTTAAATTTGACATTGAATAGAAGACAGTTCTGTAAAAGATTCAGGCTGCTGTGGAAGGTTGTTTTTCTCTTATTCCATGTCAACTAGTAAATTTAACATACATCCAGTGGGAGACAGGAATGGTGCTTCGAGTCTCTGCTCAGCACCCATAAGTAAATAGCAGCACACACCTTTGGGGTATTAAAAGATAGCTTTTCCATCCTCCACTCATAACTCTTCAGCTTTTGGACTACTACAACTATATGTAAGAAGTAAATTGCTCACCTAGATTACCACATATTTCAGGTTTTAGGTTTTAAAATTATTTTTAATTATTTTTATTCATGTGTGTGTATTTACATACACATATGCAGTTTCAGATCCTGTGGTTAGGTAGTGTCATGTGGTGAAATGACTAATGTGGGTTTTTAGAGCCAAACTCAGCTCCTCAGGTTGAGGACTATGTGCTCTTAACCACTGAACCATTTTCTTAGGCCCCTTCTATACTTTCATAATATATATTTAATAAAATATAGTATTACTTATATATTCTCATAGATAAATTGTAGATACTGATGAATACCCATATACATATGTACGTTTGTGCATGTATGTGTGTGTATTTTTGATTTGTAAATAGCAATTCATTTATTCATATAGAGTTACATGACTCAGTTTTCTGAATGTTTCTTTCTTGAGACAGTTGTTTTAATTGATTTAAATACAAATTAATTTTCATGTAAGGATTTCTGTAGGTAGATCCCTGGGCAACAGAAAGAGTGATTCATCTATTAGGCTACACATTTCTGTTTTAAGTTTGCCACATGCCCCTCTTTCTTTGTCATATTTTGTCGTCATATTTCATTGGTGGTTTTTATGCCTAGTCAGTTGACTTAGTGATAGCTATTTGTTCCACATAGAAATTGAGTGTTTTAATCATGACTTGCATATTAATATTATTTAAAAAGAGGAGCACAGATGCTCTCAGACCTTAGCAGCAGTGGTGGCAGATGAGGTTGGCAGCTGGGAACCTCTGGCAGAAGCTACTGGTGTGGTGACTGGTGGGAATTGCTGCGGGAGAGGTGATTCAGCCCAGTGTGCAGTTTGGTCCCAGAGTCCCTAGCTTAGCTAGGCTCATAATTTGGAGCCCAGAGTCCATAGCCAAATTTGGTGAGCTGTTTGGGCTCCCTGACCCTAGCTCAATCAGCGAGTGTTTCAGGCCCTGAGACCCAAACTGAACTGGTGTGTGGTTTGGGCCCTGAGACCCTGACTGAGCTCAGTATGCAGTTTGAGTCCAAGACCCTGGTTGGACTCAGCGCTAACTGGACTAAGCGTGTGTGTTGGGCCCAGAGACACATTTGGGTCCAGAGATGTGACCTGGACTCAACGCTCAGGTTGGGTCCATAGACACTAACTGGACTCAGTGTGTGTGTGGTTTGGGCCCTGTGACACTAACCTGGACTCTGCGAGCAGTCTGAGTCCTGAAAAGCTACTAGGAGCACAGACCAGTGGAACATCAGAGCTCCGGGACTAAGGAAATCTAGGGAAGACAGGGAGTAGAGCAGCCATCAGACACCCTCCACCCTACTGCAGTGCCACAAAGGAACACAGAAGGCCATGGACACTATGGCCTGACCCAGTGCACATTCTGAGACCCAGGACGATTCTGGGACCCACAGTTCTGGGGATCTGGTATCACTGGCTGGGAGAGACCCAAACTAGAGGGCTGGCTTTCTACCATCCAGACAGTGGAGCATCAGAGATTCTGGCCTAAGGAAATCATGAAAAACAGGTGAATCTGTCCCCAGGCTCCCTCCACCCAGCTCCAGAAGCTACCTCTGAAAAACAGACATGACAAGATGACTAAAGGACAGTGTGAAATCATACACAAAGATCCCAAAACAATATGGCGTCTCCAGATCCCAGCTATTCCAAAGAAAGCAACCCAGAGAATTCAAACAGAATGGAAATACAAGAAAGTGACATCAAATCCTTAGTAATGAGAATGACAGTGGAGGAAATAATTATTATTTACAAATACTTCAAATATAGAAACGGCCTGAAGGATTCTGGAATATGTGTTTATAGGAGTATGCATGTTACTTATATGTGAAATATATACCAGTGGATCTAATAAAGGTAGTAAATAAAATAGGCTACTAAAAATTGTAGTAAATAAAGACTAGAGAGATTGAAAACATATTGTTTGGTGAGTGCAAGGTTAGGGAAGGCAATAATGTTACATATTTATAATATCAGTAGTGAGGAGAAACAAACAGGTTTCCTGTATTCCTTGATTAGCTAGCATATTGCAATTGGTAAGTTCCAAGTCTCTGAAATTACAGAGACTCTATATCAGAAAACAGGGTAGAAGATTCCAAATGATAGCATCTGTCTTACACATGTTATACACACAGACACACACACACACACACAAACACACACATACACACACACACATACACACACACACACATACACACATGCACACATACACACATACACACACAGACCTGCCAAGACAAACATCCCTTCCTATTTGTGTGTGCATGAATATGTGTTTAGTTATATTAGAAACATTTTTGGCATTCTAGAACTGACATCCCTACATTTTCTTGTACTTTCTTTCATAAATCAAGGAATTTGTCATTTTCTTCAAGAACTCTCATTACTCAATAGGTTTGCCCTGTATTATTATTTCTTGCCTGTGTTGTGTGTTATGACATATAAAAAGAAGATCATACATAAGTGTGGTTGTTTGAAAAAAAGGCTCTCTGTTATCTTGGGATATGAAGATACATGGTATCCAGTGGTAAGCCTTATCTTCTTGAAATGTGTCATCTTGTGGGAGGAATTATTTTATTGGAGACTTGGCATGAAGGTTTCAAAACCATGAACTACTCCCAGTCTGTTTGTTATTAGAAAAGTTAGATCACAGTTCTCAGCTTCTAGATGAATTGTGGACCCTACCTCATTGAACCTATAAAGAACAAGTATTTTATTCTACGAGTTCCCTTGACCATGCAGTTCTTAGCAATTGAAAAAGTATCTAATATACACAAACATATCAGAATTTTCAAGAATACTTCCTGTATATCCTGTATATGAATTACATTCCTTCTCACTGTTATAGCAAAAGTTGTCAGATAGATATCCAACTGAGGGCTATGGTGCCACTTCCTGACTGTGCAGAAGATTTTGTTCCTCACAAATTCTAACATGTGTTTCCCATGATGCAATCTGTGACCTTTTTATTGTTTGTGTTATTTATGTTGACCTCATTCATTGTCAAAGAAATTGCAATATTTCTTATGGGTTTGAAAATTTTATATATGTATATATATATATATATGTGTGTGTGTGTGTGTGTGTGTGTGTGTGTGTGTGTGTGTGTTTTATTTCTTAAAAGAAATAGAAATGGTTAAGACATAGAAAAAATTACTATTTTTAAAATCTTCCTTATTAGTTTGAGATTTTTTTAAGTTTTATGTCACTCATTTTTCCATGTTAAAGCTTCATGTGTTTTTTCATGAATTCTTCGAACAATGATGTAAATACACACAAATACATATACACACAGCACACACACATATTTCCTCTTTGATTTGTTTTAGTAAATTATAATATAAGGTATTTTGATATTTTCATATTCATTTTGAATATAATGTAACTTGAAATTAATCTTTTAGTGTTCAATTTTATAAGTTGTTTAATATTATTTATAGGAAAATACCAGTCACTAATGACTATTTTATTCTAGGAGTACTCTGTATGAGGGAGACAAGCAGAAACATTAGTTTGAAGTACTTTATAAATTTCTCTCTAAAGGACTGTTTTTTTTTTGGGGGGGGTTTTGATTTTTTTTTCTGCTGTCACATGTAGCATTAAGGAAATGCTCTTTCCTGCTGTTCCAAAATATAGCTGTTCACATTCAAGTCAGTATAATTTTTAGACATTGTGTGCTAAGTTGAAGTAATAGTTTTATTTTGTTTCTTGATCTTATTAGTATTTTTAGGAACTACTAGTGATACATTTATGATGGACTAAAATTGTAAGAGCTAATAAGTAATAAAATTTTGTGGTAAAAATAGAACCCTCTCTTACTTGAAATTTTCAAATGAAGAACATGTTTGACTATGGCATGGAGGTTGAAAATGAAAGATAACCTTTGCTTGTAGGACAACAAGAAGAAATATTTTACATTCATGCCTTCCTTTGAAACCTGCTGTGTGCAGTACATTATATAATCCATGCCACCGTGTTTAACGAAAAGAGAAAATAATTATCCACTTCATGCTTGGTGAAGTTAATTTGTTAGTCACTTATCTTAACATCAAAAGCATCATCCACTCTTTTCACTGGAATCATAAAAAAACTGACAAAAATTATAGAATATCTTACATAACCTCATGAATAAATATTAAATCTTCAACTGAAGGCATATTTTAAATAACCAATAAAATGGGCTCATTTCCAAAATCTATTCAAAACACTACATTGAAGGTCAAAGAAAATGTTTAAATAAGGAGAGGTTCTTTTTCATAAGTAGACCAGCTGAATCATGCATCCTGTTCATGCATGTCAATAAAATACAAATTATACTAGCATTAAAACCAAATTCATTCATTAAATAATCCTTGACTACATGTTACAGATATAAGAAAAACAAAATGGATACATTATGTCATGTAAAGAGTAATCAATTGAATAACATGAATGAAAATATAACTAAAAAGATTTGCCCAAAACAAAAAGATCCATTTCTTAGCCTTATTATTACTTACTATTAGTAAGTTATATCTACTTCTGAATTAAAACAATACTGAAGCATAGTAGTATTAAAATCATTTGACTCTAATTCTTATCTTCATCTTGACTACAATAGGATATTGAAAAGAACTCCTAAATCAAAGCATTTGTGGACTAAAACCTTTTACAGGAAAACTAAGACAATTTGAGAAAAGGCAAGACAAGAGCTCTTCCTCAGCACCACATGTTACTTGGGTATTTGCCCTAAAATCTCTGTCATTTCATGTCTTCTCTCTCTCATTACTGCTTCCTGTTGCTTACTTGCTTCATTCTCCAGGCGTAATTCCAGCCCCCAGCAGGAGACAAGGCCACCAGCAGAAGTGGAGTGTGCAGGCTCCCAGAGACTAAGGTTCCTGTATTAGCTTTGGAAAATTACATAATACAGTTTTGGTGAAAACTGGACTTCCAATAGTAGCTAATGTTAGTTGTTAAGTCAATAAAGGGACAATTAGAACATAAATCATGATGATTATCATAGGAAATATAATTGGATCTGCAGAAGCATTATCTCCTAAGAGTAAAAGACTCACCATATTTGTCCACACCCACCTAATAATTAAAAAAAACAAAAACCTCAACCTCTATGGTCTTATGTTTCAAGTCACTGAAATTAAAATGTTACTTCAAAAATAATCCATCATGATAATTTATTAATTAGATATTGTGTTTTAGAAAGGAATAAAACCCAGTATTTTGGCATATCTCAGTGGTTTAATGATTTTATATCATGCACAAGCCTTGATTTTGAACTCCAATACTATGAAAAATCAGAAAAAAACTTTATTTCACTTTTGCTCAGAGTAATTTTTCCAGACTAGTTTCCTAAATTATGTGAAGATATTTTAAAATAAAATGACAGATATCAATTCTCTTTTCCTATGTGTTCACTTAGTACAATAAGTGCCTCAATGACAAATTGCTTACAGAATAGATATCCTGAATGTTTGCTATTACTCAAATCATATTTTATTACTTTCCATTTACATATGATAATAGAAATGAAGAAATGCACTCTGTCAAATACCCTGTGAGCAAAACAGATAAGATTTTTGATAGAGTAAAATTAATATTCCAAGACTTACCCCTGTTTATTAAATTATTGTACTCCTTCCCCGGCATTGCTTCAATGTCAAAAGAAATAAAAAACAATTTTAAAACCCTTATTTCATACTTAAATTTTAAGTGTGCATGTAATGAGCATGTGCATGTAAGAGAGACAGACAAGAGAGAGAGAGAGAGAGAGAGAGAGAGAGAGAGAGAGAGAGAGAGA
>OU015748.1:12104869-12174007 GCA_907169655.1 Acomys percivali
GAGAGAGAGAGAGAGAGAGAGAGAGAGAGAGAGAGAGAGAGAGAGAGTGTCTGTCTGGATTTCAGGAAGCCTACATCCTGAGCTAGAATTCGGGGCCTGTGAGTTTCCCAATGTAGATGATCAGGACCTAATAGACCTCCTCTGAATGGATGTTCTAGGCTCTTAATTTCTGCACCTTCACTTTCATTTCTTCCCTTTCTGAGTTTTACAGCCCATAAGCTCTGTCACTTAAAACATAGAGCTCTTGTTCAACATTTGTATCAGCTGAACAATCATTCTTTTTTAAAAAATTTATTTTATTAATTTATTCATATTACATCTCAATGGTTATCCCCTCCCTTGTATCCTCCCATTCCTCCCTCCCTCCCATTTTCCCCTTATTCCTCCCCCCTATGACTGTGACTGAGGGGGACTTCCTCCCCCTGTATATGCTCATAGGGTATCAAGTTTCTTCTTGGGAGCCTGCTATCCCATCGTTCTTAAGATATTTCTGACAGACATATTTGCGAGGCAGGAACTATTGAGGACTTGCTTACCCTGTCTTGGCAAAGTTTGACTGTCTACTCTGCTTGCATCCAAGCTTGCCCGTTATTAGGCAAAATTCTGTGTGTAACATAAATGAAAGCATTTTGCTCAGGGGCTGTTTTGCTAAATTGACGCCATCTCCATAAGGAGGTTCTTTGATGCTCACCATCTTCTTTAGGTAGAAGACCAGATAGTTTAGTCTTACAATTGAGCTTAGTTGTTTAGGGGTTAAGATGTTTTTATGTCTAGATAGATGTTTTAAGATGACAGAGATGAGATATGATAAATATTGATTTTCATTCAGAATTTTAAACTCACAAAGATAGGAAAGATCTTTTCGGAGATGTTGCCAAATACAATTAGCCAAAGCACTTTGAATGTAACATTTATATAATTCCTGATTGTTTCATGGTTCTTCTTGCTGTATGTAGTTATTATTTATGTGTAATAATATAAATGTGTATGCCAATAAAGTAAAATCTTTAAAAAAAAGATATTTCTGAACTGAAAATGCCAGATTTGCATATTTAAAAGGTCTAGGATTACAACTTGGGATGTGGTCCTTCCCAAAGCTTTATCTTCATATAGCAGTTACATTTATAGATATTAAATAATTTCTATTAAGCAATGATTGTTGAATCATTCTATATTTGCTCATTACTACATATTAACATCTTAAGATGCTTTCAATTGATTATTAATGTTTTAATTTGTTCAATATATCCTCTATAAACCATTATGCAATTTCTTTCAAAGGCCCAATTTGAACAGGATAAAGGAGTGACAATTGAGTATTGTTAGTCAATGTATCTCACCAGAGAACTTTGTGTTTGGCTGTTTTCAGTTGTCTGATAATCCTCTTTCCTCAGCAACAAATAAACAAAGTGAATGGGAACATATGTGTTTGGAGAAAAACTGGAGTGATTAAAAGAAATTCCATTGATTACAGTTGAAAAGTAATGTCTCTCATATATCCACATCACCCTTTACCTTATGTTTCCAAAATGGCTAAACGATTCATGTGTAAGCAGGGGTTAGAGTACTTTATTGAGTGAGCTCTCTGAGTTTCCTGCTCTTAAAGCACCATTTAGACTCCAGAGGGACACCATGAGCTAATGATCATTAACAGTAAATGGATGGTGAAATTCCTTTGTACACTTCTACAATCTGACTGCTTATTACACTGCTTTGTTCTTCTGGCTTTGAAAGGTTAAGTGTTGGTGACTTCTATTTCTTAGTGTAATTTGTGTGTGTGTGTGTACATGCTCAGGTGCGCACGCATGTGTGCGTGCATTAGTGCATGCGTGCATGTGTGTGTGTGTGTGTTGATGAACTCAGTGGATCATTCACAGCTCGCATTTCCTGAAATTCAGTGACCATGCTGAACCTGCCAGCCATGATGTTTCACACTCCAAAAACCATTACTGACTGTCAAATGTTTTTTTCTTCTTACCATTTCATATCCTTTCTTGACAGTGAAATGATGAAAATTATAAGGAATTGTGTTCTAAGGAATTAAAAGATATTCTGTGCTACTATATTATGAATAATATAAGCAAGTACACTTTCCTGAGCTTCTGTATCTGTTCCTCTGCTGTGGGGGAGCCTGACTTAATCCCTGCTCAGTGTTAGTTGTGAGCTTCCCCAAGCATCACAAGTAATCCTCAAATATATAACTCTTTTTTTTTATCTTTAGCACTTTTGTAATTTTATTCCCCCCAAAATAGACTTTTTTACATATTCTATATGCACATTTTAATCAAGAACTATCAACTTATAATTCAATGTTTGATTCCAGAGTTGACAGTAAAATGTGCTTACTGTGTATTTAAATATTTACTAGCTGTATGCTGTTAGTATTTGTGACTCTAATTGACACTCACCTAATGTGATTTTTCCAACACAGTAATGAACTAAATCACAGATACAAAATAAAATAAATCTGAAATGTTACTTTTAGCTAACATTAATAATTTATATCCATAAGCTAGTTTTTATTCTGTTGAATAGTTACAATATTATCATCATCTCAGTGAAATACTTATCAATTGACTTCCATTCTCACATGATGGTGTACTTACTACTCAAAATGATGTTATTCAACTACATGATACTTAAACAATCTCACAATACACTCTCCATTGAATACCACTACCAATGTACTGCATTTAATTTGATAATAGAAACAGGCCATAATACATATATAAAAGAGAGAGAAAGAGAGAGACAGAGAGAGACACACACAGAGACAGGGAAATGTATGTAAACATATCTTTGATTATAGTAAGGATCCAAAAGATCTACATCAAGGAAGAAGGTGAGACCTCAAGGCAAGGCTAGGAGGAGAAATTAAATATTAGAAAGTTATTTCTTTTAATGACCTTGAAATATTTAATTCCAGTTTCGAGAAATGTATGGAAAGTATGAACATAAAATTATTGCACTTGGTTAATAGAAACTAGGTCGAGAAGCCAATTATGTTATTTGTATTGATCTGATAGATATATATTCATTACAATAATAGCAATTCTGCTATAGCTACTAGCAGATACTTCTACAGTTACACAGTGTAACAAGTTGAGATAAATCACATTTTCCTTGAAGTTTCTAGTTTGTCATATTGCATTTCATGATGATTGAAAAAAGTAGATTAATACCTGTTTTATCTTACACACTTTCTCTAAATTGTGTATGTGATCTAAGAGTTATAATTAATGGTCTAAAAAGTATGCCCACTTTATACTTCTAAAGTCTTTTAAAACAATGAGCTTTTAATTAATAATTCTGTAACTATCTTAAATCATACTATTTTTATTTAAAATCTACGTTGTAACAATCACTTTTGTATTCCATCTCTGGCAACTTTCCATGTTTATCTCTATATAGAATAAACCTCAATAATATCTTAGCTAATTGAAAATAAAATTATTTCCACATTCAGGAGTACATTTGTTTAAATTGTTTCACCATAGAGCATATTGTACTACTGGTTATCTTTTTTTTTAATTTTATTACGTTTCTTTTTTAACAAATGCACTTATATTATTACACACGAATAAGATAAACTACCTACAGCAGGAAGAACCATGAGACAATCATGAGTTATATGAATGTTACATTCATGGTGATTTGGCCATTTGTATTTGTTAAGCTTGAGGTAAACATCTTTCCTACATTGTTAGGTCTACATTTCTGAATGAAAGTCAGTAGCTATCATATCTCATTCCTACTAACATAAATCATATATCTTGATCTAAAAAGATCTTATCTCATAACAAACTAAACTTGATTGTAAGAGTAAACTATCTGGTCTTCAACCCAGCCGAGACTTGGGAAGTTAGGAATTGATTTACCAAGGTCTATAAAGAATTGAGTAGATATTTTGATAGAGACTGCATTAAATCTGTTGATTACTTTTGGAAAATGGCCATTTTTACTATGTTGATTCTCCCAACCAAAGCATGGGAGATCTTTCCATTTTTCTGATGTCTTCTTCAATTTCCTTCTTTAGAGACTTGAATTTTTTCATCTAATTCTTTCACTTGCTTGGTTATATTTACACCAAGATACTTTATATTATTGGTGGCTATTGTGAAGGGAATGATTTCCCTAATTTCTTTCTCAACCCATTTGTCTTTAATATACAGTAGGACCACTGACTTTAGTTCCAGCCACTTTGCTCAATGCACTTGTCAGCTGTAGGAGGTCCTTGGTAGAATTTTGGAGGTTATTGATGTATACTATCATATCATCTGCAAATACTGATATTTTGACCTCTTTCTCTCCTATTTTTATCCCCTTAATCTCCTTTGTCTTATTACTCTAGCTAGGACTTCACATACTATACTGAAGAGATGCAGAGAGAGTGGACAGCATTGTCCTGTACCTGATTTCCATGGAATTGATTTAAATTTCTCTTCATTCGGTTTGATGTTGGCTATAGGATTGCAGTACATAGCCTTTTTTATGTTGAGGTATGTGCATTGTATCCATGTTCTTGTCCTTCTTTTCTTTTATCTTCAATTATTAGGTTTGGAGAGAGGGGTTAAAAAGAAAGAAGGAGAAATATATAAATATATAAAAATGATAACACAAAAAGTAGATTACTGAATCTACTCCTCAACGTAAGGCCTTGATTGTTACTTTCAGGGTTATTTTTAATTCATTGGCACAGAATTTTGTATACTGATGCAAAATGAATTTAACACTGATACATTGTTATAGAATTCAAATTTAAGAATAGTCCACACACATTTTATTTATTCCTCCTCTAATATGAGGACTTATGTCCATACAACTCAAGTAGAATACAAAGTTTACTTTTAAATTTCAAAGTTTACTTTGAAATTGCTATTGCAGGCTATTTAGTATAACTAAGTTAATTGTTAGTTGATCAAATTATGGTCATGTCAATTACTAACCTACTTAAATTAAAAGAATATGATCCTAGGTTTAACAGACATATATGGTTCCATAGATAGATATATAAGGTAAAATAGATAAGGTCTTCAAAAACCTCAGAGGCCTACAGAATATGGCATTTAAAGGTGTTTTTTATAATTTTTATATTTCTTTGACAAGAAGAAACATTAACTCCTGGCAACATCTAGCCTACATCAAAGATGATGAGCATCAAAGAACCTTCTTATGGAGATAAACTTCAAATGTAGCAAACCAGCCACTGCGCAAAATGTTCTCATTGCTTCCACAGACAGAATTCTGCCTCAAAATAGGCAAACATGAATGTAGGCAGAGTTGATGGACACACTCTGCCAATACAGGGTAAGCAAGTCCTCAATAGTTGCTGCCTCACAAATATGTTTGTCACATATACTTGGCCAAGAGGCTAAATATGATGCTCCAAGTTTAGAGTGAGTTTTGGGTGACTCTTCAGGCAGCAAACTGTCTGTAATATTTTCTTCCACTTTGGAAGCTGCTAACCTGCACTTCCTATTTTCTCAGATAATTAAGTTTATTCCTTCTGAAGTCTCTGATGGGGTTGAAGAACAGTTAGTTTAGTTTTACAATTAAGCTTAGTTGTTTAGGTTTTAAGATGTTTATAGGTTTTGATAGATATTTTAAGTTGATGGAGATGAGATGTAATAGATATTAGCTTACTTTATGAATTTTAGACTCACCTAGATAAGAAAGATGTTTTCTTCAAGGTTTCCAAATACAAATAGCCAAAACACTATGAATGTATCATTTATATAGTTACTGATTGTTTTGTGGTTCTTCTTGCTGTAGGTAGTTTAATTCAAAATTTGAATACAAGTCACACTAAGAAATATTAATGTTAGAAAAATGTATTTTCATACATATGTATATACATAATGGTAAAAGAATTTCTATGGTTTTAGGACATATGAAAGATAAATGTTTTTATAGTTAAACTACAATTAATGAATCAGATTTCTGTACTTATTTGGAGATTCATTTCTTTAGTGTTCGTCATTTTTTTATTAATTTATTCGTATTACATCTCGATTATTAGCCCTTCCCCTGTTTCCTCCCATTCTTCTCTCCCACCCACTTCCCCCCTTCTCCTCTCCCCTATGTCTGTGATTGAGGGAGACCTCCTCCCCCTATATATGCTCTTAGATATCGAGTCTCTTCTTGGTAACTTGCTATCCCTCCTCTGAGTGCCACCAGGCTTCCCCATCCAGGGGACATTGTCAGAAAAGGGGCACCAGAGTTCGTGTGAGAGTCAGATCTCACTCTAGGTCTTGGCAGGGGTTCAAAGTTTACTGCCTATATTCTCCTTGGCTGGTGCCTTAGTTTGAGGAGGACCTCAGGACCCAGATCTGCCTGTCATAAAGTTCTTCTTGTAGGTTTGCAGGACCCTGTGGGTCCTACTATTTCCCCAGTCTTCCATGCTACTCTCACCTAAAGTCTCAATAGGATGTCCTCTCCTCTGACCCACTTTTCTGGTAAGTAAAGTTTTTCAGGGTACGTATCCCTTGGACCAGTGTTTTGATATAAGTGAGTATATACTGTTTGCCTCTTTTTGCTCCTGGGTGAACTCACTCATTATGATAATTTCTAGATCAATCCATTTGTCCACAAATTTCGGGAATTCCTTGTTTTTAATAGCTGAGTAGTATTCAACAGTGTAAATGCACCACAGTTTCTTCATCCATTCTTCTACTGAGGGACACTTAGGCTGTTTCCATGATCTGGCTATTATGTATAAAGCAGCTATGAACATGGTTGAGCATATGTCCCTGTTGTGTGGTAGGGCATTTTCTGGGTATATTCCCAGGAATGGGATAGCTGGGTCTTGAGGAAGCTCTATTCCCATTTTTCTGAGAAAGCACCAGATAGCTTTCCAAAGTGGTTGTACTAGTTTGCATTCCCACCAGCAATGAAGGAGTGTTCCTCTCTCTCCATGTCCTCACCAACATGTGGTGTCATTTGAGTTTTTGATTTACCCATTCTGATGGGTGTAAGATGGAATCTCAGTGTCATTTTGATTTGCATTTCTCGGATGACTAACGAGGACGAGCATTTCTTTAAGTGTTTCTCGGCCATTTGATATTCCTCTGTTGAGAATTCTCTGTTACTTCCAAGCCCCATTTCGCAATTGGGTTGTTTGGTTTTGTGGTGTTTAATTTCTTGAGTTCTTTATATATTTTGGATATTAAACCTTTGTCAAATGAAGGGTTGGTTCAAATCTTTTCTCAGTCTGTAGGCTGTCGCTTTTTTCTCTTGACAGTGTCTCCTGCCTTACAGAAGCTTCTCAGCCTCATGAGGTCATATTTATTAATTGTTGACATTAAGGCCTGGGCTGTTGGTGTACTGTTCAGGAAGTTGTTTCCTGTGCCTATGTGTCCCAGGCTCTTAGCCACTTTTTCCTCTAACTGAATTAATGTCTCTGGTTTTTCGCCTATAGAAATAGAAGCAACTGTTGATAGTCCCCAAACCAAAAAAAGCCCAGGGCCAGATGGTTTCAGTGCAGAATTCTACCAGTCCTTCAAAGAGGAGCTAATACTGATACTATTCAAGCTATTCTGAAAGATAGAAATGGACGGAATAGTACCAAATTCCTTCCATGAGGCAACAGTCACATTGATACCTAAACCTCACAAAGACCCAACAAAAAAAGAGAATTTCAGACCAATTTCTCTTATGAACATTGATGCAAAAATACTCAACAAAATGCTCACAAAGTGAATACAAGCATATCAAAGACATCATTCACCATGACCAGGAAGGATTCATTCCAGGCATGCAGGGATGGTTTAACATATGGAAATCCATCAATGTAATCCATCATATAAACAAACTGAAAGAGAAAAACCAAATGATCATCTCTTTAGATGCAGAAAAAGCATTTGACAAAATCCAACACGCATTTATGTTTAAAGTTCTGGAGAGATTGGGAATACAAGGCACTTATCTAAACATAATAAAGCATACATACAGCAAACCAACAGCCAACATTAAATTAAATGGAAAGATACTCAAGGAAATCCCTCTAAAATTGGGGACCAGACAAGGCTGCCCACTTTCCCCATACCTCTTCAATATAGTTCTTGAAGTTCTAACCAGAGCAATAAGACATCAAAAGGAGATCAAGGGGATCCAAATGGGAAAGGAAGAAGTCAAATTATCCCTATTTGCAGATGATATGATAGTGTATATAAGTGACCCCCAAAATTCCACCAGAGACCTCCTACAGCTGATAAACACCTTCAGCAAATTGGCAGGATACAAAATAAACTCAAAAAAGTCAGTAGCTTTCCTGTGTACAAGTGTTCTTCATTATTAAATAAGAACAGAATAACACCAGCTACCTTTTTTTGTTGTTTTGTTTTGTTTTGCGAGACAGGGTTTCTATGTGTAGCTTTGACTGTCCTGGACTCATTTCAGAGACCAGGCTGGCCTCCAACTCACAGAAATCCACCTACTTCTGTCTCCCAAGTGCTGGGATTAAAGCCATGTGTCACACCACTGTCCCCCAGCCTAGCTACCTTTTTATGTTAAGTAGACATGCATCTCCTCCTGCAGCTAAATTTTTCATTTTGCTTTACAGCTAGTACTTTTTCTTATTGTCTTCTAATAAAGAGTTTCCTTAGAAATGACTGACATCAAAATAATCATTTCCAATGACTGACTGTGTGGTCTCTGAGTGATCTATATATTCTTTTTATCCATTTACTTTTTAATTTTAGATAAGTGAGATATGTACTGAATATGCACTTCTCAAAATAGTACATAGATTTAGGCTAATTGTTAACATAATTGGGGCAAAAATATTATCAAAAGATTTTATGTTTTAGCTTTCCATTTTAATATAAATCTAATATAAGTTAGACATTATCCCAAGAGCTCACTCTCAATTAAAGCTTTAAACAGACAGAGGTAACATAAATTATAAGTGAGTATTGCACAAACCATGGTATTATAATGTCGTGGTGTAAGAACAATAAAGCTTTAAATTTCCCTACAGGCTATTCTTGCCTGTTTGGGTATGTTGTTCAAGTTGTGTGCTGCCCAGGGGATGTATTCACCATAAACAATGCTTTCTAAACAAATTGATGTTCGGTACCACAAGTTAGAATTTGATTACTGAAAATGTGTGTATAATGCAAAGCTAATTATAAAACCCAAAATTGAAATGTACTTTTTTTCAGGGATTTAAATGATTTCCACCAAGGGATAAGGTTTTTCAATATGCAGAGAGCTAGCATCATGCTTCTTCCAGTGAATAGCGGAAAGCAAAAGCCAAATAACACTTCCCGATATTTTCCCTTGCATTTCTATGTGGCATAAGAGAAATGCGAAGTCTATACTGAGGATCATAGACGCCTAATGCTCATTTCTAAATGACAATATGCATTGACATTTTTATAAAACATGTTTTATGTATATGGATGCTGTACTTCTAATTAGAGGGTCTATAATTAGCAATCTAATTTTGGCTACTCCTGTGCAATATTAAAATGAAATTTTCATTTGCTGTTGTGTTTCTCAGGGAATTACATATCCATGCTAAATGGTTGTTACAGAGCTGCAGCTGGGATTGTTAAAAAAAAAAATGTCACCACAAAATGTTCTTATCACACATCTTAACACTTTCCTTAAAATATACCCACTTTCACCTATTTTACAGTGCATTTAATATATGTAACATCATTCATGTTTATTGCTCTTTGTAAAAATGTAATCTTTCACCTTGGTTTACTTTAATGTCTATCCTCACACATTTATAACAAGAAAGTTTATAGGTTTATGTAAATATTTACTTGTACCCATGAAATACTTACCCAGTTTAAATTTCCTCTTTTTAATATCTTGGATAGTGAGTCTCTAATAAAGTAAATAAAAGGTTTTGACCTGCAAATTGTGTAATATAGTCAAAATTTCTAAGAATGGCTTGCTATGAGACCAAAACACTTTCAGAATTTTGTCAATTTGATTTTTTTGACAGTTTCAATGACCTGTAATTTTATGAACATTCCCCTCTGTGCTTTTATTTGCTGACTTGGTTTCAGTCTCCTTTCTTAGGATAGTTTGTGCTATGGAAAGTACCATCTAATTAAAAAAAAAATGCACCATGATCTTAATCCTGAAGGATTTATGGGAAATTGTAGCATAAATATGAAGAAACAAGAAAATGCTTCATTAAATATCACAGTAATTAGCAATTGCAGGTTGTTTTCCAAATATCATGGAAAAGCAAGAAACACATAGCATAATAAATGTCTCATTAGAAAACATATTAATTTTTACACTCACATTAAAAAGTAAATAATTAAAATATCATATTCTTATCAATAGTTACTCAAATTTTGATTTTAATGGGTTTTGTACTTTGATAATACTCTCTTGCATATGTATTTTCAGTTATTTTATTAGCCCATTGATTGAAATTTTAAATGTGGAGGTTTTTTTTTTTTTCAAGACAAAGAAGACAGCACAAAAGTCAGCTATCACCCACTGTTAAGTCTCTGAAACCTTTGGAAGAGAGAGCTTTCATCTATGTTACTAGAATACTATCATCAAATTTTTAAATAATTGTGTTCTATTCTATTTGGTGTTCTGTAGGCCTCTTGCCCCATATCAGACCATGTCCCTTAGATGGGGAGGCCTGGTGGCACTCAGAGGAAAGATAATAAGTCACCAAGAAGAGACTTGATACCCTAAGAGCATATACGGGGGGGGAGGAGGTCCCCCTCAGTCACAGACATAGGGGAAGGGAGTAGAGGGGGAAGCGGGAGGGAGGAAAGAAAGGGAGGATACAAGGGATGGGCTAACAATTGAGATGTAATATGAATAAATTAATTAAAAAAAGAAAAGAAAAAAATAAATAAATAATTGTGTTATGTGTGGTAACCTGAAGGACATGCAAATGAATGTCTTACAAAACCATCTGAAAAGATATCTCTGTGGAGACAGAGTAAAACCAATCACGCACATATTCTCCATAGACAGCCTGAATTTGCTCATCCCTGTTTTGGTAATGATATAAAAATGTATTATAGGAATAAAAGGAATGATGTCTTGTGTATCAACCTAGCTTCTTGACATTGTACATGAAATCAGTCCCTAAGGATATTAGCTCTTGTTTTTACACACCTTCTTCAGCCAGGTGTCAGAGATAGATGGATGGAGATGTTCATTCTGTGTTTCTCCATAGAAAACAGTGTTATCTAAATAAAACAACAGACGAACATGCGGCTTCTGGCTTGGCTTCCATGTGATAAGACCACAAGATGGTCACTGAGTATTAAGAATACCTGCTGCACAAGCTGTAGAAGCACCACAATATTTATAATTCAAGTCAATCAGCCTAGGGTTAATAGTAATTACAGGGGTGAGTTATATATGAATATATTTTAATGGCTAGAGGGTGAGTGTGAATAAACACACTGAAGACACTGGGCCTATGCTAAAAAGATATATTTCTTCCTTCATTTGTTCCCCCTGAAACTGTTAACTATTAATCTAGCTTTTAAAATTGAAAATAGGTACCCAAATTTTTGTTTGACACTACTGTATTACTTTTTCTTTGTGTATATACAGAACAAGTAATGCCTATTTCTGTAACCTCAAAATTACTGTATATTTATCATCATTTCCATTGATCTATCTGCATAATTGAGTGCATCTTTCTTTTAGTTTTAAATGAGACCTTTGTGATTTTACCTCACATCTTCAGTTTATTTGTGCTGTTACTATGTTTAATAATTGAACAGTGAGCCCCCGAGTTAACAGATGCCATGAGTAGTCACTTTTCCACTGTCTTACTACTTCACTACTTTGATGACACATCCTGATCCATTGGCAGTTTACCTTTGATGTCTCTGAAGAGAAAACTTAGATTTTCATATCCATATCTCTGCCTTGCTTTATAAACTCCAGCACCATATGTTGCTAAGTGTTGAATGAACAGAAAAGCAAAGCAAATCTGATTCAATGTCCTTGGACCACAGCTTAGCCAACTTGAAGAAGATCTTGGTTATTACTCTTATGCTGCTTTGAGGCTCTATATGTCTTACATTACTCTGTGATCTTTCATAGTTCAGCCTCTGTCTTCTTTACAACAGTGAGTTTATCCAGTGGTATTTTTCAGAGCCCACTTCTCTGATTCATACTTGTAGTGTTCGGAACATGAAAACATTTGTAACTCAGCATTAATTTCATATGGTATTAGATCTTCCTAAATCAGTCATTATTTTTCAGTCATTTCATTACCACTCCACACGTTGTTTTCAGCAGATCTTATTTTTTCAATTAAGAGGACAATATATGAAATATGTTTATCTTATCACACATGTAATGAGACAAAAATTACATATAGAAAATATACACATTTTATATATGAATTAAGAGCCAATGTGAGGTGAGTGATGAATTAATTTTTTTACAATTTTTCATTTTTTACACATAAATACAATACAATACATACAATAAGAAGAGCTATAAAACAATAAGGAATTATATAAATGTTATATTCGTAGTGTTTTTGTTATTTGTATTTAGCAACCTTGAAGAAAAAATCTTTCCTTTCTTGCTGAGTCTAAATGTTAACAGTTACGATACAGTCCAATCCCCTTGAAATATGTACAATGATCAGCTCATAGTCAGTACCATACAGAACCAATTTTGTATGAACTATTTGTACATAAGTCTATAAATTTTCTCTTGCTTAATATCGTTTCCTGAGATTAGAGCTCCATTTTTCTGGAAGTGGAAAGTGAGGCTGAGCTGCAGCAGGGAGCCCTGTATTTAACAGTTTCTAGCATCAGAAAGATCCTGATGATCTATTAGGATTTTTCTGTGCCTCTTTTTTTTTTTTTTTTTTTTTTTTTTTTTTTTTTAAATATTGCTCGGGGCCATTGAGAGGACTTTAAATTCATCCTGCTGAGAGGCTAAGCAGAAAGGATTAATATGGAGCATGCTCTTGCATTTGTAAGCACCAAACTAGGTTGTTTAGAATCAGAACACTGCAATTCTGAAAGTACACTGAACAATGACTTCAACAGACTGATATCTGATTTTTTTTAAAAAAGGAAAATATTCATCCTCCACCAATTTCACTTATTCAAGCATATTTTTAAAAGCATGAAATGGATTTGTAAGCAGGTTTCACATGAATAATTGCTTAGTTTCTCTACAGTCAAAAGAAATCATTAAAGGGAAACTTGACATTATTTTACCTCCACCATCTATATATTTATTAAATTTTCTTCAATTAAAATTTAATGTTGTGTGGAAACTCATGGCAAAAACTGAAATAAAAGAGCTTGTCTTCATCTTCTTCTTATTTCACATTTGTAAGGAGAAAGTGCTTAAATGTACCATAGAATTACAATTTCCTTAAAGGCAATTCTGCTTTGCTAGAAAAACAGAAAGAATTGTGATCCTAAAGCATTTCTTCTGTTTCACTGAAGAGAAAATGATTATGCTTTATTATAGGTTATACTGTTTTTTAAATATAAACATATAAATGAGGAACTGAAGAAAATGATAATCAGTCTTTAATTTCATACCTGATTTTTATTGTCTTTTATACTCCTTAATACACACACACACACACACACACACACACACACACACACACACTTCATTTGCCAGCAAACAGCAGTTGCAAGAATTACAATGAACTGTTATTTATTGATCACTTCATTTTTAAAATCATTCTTGACTGTCCTTCAATCTCTTCTAGAAAATATGTTTTCATTCTTCATATTCTCATAGCCTTTTGCATTGCCAATTACACAGCACAGCATCCTCCCCTGAAATTTCTACCATTGGTGTTTTGCTGGAAGAGATATATCACAAATCAGAACTTCATACACTATGGCCCACAGTTCTTGTTGGCTTCTGTTACTGAACACTCCCCTAATCACTGATGCCGCTAGTGCTATTATTCCATATGTCTGTCACCATAACTTGAAACTTGATTGTTTCCTCTGTTCTTTCTATAACCAGCATTGCCCACTCTACTTATGACAAATACTATAATTATACAAAGTGATCATCTGAGAGAATTTTAGGGAACCTAATACTGCAATAGTAGATGTAGAGAAGGCTATCACTGAGAGAAAGCTTTTTATACTAACCCACACAGTAAAGAAACAAACTTTAATGAATACAAGATGGTCATGTCATGTTTAACGAGGAAGGTTGTTCCAACAATGAAACATATAGAGCTTCTGGTTTCACTAATCATGATCTAACTATAGAACATATCCACCCTTCTAAAAATAGACATCATGAATTTCAATGTAATAATCACAATTTTAATTGAATGGAGATATGCTCTCCCTTCTACATTCAGTGAAAATAGATGCAATTTAAATTGGAGCTTCTAGAATTCTTTGATGTTTGTACTGCCCAGAATAGTGTGTCCAAACAATACAAATTGCCTGAGGGAATTGTGACTGGAGTATACAACACTGAAGTGGAATCTTTGGCTACAGAAGTAATCTTAGCTTCAAGTATTTCTTATATTTATGTTGTAATTTCTAGAAAGTACACTTGTATTGTCGTAAGCATCAGGGATACTGTGAAAGCTGACTTACTAAGGCCAAAATAGAGTCTTCCCTGTTGACAGTTTCGAGCTAAGGGCAATAGATATTAAGGGAGAGTCAGAAACATTACTAAAAAAGGGAGAAATTGCAAAGCTCCTTAAAGCTTATTTGAAATAAAAGCTATATACAATAAAGACTTAATATCCTTACTAAATGAACACTTTAACATTTACGTACATATATATTGTATCGGATATTTCTCACCTCCTACTCTTTTCCATTCCTCTACTATTCATGTCATCACTCCAATTCTCTACAAATCCTTTGTCTCATGTTAACTTCTATTCATTGTTTTGTAAACAACTAAGCTTAACCAAAGCCATCTTTGGTGATGATGTATTTGTAGCTAGCAAATGTGCCTGGGATGTTCAGAAATCTATATACAACTGAAGACAATATTTTGCTTCTCCTTGATTCTGACAGTAGCCAGTATGTCAGCACTAAAATTGTTGTTTTTTAAAAAAAATATCCTAACAAAAAATTTTATTCCTTTTCAAATCTTTGATGGGGTGAAGACCAGATACGTTAGTCTTCCAATTAAGCTTAGTAGGTTAAACTTAAGATGTTTTTAGATAAAGATAGATGTTTTAATTTAATAAAGACAAGATATGATAGATACTGATCTTCACTCAGAAATTTAGACCCAACAAGATATGAAAGATGTTTACTTCAAGTTTGCCAAATACAAATAGCCAAATCAGTATGAATGTAACATTTATAGAATTCCTGATTGTTTCATGGTTCCTCTGCTGTTTCCAGTTTATTTTATTCACATGTAATAATATAAATGCATATGTAAAAAAGACACATAATTAAAAAAATTTTAAGCTCTCAAGGGAGAAAGTTTATTTAAGCTCATAATTCTAGGTAAAAAATCATAGTGGTAAGATACAGTGGTAAGGGCCTGTAGCAAGCATCACATTACAAACATAGTTAAGAGACATAGAAATGACTAGTGTAGCCTTGTGTTTGCTTTATTATCCCTAGACTGACTTCTCTACTTTTGTCAACTTCAGGGCTCTTTGTCTAGGAAATAGTACTGGGGTGGGTCTTTTCACGTCAATTAAGGCAATTCCCCAAAGACATGATCATCGGCCAACTCAAATTGGAAAATCACCTATCCAGATACAAAGGTAATTCTAGGTTATATCCACTTGACAAACTATCTATCACACACTGCCATGACTAACTGTTTATAAGACTAGTCTTGTATTGACTAGTATAGGTCACCATATTGTAATGAGTTTCCTAACACAAGGGTTTTATTTAGTATACAAATACTATTTTGGCCTTTCATACTCTCTTCTGGCTTGCACATATTTCTCTAGCTTTTTGACCTCATAAGATATTTAGCATATGCAGATCACATCCTTTCTTATACCTACTTCCTCATACTTTTAGAAGTATTATTTTATTGTATTAAACACATAAGTACAGGTTAAATTTTATCATTAGATACTAAGTAAAATATAAACACACATACATACACACACACATAGAGGTCTATGCCCAAGTTTTTTCATCATACAGTATAACTCATTATTGAAATTTTAGTCATGGACTAATTTTACTGTATAATATTAGTACTGAAAATAGTGATAGTTTTCATTCTGAGGAGAGAATTTCAAGTTCATTTCATGCTTAATGAAATGAACCTTATTAGCCATTTACATTTTTATTCGTGGCAAGGTCATCTGAGACCAATTTTAATATTGACCTTCATTTCTAATTCCAGGAAGTAAAGAGTCTGTCGGTGTGTTTCTGGTCTATAAAAACAACCCTACAGATAGATGCTAAGTTCACAGAAATCAGTATAGCCAGTATTGAAAATGTTGCTAAAATATGGTCACAAACAAATTCTTTTTTAAAATGTATTGTATAATGCATGCATTTGCTACACATGGTTAATTATAAGAGAGTTAATGCTATTACCATAGTACTTTCTGATTATTATAGTTTTAATTTTATAAATTGTTATTAAATATTCATGAGTTTGTTTAGCTTTCTGGTCAGCAACGATGCAATGTGGTACTGAGGGGCTATTTTTTAAGGGGTATTGTATTTATCAAAAAACTCAGAAATAAATATAAATGAAACAAAAGATATTAAAAATTATGAAAATGTATATCTATTTTATTAATTAATTTATTTATTCACTTTACATCTCTGGTGGCCTCCCTCTACTCCTCTCAGTCACAACCTCCTTCTCACACTACCCATTTCTTAATCCTCAGAAAAAGAGATTCCTTCAGGACTGAGTTGATCCTCTTTCCCTGTGGCCAGGCAAGGCAACCCTGTCAGGGGGAAGTGATCTAAAAGCAGGCAACAAAGTCCATTTTAAACTTTCAGAGAGACTATGTAAAATTTTTAGCTTTAAATTTCATTAAGAGTGTCGACAATAGGCAAGCAGTCCCCATTTGAGCCCCATAATATGGGGAATAGGGGCTGCCTCTGATTTGGACCCTGTTGCCTACTCATTGATCACTTCCCCTGTTTGTGTGGCTGTGCTAGCCCACAGAAGAAGAGGATGCATGTAGTCCTAATAAGATGTAATAGCCTAGGGTCAGATGGCAAGAGAAAAGGCCTCTCCTTTTCTGAGGACTGGTTGGAGGGGGGTACAGAGGTAGGTAGGGTGAGACCAGAAGATGAGGGAGGGGGCTACAATTGGGATGTAAAGTGAATAAATGAAAACTAAATATAATATTTTTAAAAAAGAGTGAAGTAACATTCAGAAACAAATTTCATAACTGAGAGATTCTACTTGCAGTAAAGATTGTCCTGGACTAAACATTTTCTAAGATAGTTACTTCGGGAACAACACCAACAGCTCAGGCTCTAAGGTCAACAATTAATAAATGGGACCTCATGAAACCAAAAACTTCTGTAAGGCAAAAGATACTGTGAACAGAAAAAATGACAGCCTAGAGACTGGGAATAGATCTTCACCTACCCTATATCTAAAAAAGGTCTAATATCCAAAATAAATAAAGAACTCAAGAAATTAAACATCAGCAAACCAAATAACCCAATTAAAAATGGGGTACAGAGCTAAACAGTGAATTCTCAAAAAATGAATATCAAATGACTGAGAAACAAAGAATTGCTCAACATCCCTAGACATCAGGGAAAGGCAAATAAAAATGACACTGAGATTCCATCATATAATCATCAGAATGGTTAAGATCAAAAATGTCAAGGGACAGCACATGCTAACAAGGATGTGGAGAAAGGGGAGCACACTTCCATGGGAGTGTAACTTGTACAACCACTTTGGAAATCAATCTGGTGCTTTCTCCAAAAATTTTGAATAGTGCTACTTCAAACCCAGCTATACCACTCCTGGGAATATAGCCAAAAGTTGTTATATTATACAGAAAGGACATTTGTCCAACTATGTTCATAGCAGCCTTAAAAGATAGATATGACTCTACAGACAGGTATGGTCTTCAAAAACCTCAGAGACTTATAGAATATGGCATTTAAATATGTTTTCTTATTTCAAGTATCTTTGAAAACGAAACAGGTTAACTCCTGGCAAAGGAGATGATGGGCATCATAGAACGTCCTTATGGAGATGGTTTCAAATGTGGCAAACAAGCCACTGGGCAAAATTTTCTCATTTCTGCCACAGACAGAATTCTGCCTAAAAATGGGCAAGCATGGATGCAGGCAGAGTCGATGGCCAAACTCTGCGAAGGCAGGGTAAGCAATTCCTCAATAGGTCCTGCCTCACAAAAGTGTCTGTCAGATATAATGGACCAGAAGGCTAAAGATGATGTTTAAATGTTATAGAGAGTTTTGGGTGACTGTTCAGGCAGCAAACTGTCTCTGTCATTTTTTTTTTCACTTTAGAAGCTGTTAACCCGCACCTCCTGTTTACTCAGATAATTAAGTTTATTCTTTCTCAAGTCTCTGATGGGGTTGAAGACCAGAGTTTAGTTTTACAATTAAGATTAGTTGTTTAGGGGTTAAGATGTTTGTAGCTCTAGATGATGTTTTAAGTCGGTAGCGATAAGAACAGATAGATATTGATTTACATTCAGAATTTTAGACTCACCAATATAGGAAAGATCTTTTCTTCAAGGTTGCGAAACACAAATAGCCAAAATACTATGAATGTAACATTTATAGAATCCCTGATTGTCTCATGGTTCTTCTTGCTGTACGTAGTTAATTTTATAAATAAATGTATATGAAGAAATTTTTAAATAAAAAAATATACCAAATTATTCTGTTCCAGTTCCATTATGGGATGGTGTAAAACAGGTGTTCTGTAAATAAATTGGCTCAGGGAACATTATACTAATTTTTATATTTGATAATTACAGTCAAATTAGGCTACAATTGCATACCTTCATCAGTAACATATGAGCTTTCTCATTTTTTTAGAATTCTCCTACCCTAGTTATTACTGACATTTTATATGTTGTCAATAGTATGGCTGCAGAAGATATAATTTCCCTAATCTTTATGAAGTAAAGCAGTATTTCACGTGAATGAATTCTACTTACTGAACAGGAGAATTTTTCAAATCAATTTTCCATAAGAATATCTTTCACCAAGTTATTTATAAATTCTATAGGTATCAATTATGAAGCCACAATCCATTTTTGTGTATTTAAAATAATTTCTATGTGATAGTAGTATCACATTTTCAAAATTAACTCTTAGGATTATAATTATATTCAAATGTATTTTTAATATAAACAGAAGAAAATCTTGATCTTTATAATATAAAATTCCTACCAGACTTATTTCTTTTTGTTTAGATTTGCACAAACTTCATAATGTATTATTATTTACTTAGTTTGAGGTGACTTTTAAACTTATACCAAATCATTTTATGACATTTTCTGCTACTACAGATAAATTGATTTACAAATGTGCCTGATATTTACTTTTTAATTAAAACACGTTACTTTTATTTCGTATGTGTGACAATTCACTTGTCTGAATGCATGTGCAGATGTGTGACTGGTGAGTATATGGGACAAGAGACCACATCAGATCCTCTGGAACTGAAGTTACAGATGGTTGTGAGGTTGTCTGGGAACCTGAACATGGCTCCTCTGCAAGAGCAAGGAAATGTTCTTCACAATTAAACCATTTCTTTTTTTATTATTTTTTAAAAACAATTATTTAATATTCATTCTAACTAAGATAAGATAAATCAAAATAAAACAAACACTATCACGTTGAAGTTGGACAAACCACAGCAACAGGAACGAAAAGAGAGCTAAGAAAGTCAGAAAAACCACTTGTTAACACACTGAGAAGTCCCATATAAATATTAAACTAGGAAATATCCATGCGAGATGTGGCACTGACCTTTGCCAGCCCTGAGCTTGCTCCTTCAGATTCTGAGTGCTCATAATCTCAGTTGGTTTAAGGGGACTTGTGCTTCTGGTATCCTGCATTCTCAGGCTTTTCATTCTTTTCTGCCTTTTCATGGGTTTCCCTGAGCTTTGGGGGGAAACATCCCATTTACAGCTCTGTGTTCCAAGGTCTCACTCTTTGTGTAATGTCTCACTGTGGGTCTCTGCATCTCTTTCCACCTCTTGTCAGAGGAAACCTCTCTAATGATGACTGAAGAAGGCACTGATCTAGGAGTATAGCAGAACATAATTAGGAGTCATTTGGTTGGTTTTATTTTTAAAATCAGTAAAATTTTGTTTTACCCCAGATCTCTGGGCTGGGCTGTCCTTGGTTCTTGATGACCCAATCAGTATCAGGTGGGGGGTACATCACATAGAGTAAACTTAAGATAAATAAGTCATTGATAGGTTTCTTCCACAACCTAGCAGATTTTGCAGGCAGAGCAACATAGTAGATCATGGGTTTTGTTTCTGGGTTGGTGACTGCTTCTCTTTCAGTGGCCTGCAGAGTACCTACCCATACCAAAGATATTAGAATATACAGGTCAAAGTTCTAAGTAATGGCTCAAACTCTTCATGTTCAATGTGTTGTGTGTGTGTTATCTACAGTAATGGAGCCCTGCTGTCAGTTTCTTAAAACAACCTCTTGTCTTAGGTTGTGTGGGATTTCCATGGAACTTCTTTGGATGTAACTCAGTTCCACAACCAGAAAAATCTTTGGTGACAAGAGAAGACCTTTTGGTCTCCATCTCCTTCATTATTTGGAGACTTCATTAAGACTGCCATCATATATTTTAGAACGTTTTCATTGCAATAGGTTTCCACAGCCCCCTTCAAGTGCCTGTCAGTTGTAGCTTTCTTTCCCTGTTTTCCCTTTTTTAATCCAATCTCCACAACAACTCCCCACATGGTCCTCCCAATCCTTTTTGTCACATGCCCAGTCCATCAATAAATTCTACTTCCTTCTCACAGGATGCTCTATGTATTCTCCACACCCCCAAAATCATTCCTCTATACCTAAACTTTGAGTCTACTGATTGTATCATATTATCATTTATTTAACGGCTAATATCAATATATAAGAGAATGCATACCATATTGATCATTTGGAGTCTGTGTTATTTCACTCAGGGAGAATTTTTTTCTTGTTCCAGTTATTTATCTACAAATTTCATGGTGCTATTTTTTTAGCATCTGTATAATATTCCATCTTTAAATGTGCCACATTTCTTTATCCATTCTTTAGTTGAGGTTGTTTCACTTTTCTGGTTATTATTATTAGATCAGCAATGAAAATGTTTGAGCAAGTTTCCTTAAGGTGAGAAAAAGATTCTTTAAGGAATATTCCCAATAGCTGGCTTATGAGGTATATTGAGTACCCACCTTCTTAGAAAACACAACACTGATTTCTATAACACCAGCAATGAGAGTGCTCCCCTCTTTCCATATCCTTGCCTGAATGACCTATAACCTTTAGAGTTGATCTTAGCTATTCAAGTAGGTATAAAATGGAATCTCAAAGATGTTTTAGTCTCATTTCCCTAATGGCTAAGGGTGTTGAACATTTCATTAAATGTTTATCAGTACTTTGAGTTAACTCTATTGACACTTCTCTTTATATGTGTACCCCATTTTAAAATTAGATGGTAAGTTTTTTTTCAGTATCTAGTTTCTTGAGATCTTTGTGTATTTTAGAAATGAGTCCTCTATTGGATGCGTAGTAGGTGAAATTTCAGTGCTGCTTTAACAAAATGACATGTCTTTTGCTTTAAAGACACCAGTTTCATGAGGTTTCATTTATTCATTTTGCTCTTAATAATTGAAATAATGGTGTTCTGTTCAGAAAATCTTTTTTTTTATCAAACTCTGTATCTCTTTAAGGATAGACAAATATGGACAAATTAATGAAAGCAAAATATTTTGTTTTATTTCATGCATTTTGAAGCCACAAATAGAATAGTCATATTAGAGTATTGACAGTATTTTTATCTTAAGCATAGCCATAAAGAGTGATTCATGAAATTAACACTAAAACAAATAATAAACTGAAGTATAACAAAATATTTTTGGATAAAAGAAAGTTAAGCACTAAGTTGTATCTTACAAAATATTAATAATAATACAGCCTTTTATTTACAAACATTTTAATATTGACTATCTATGTATAAGGAGGAGAATTAGTTTATATGTTTCAATCACCACAAGGAAGAATAAAATGTGTAAAACTGAAATACATAATCATATTGGTTGTAATATAAATTAGTACTATACAATGTTTTTAGACACATTATAATACAGAGACTGATGTGCCAATGAAGATCCATGTAGAATGTGGGCATAGACCTTCTGCTCAGATGGACTAGATAGGCAGCACAGTCTCCTTGTGGGTTCCACAATATGGGGAGGAGGGACTAGTTATGACATGGACTCAGGCCTCCTAATGTTGATCACTTCCCCCAGGCAGGGTGGCCTTACCAGGCCACAGAGGAATAGGTTACAGGTAGTACAGAGGACAATGGATAGGCTGAGGACATATGTTAGGGGAGGAGTGCTCTCCTTTTTAAGGACGAGGGGAGGGAGGGAAATGAGATGACAGAGGGGATGGGATGAAGGAGGGAGCTGAAATAGGGATGTTGAGAATTCAAACTGCAAACAAGTAGGTAACTTATATTGCTAATCCCACTACGTGGGAATATCTCTGAGAGTGGCTGAGATACAAATGTCTAGGCATAGACAAGGCTTTGTGTTGGTCACAGAATCCTGGCGACTTATAATTAAAAGCCATTCTCAGTATGTCATGAAGGAACATTTGCAGTGTCTTACTCCTACTTGTGCAATGAGCAGATAATCAGGTTTGGTTGCTCTGTACATCCTGCACACCTCATACAATTATAATGTTAGAACTGTATAATGCTTGCGAGAAATTATGTTTTCAGATCAAAAGAACAGGACACTGATGCTGGGTCATACCTGGCAGGATTCATTCTTCTCAGCATGCTGCATCCTTCACTATTCTAGCCCCAGTTCCTGTTACCCATCAGAACAGGACAGATTCCAGGACAGCATTGTAGAAAGTGGTCCACCATTTCAATCTGTTCCACACAGGACAGCTGGAATCACTCAACATCTAGAAACAGGATCAAAAACATAATCCATGGCTTGCTTAACCATTTTTCCCCAATTTTTCTGGTCCTTTTCTGAGGTATTTTTCACCCCAAATCAGCCTGAAGAAACCTTAAGATAATGAAGTCCCATTTCCTCTAAGGGGGAGTTGCGTAGGTTTCTGTTTGCGCTCATGGACTACAGATGTTACTTTCATCAAGACATGGCTATAAGTTGTTATTGGTCTTATATAAACATTTAATTTTTAATAGTCTTTTTGTAAATCAGTATCTAGTCCTAATGAAGAACTGAAAATGGTGGAAATAGAAGGATTCTTTTTAAATAGTGAAAAGAATTCCAGAGACTAATGAATGATATATTGACTACAAATTTTGCCATATTATATCAAAAGCCACATTTAGGCTTTCTTTGGTAGTAAAAGAACAACAAAGTCCAAAAATAGATGTGTAAAAATGAAATACATCATATTGGTTTTAAGATAAATTAGTACTATATGCTTTTTTTAAACACTCATATACATACATAACCCAGGAAAAGCTTATGGATAGCATACACATATTGATAGTATCTGAATATCCAATAAATATTTTTCATTTAAACAATAAAATATTTATAGATATGAACTTAATTGGCATACCATATTTAGAATTTCCAGTCTTATACACATATCTTCACACTATACCAAACCAATATAAAACGATTGTAGCTATGGAGTTGGGAAAATATAGGTTTTGTTCTCTGCCATACTGAATGTGAGATGACCATAAAATATTTTTGCCCATTAATTTAGAGAGGTTGTCATCTTAAACAAAGCACAGACTTTGAGAAGAGTAAATATGGTGTGAGAATAACATGTGCAATAAACTTTAACGAATGGTTTTGATGCACTTTTAAATGGATTGCATAAATTTGCACTTTGATAATCCTCAAAAGTCCATTACAGCCAATGTATTTAACTTCTAATCTGGCTCAGGGAATTATCTTTCCTTTCAAAAAATGATCTTAGAGAGTAAGCTCCAGATTGTGTCCTAGAGATGAATTAGAAATCCCACACCAAGTGTGACAAAACTGTAGCTTATGACGGAAATAATTATTGATAGATAATACAAGCACTAAGCCACTGGGCATTTTGTGGTGCCACAATGTCATTGGGCCAGTTTTCTAATCTGGCTGAAGGATTAGTCTTTCATAGTTAAATCTTTCCTCAGTTTTCTTCACAAAGTCTGAGGAAAACAACAAAATGTATCCTTCAGTTTTCCTAATGTTGTTTGTGTGCTATTACAGTATACAGATGAAGAATCATGAAAACTACTAAAGATATTGTATACATGCTTAAAAAGAGAAAATTAGAAGTTGAATGAATTCTCTTAATCATATTTTAAGAATAAAAGTTTTCTCTCACTTTTCTCACCTTTCCAAGACTCTTAATTCCTTTTTCTCATTTCACATAGACAAGCATGAAAAATCCATTGAATGGTATCTTTTCTGAAGTGGGATTTTTTTCTCTTTTACCCTTTATAATACAGGCCTACAAAGTTTCTTGTCTGTGAACATGATCTTAGTCAGCTTAAGGAAGAAGATAGAAGATGACAGCCAAACCTAATAAACAAACCAATATACATTTCTTTAGATTTCCTAGTGAAAATTGTAGACTCAATTTACTTAACCAAAGTATCTTATTAACAACTTATTGACTGAGCCTACGTCAATTATAACCCAATTAACCAAAACAGTAGGAAATGAGGATTAATTGACACAACAACAAAACCTTAAGGATATCAGTTCCAAGGAACGATTCTCTAGCCTGGAGCTCAGAATTTCTTCCACTGGATCCTGGGGTAACCAGACCCCAGAGCCTCAGCAGGAGCCAGAGCTCTAAAGCCTTCCCTCCAGCGGTTTTCTCTAGGAGCATCTTGAAGGGCAGCGATGAACAGCCAAATCTATCCCATGTCTCCAATCTGTGCTGCCGCCAGTTCTGGGCTCATTTATATACCTTCTCCCAGAGTCTGTTCACGGGATCACAGCTGGCAGCAATGAAGCTCCTGCACGAGGTGGTTGCTCTTCTAGTGAATTAACATTGCCGTTCTCTCAAGAGACCTTTCTGATCCCACACTTGGGATCCTAAAGAACAGGTTTCTCTCCTTCAGAGAATAGTTTAGAGAAAGTAATATCCAAACCTCACAAATATTTACACTTCAAGACTCTGTTTTGGATTAAAAATTATTAATTATTAAAAAAACAATTAGAATTAATCAAGGAGAGTTATCTAGAAATATTCAAAAGGTTTAATATTTATTTCACTGATGTACTGTCTGACTTCAGATAAACTTAAATTGGGTCCATTCACAGGTGTTTTGTAACCAAAATAATCGATTTCTGAGTATTTGCATTAAGGAGTTATATGTTAAATATTTTCTATTGTTTTCAAAATTATGTGTATTACCTGTAGGCTCAGCTAGCAATCAATCAAGACATGGACACTTGTTTTATTTTCAAATAGCCTTAGTTAACCTGGGGAAGTACAGATATTAATCCTCTAAACTACTTTCCATAGTAGGGCCTCAGGGATGGGATCTCTCTCTCAATCCCATGCCATCTGCTTCTAATGACTAATCTTACAAAATAAAGGCTGAAGAGGTGGTTCAATGATAAAAGACACATATTACTAATGCAAAGAGCACAGGATAATGTAGGATCCTGATGCATACTAGTTTACAACCAGTTGTTAACACCAACTACAGGGAATGAACACTTTCTGCTTTTCATTGGAACAGACTTAAACTGCTCAAGATTGTTTTGTACAGCTTTGTAATCAAGTATAAAAGAGTGTTAATTATTTGTGTGATAGTCAGGTTAAGAGAGAAACTAAGAGAAATAACAGTTATATAAAAATACCTATAACAAGGATGGGCTCCATAATTGGTCTTAAAACATTTTTAAGACCAGGAAAGTAGGCTCAGTTGATACAAACACTAGCTTTTACAGTGGGATCTAAGTTGGGGTTCTAACACACACATCAGAAAACCTACAACTGGGTATAATTCCAATTTCAGGGTTTCTGATGCTATATTGTATGATCTGTGAGCACTAGTATGCACAGTACACAAATTATGAACACACATACACACATGCACACACACACACACACACAAACAAGTTGAAAAAATTGTACTGATAATAGAGATACGTATGTGAGTGAGTTTAAATATATTTAGCTCCCATGAAGGTCTTCATTTACCAGGAAATTGAGATAGATGTTAGGACATCCAATTGGGACTGTAGGTGAGAGAAGAATGGGAGAATGGGCAACTAGAAAGATCCAGAGGGTCCTAGAAACCTACATGAACATTATGATAGATAGAGCTGGGCCCAAGGATTCTCTGCTCAAACTATGGCACCAACCAAGGACAATACATGTGTAAGTATTGAACCGCTATTCTGATCTAGCCAATGGACAGGACATTCTGCACAGTTGAGTGGAGAGCGGGTACTGACTTTCATACGAACTCTTGTGCCCCATATTTTACCACATCCCCTTGATGGGGATGCCTGGTGGCTCTCAGAGGAAGGATAGCAGGCTACCAAGAAGAGACTTGATCATATAGAGGAGGAGAAGATCCCTCTCGGTCACAGACCTAGGGGAGGGGAACAGGGTGAAAGCAGGAGGGAAGGAGGAATGGGAGGATAGAAGGGATGGGGTAACAATTGAGATGTAATATGAATAAATTAATAAAAATTTCTATGCAAAAAAATAAATAAATGTATTTAGCAATATATGTTCATGAAAAATAGAACAATAGGGAAGTACATATCTACACATGTAAATATGTGTAAATCTGTACAGAAGAATGACCTAACACAGAATAATTTGGTTATTATTAGTAAAAATCAGATGAAATAATATTAAGAGTTACTAATTAGCATGTTATATAATAATAGTGTAGATGATTATATTTTTGTTGTTTCTTTGACGTTTCTTTTATTGAAAATAGATATAAAAACACAGTATATTCTGTTATGGTTTTTCCTAGCCTGTGTCTCAGAGGTCTTGAAGAAAGCTTGTTCAGCAGCAGTTGGTCCAGAGGAAAGAGGCATGGACAAAAAAGGATGTGCTTTTTGATGCTAAGCTCTGACAAGGCAGGGTGGTTGCTCCTATGGAGAGGGAGCAGGTAGGGTCTTGCATTCTCCTGCAAAGAAAGCCTAGGTTCCCACCTCTTTTACAAAACCAGTTTAAAAATTCTATGTAAATTTGTCAACTAAATGAAATTAGGCATAAAGAATTTCACGAGTATTATTGAAAATTTGAAATTATATACTTTGCCTAAATTATTTAAGTAAATTGTATAATAAACATTTGTATGTATAAAATATATATCTTTTTATTTGCATACATATGTGAAAGATAATAAAATTGAGTTTCACATTAAAAATAAATATATTAATTACTGTGAACAAAATTATTTGAAATGGGTTAAAATATTTGTAGGTTATTTGTAAATTGACATGTGAATGGAGACACCTATACATCTAAAAGATATATTTCTACATTATTGTGTTTGAGATTCTGCACTAAACATTTATCAATATGTTAGATTAAAGAAAGACTTTGTAAAAATGCTATCACGTTGCTTCAGGAACACTGTTGAAGAAATTTCTTGTGAATACATCATTGTAAAAATTTATATTAAAGTTTTATGTCAGAATTGTACCAAGATGGGTCTTGGTACATACAACCAAGGCTGGATACAAACTTGTGGCTTTACACTGACAAATTCTTGAGTACTGGATTTATAGGTATTGGTCAACATACATGGCTATAACTTTGATATATTAATAATAGAATATAAAGTTATGTCCATCAATATTTAGTCTTACACTTTCTGTATTCATGATTTAAATGAAATCTGCCATTCAGTGAATATGATCACTGGATATGCAAGCAGGAAGATGCAAACTCAAACCCCTTAAGGCCACATGGAAAGCTAGGCATGTCAATGTAGGCCCATTAATCATGCATGGAAGGAAAACATAAAATATCATTGGCAGTTACAAGCCATATGCTTGGCACTGAGAGACTCTGTCTCAAAAAACCTTGTAGAGAATAATAGAAAAGAAAATGGTAAAACACATACCTGATGTCATCTTCCTGGTTTCATGCATGCACACAGAAAGATGTAGATACAACACACATCCGCTGCCACACTCACAAACACACACACACATACATCACACGTTACACACACTGAAATTGTAAAAAGCCAAATTGGACTAGAGAACAGTCCAAAGTGCTACAGGAAACTAAGGAATACTGACAGGAAGAAAAAGACTTCTCCAAAAAAAGAGAATAACAGTTGATTATGCTATACAAAATGATCATCCATGAAAACATACCTGTGTGTCACATTGTGAAAGCATGGCAGGTTATATTAGGAAAATATATGTTTATACAATATTATATTATGTATAAGAATACGTACACACACACACACACACACACACACACACACACCAATAATTGAAAGGTAGGCCTTGTGGAGCTCATGACCCCTCTGAGTGCATACATGTCACAACTCTTCCATAAAACTTTCAGCGCTCAGACCAGAGTTTTGCTTTGTTCGAGTCCCATTATCTGTCCTTATTCCTGACTGGGTGGCATCTCTCAGAGGACATCTAAGTGAATATATTCTATGTGTGTCTTTCTGGGTATGGATTACCACACTCAGGATGATCCTTTCTAGTTTCACCCATTTGTCTGCAAACTTTAAGGTTTTTTTTTAAATAGCAGAATAATATTCCATTATGTAAATATACCACAATTTCTTCATCCATTATTTGGATGGGGGATATATGGGTTGTTTCCAGATTCTGGTTATTAGGGACAAAGCTTCTATGAACAGAGTTGAGCCTATGTCCTTTTATGGTGGAACATCTTTCAGGTATATGACCAGGAGTGGTATAGCTGGGTCTTGAGGTAGCATTATATTCAATTTTCTTTGAAAGTGCCAGATCAATTTCCAAATTGGTTCCACAACTTTGCACTCCCACCAGCAATAGAGGTTTGTTCATGTTTTCATCAAGGCCAGTAGATCTAGACACAGCGAAGGATGCACAAACTGATGCACCAACCAAAGACAATGCAAGTATAGAACTAGATCTTCCTGTTTAGATGTAGCCACTGGACAACTAATTCTCCACATGTTGGATGGAGGGAAGTGGGGACTGCCTCTGACCATCTGACATGCACTTTGGTGTCCATGATTTGAACTCTGCTCCTTAGCAGGGAGCCCATGCAGGCACAAAGAGGAAGGAGAAGCAGGCTATCCAGACTGTGGGGGAGGAGAGTCTCCTTGTCAGAGGGCTAGGGGAGGGCAATAGGGCATAAGATGGAGAGAGGATGGAAATAGTAAGATAGGAGCAAGGGGATGAGAATTGGAATATAATGTGAATAAATTATTAGAAATAAAAATTTAAAAGATATGAATAAAAAGGAAAAAGTAGGACTTGAGTTAGAAACAGAGCAAGGAGGGGTATGTAGAATGACTTGAGTGCACAATAGGAAGGGAGGAAAGATACAATCATAATCTCAAAAATAAAAAAGAATTGGTCAAAACCACTTTCTTGTTGAAGCCATAATGGGCAAGCAACTCAGAAGTCATTCTACATAATAATTTTAGAGGATGGGCAAGTACAAGACTGTATCTTGGTAAATTTAAATGTGACGTTAACGTTTAACTCATGAACTGATGTTATCTTTGTCTCTCAAAATAAATTATTCTAAAAAAATATTGTGTTTAGTAAACTTGTATCTACTCAAAAACAAAGGAAAATATGAGCAAGGAAGGTTATAATAATTTGTTATGACACAAATGTCATATAGAAATTCATCACATATAAAGAAAATCCATAACCTATAGCCTACGAACTATTTCTACAATGGCAAATTTCCATTGCTATAGCTACTCATTGAAAAATATAGCATAAAATTGCTGAAGAACAATTGAAACATGATATTTTAAGTAACAATATAACGTAATTAAGAGACTAATAAATGTATGTAAAGAGTATTATTTAGAAAATAATTATTTTAACTATAGTAAAGGTAAAAATGAGGGAAGATAAAACCTACAAGTTGTAAAATCTATGAATTTTTATAACACTAGAGATATTGAAAATGATGGCTTTAAGAATATTTTAATTGCAAAGTGAAAGCTTATGTATATTTGATACCTTGTTTCAGATTAGATTTTTTGGTGGTGGTGGTGGAGTATTTGTGGTCCAATAATGCATCTTGAGATTTTGATGTAGAGAATATTTGGGGGAGTACACACATAAAAAATTATCTGGGGAGGACTAGACTGTGTATGGAAAAAATAAAAACTTACTATTGTACAATAGAATAATAAATACAAAAGCTCTGAGCAAAGAAACCATCATAGCCATATGGTCAATTTAAGGAAAACTTGGTGGTTGGAGTTTTACAATAGACCCAGGACATCATGAGAGCATCCTTTCACTCAGAGCCAGACAGGAAATCACCATAGCTGTGTTAATCATCTCACGTTTTATGTTTATATGCCTGAGAATCCAGTGTAGATTAATACCATGCATTTGTTCCTACCCAGCATTTTATCCTTTACATGCCCTCAAGTATACATAGTATTTTTAACTTCTTGTCATTCTTATGCTTGGCATGTGAAGTGCTACTTAAGCGTAAGAACAACCCTATATTTTGTAAACAGATAAAGCATGTTTTCAGTAGGATTAAAATCAGAATTAGCTTTAAATAAATTATTTTAAAATTAGAATATTTAAAAATCAGAGATAAAGAAAATATCCAGCCCTCTCTTTTTAAAAAAATTATCATTATTATTTCCTTTATTTATAATGTTATGTGTATGAATATTTTTCTTCATTTATGTTTGGTAAACTGCATTTGAGTGCTGATAATTCAAGCCTGGTGCCCTGAAAGAACACAGTGTTCTTACCCTCTGATCAATGTCTCTAACCCTGCTTCCCTGCTCTTTAATCCTGTGTCAGATTTAGAGAATACTGAGTTTTCATTTGCACATTCACATCATATTCCTATACTCATAGCCACAGACACACTTACTGAAAGTAGTGTATCTTTCGACAAGAAACACATTTAAAATGCTTGGTTATGTAGAATTAAATTGTTTTTTTTTTTATCATTTTCTTCTTCTACATTAAGACCATATATTTTAAACTATAACAAAATGCACATTGCTTTGTCTGATGAAGTATAAAATTCTGAAAACTGTTGAAAAGAGAGTGAGTTTTGAAACATGTTATTTAATGTCCTGCTTAAATCTATCATTTTGATTTTTCTTTGGTGAATTTATTCCGATTTGTGACTTCACCTTCCTATTTGACACAAAATAAGAAATATCCTACAAATTATCTGCCTTTAATTTTTATTTGTGTCAATTATAAACACAAAGCTGAGGAACAGAAGTAGGGCAAATAGAAAAAGGCTTAGTTTTACTTTTATGATTTGTATACTCTTTAATTTTTAAATCTGTGTTTATCTTTGCTTTACAAAGACACTTTGACCATGTAAAAAATAAGCTCTCATTTGCTTTATATTCTTTACAACTTCATAGTTCAATCAGAAAATTTCTTAGTATTTTCCAAGCTGTTTCATTAAATTCTTCTCTTCTTATGTGTATTACAAGCTGTTAGTTTAGAAATTGTAACTGTCCCTTTTGGTCTGATCCTCAATTAGCCTTAGGTAACTATTCCATGAGGTCATGAAAAGGAAATATCTGATTGATACCCAACCTGACTTTGTGATCATTGGGTTGAGTGCTATAAAAAGGACTATTTCACATATTAACCTATGTAATTTTTATAGTGTAGAAGTTGTTTTTTATCATGTTATTTAGAGTACTAGACAAATTATTTGAAGCATTGTTTAAATACCATTCAACACATTCATCTTCCATGACAAATATCTAATGCCCATATATACACACATACAGCATGAGTATATGACAATAATGAATATGCCAAAATCTTATGCATCGAGTTTGCACTGTACTTAATGACATAAACAATAGAAATGACTTTTTCTAATCCACACAACTCAGAAGTCTATTGTTAAGAAAGATCAAAATCTGAAAACTTATGTAATTTTAACAAGCCTTTGGGCTTTCAGAGAATAGCCATGTACCAACTAAACTTTTACTACTAACACATTCAATTTAACTGCAACTTTCCCAAGACACTTCAGAGACTCATAGTATTATTTCTTAGAAGAGTCATATGGCACAGCTCACAAGGAACATCTGTTTTTCTTACTGCACTCTCATTTTACTCTCTGTGTAAAAATGTGCTCTCCACTCATTGGATTAGTTTTTTTTTTTTTTGTTTTTTTTTTTTTTTTTTTGTAAAGCCTACAGCTAAAACAGAATTTGTGCCAAATCCCAAGCTTGTAAATCACTTTACAGAGAAGAGTTCCTGGGTAGTTTTTCTTGGTGATCTGGGATTAGTGGCTTGTTCTTTGAAAGTGAAGTTTTCCTTGTCAGTTTCCTGCAAAAGAGACCAGAGAGCAGTAAAGCTAAGGACCAGGCAGCCAAACTGACTGTAGTCAATGTTGGAATGCCAACACAATAAATTGGCACTAAAAGGAGACACTATAGCAAAGCAATACTTTCCAAACAACACATTATAACTTTTTGAAATAACAAATGGAAGTTTTTTGCATGTCACTTACCTTATGATCATAGTTTATAAAAAAATCTATTATTTGCTCACTATCAAACTATTTTTATTTGATGTTTCTAGCATGTCAAATAATTTTCTTAGGTATTCTTTAAAAATAATATGAAATGATTATGTTCAATATGTTAACATTCACAGAAATCATACCTTTTATTTCTCTGGATCATAACTTTTCCAGTTAAACTCACAACTTGAAAGAGGAATAATCACTTGCATTTTACATTTAAAGAAAGTAAAATGAAGATACTTTTCAGAAATGCAAGGAACCCCTTAATAAAGGACTAATCAGAATTTTTGATAACTTGCATAGATCAAATCGTGATATACTTCGAATATTATTACAAAATTGCATTATATATATACGATTTTCTGTATTAAAAAGGAAATTAGGATGTGCTGAAATAATTAAAAGCCTTTACTTTGAAGACTATCCAAAATAGAAAGATTCTTAAATTTAGCTAAACTATTCTTCAATTGAACATTGATTACCAAGAGAGATGGTGATTTTTAATGGAATTTTACATAATAATTTCAACTTAAATGAGATTTTGAATATTTTAATAAGCTATGTTGCATTTTCAATAGAATCTATAATTGACATCTCAAAGTAAAACTTTCTCTTAATGCTCGTAATGCTTGAGCAAACTTCTTAGAACATTAATATAGAATGTACCTCAAAATTTTAATTATTGATATTAATGTTAGAACCACAAAGTTTGTAAATTGAATTTCTTGGTGAAATGTTATCTTTACATGGATGTTTTGAACAATATATCAAGATCAATATTTTTGATATCCACATGTGAATATGCTGGGGTACAGAGATAAAACAATTCTAAAAAAGAAGGAATATTGAAAGTCAAAGAAACACTTAAATGTTCAACATCCTTAGTCATCCTAGAAATGCAAATGAAAGCAATTCTGAAGTTCCACCTTACACCCATCAGAATGGCTAAGATAAAAACACAAGTGATAGCAAATGCTGGTGAGGATGTGGAGAAAGGGGAACACTCCTCCATTCCTGGTGGGAGGGTAGACTGGTACAACCACTTTGGAAATCAATCTGGTGCTTCTCAGAAAACTGGGAATACCTCTTCCTCAAGACCCAGCTATACCACTCCTAGGCATACACTCAAGAGATTCTCCAAGATACGACAAGGATGTTTGCTCAACTATGTTTTAGCAGCTTTATTCCTAATAGCCAGAATCTGGAAACAACCTAGACATCCCTCAACTGAAAAATGGATAAAGAAACTGTGGTACATTTACACAAATCTTGAAATTTGCAGGCAAATGGAAGGAAGTAGAAACAACCATCCTGAGTGAGGTAACCCAGACCCAGAAAGACACACAAGGTATATACTCATTTAAAAGCAGATATTAGCCACACATTACAGGATAATCACACTACAATACACATAACTAAAGAAGCTAAATAACAAGGAGGACTCTAGGGAGAATGCTAAATTCTCATTCAGAAGGGCAAATAGAATAGACACCAGAAGCAGCTGAAGAGAAGGAACAGGGCAGGAGCCTGCCATAGAGGTCCGCTGAATGACTCCACTCAGTAGGGGATTGAAGGAGATGATGAGACTCACAACGAAACTCTGGGGTGGAGTGCAGGGAGTTATGGAAAAGTTGTGGGACATAAGGACCAGGAGGGACATGAGCTCTATAAGGAGACCAATGGGCCAGGGCTTGGGGCAGGTTGCAGAGCCTGATTCACCAACCAAAAACATGCAGGGTGGGGTCAGATGTAGAGAGAAAAGACTCCTCCTTTCTCAGGACTAGGGGAGGAATGGAGGGAGAGAGGGAATGGGAGGAGGTGAGAGAGAGGGCTACAATCAGAATGTAAATTGGACAAATTATTTTTTTTTAATTAAAGAAGAAAATTTTTTTTAAAACATCTTGATGAAACTTTTTTATAAAAAGTGAGTGCGTATATTGATCTCAGTACATATTTTAGATAATTAAGACAGACTTTAAAGACTCTGTGTAGTAGCTCTCATGATTGTTATATTTTGAGTATTTTATTCTAAGATTATTTCAATAAAAACTAAATTTTATTACTTGCAATATCAATTTTTTGATATTTTAATGACAATATAGTAAAGGATCAAATTTACTAAACTGGATTTGAATTGTTATTCTTAATAAGATTAACAATTTTTCAAAGCCTTTGTTGCTTCAAGTCAACCCAAAACTTCAATTTTATATATTTAACAGTACGTATGGTTCAGTTACAATTCTGAAGATAATAGAATAAATTCTTTATAAAGCTATCACTGTAATGCTTCTTTCCATTAATTATTTATACCTTACAAAATATATTCAATTGTAATTGTACATATTTTACATAGGTGATTGGAATCAATAGTGTAAAGAAAATATTGGTAAAATAAGTTTTATCAATGCCTTTTAAAGCTTCACATAATGAGAAAAAATTGTATTATATCAAAGAAACATATGTTATAAAAATGAGAAATATTGGAGATAATACTTATAAATTGAATAACTTTATGTTGCTTCCAATTGAAATAAGAAAAGGCATTTTTTTACAAATACATTTATATTATTACACACAAAGTAAACTACATACAGTATGAGGAACCACAACACAAACAGGAATTATATGTATGTTGCATTCATAGTATTTTGGCTATTTGTATTTGGCAGCCTTTAAGAAAACATTTTTTCTATCTCGGTGAGTCTGAAATTCTGAATGTCAATCAATATCTATCATATCTCATCGTTATCAACTTAAAACATCTATCTAGACCTAAAAACATTTTAACTCTAAACAACTAAGCTTAGTTGTAACTCTAAACTATCTGTTCTTCAACCCTATCAGAGACTTGAGAAGGAATAAACTTAATTACCTGGGTAAAAATGAAGTTCAGGTTAACAGCTTGCAAAGTGGAAAAAAATGACAGTTTGCTGCCTGGACAGTCACCCAAAACTCTCAATAGCATTGGAACATCATATTCAGCCATTGAATACATTTATATGAGGAGATCTTCATGGTTTGAGATGCCTGTGGAAATTGAATTTCTTAGAATATTCAACAGGGAATGGTGCCCATATACAACTAACTTTTGCATTAAACGCACAGACTGAAACTGCTACTATCTTCCTGTGTTAAATTCCTAGGTAACAAGATGCAACCTTCTCCACAGTTGAGTGGAGAGTGGGGTATGACTTTCTCATGTACTCTGATGCCTCACATTTGACCATGTCCCCTGGAGGGGGAGACCTGGTGGAACTCAAAGGAAGGACAGCAGGTTACCAAGAAGAGACATGATACCCTATGAGCATATACAGGGGGAGGTAATCCACCTCAGGAACAGTCATAGGGGAGGGAAGTAGAGGGAAAATGATAGGGAGGGAAGAATGGGAGGATACAAGGGATGGGATAACAATTGAGATGTAACAAGAATAAATTAATAAAAAAATTATTTCCAAATTAAAAAAAAAAGATGCAACCTTATGTAGAACAGGGATAAATTCTATGTGAGGAGGGAAACATAAAACTGAGTTTCAAACAGTTACAGCAATTAGGCTTTATGCAATTTCAGACACTAAAATCACATCTTCCCTGAATAAAACAGATCCAAGTATTGTTGGCATATTGTCTCTGTGAACTGTGTACTATTTACCCTTGAGCATTCTAATGCTGATTTCTATACTCCTTGATCTGCCTTCAACCTGGACATGGCATTGTAACATGACATCTGAGACCTGAAGTGGGTGGAGGAGTAAGAGAGAAGATCAGGAAGCATCAGGGGTAATGAACCTGAGTTAAGAAATGATTTAAAATGCAAACACGATGGGAATATTGGCTGGGATGAACATAGATCAAAATGGAGGTTTAAGGTGGAGTAAGTATTTCTCAGTTTCTCTCTTGGCTATTTAAATAAATCATAATCTCTCAGTGTCATTACTTGGATAAATTGCTAATCAAAGAGTAACTGCTGAATTACTAATACGAAAGCCTTCCCTTACCAGAAAACTGGGACAGAGGATAGGACATCCTATTGGGACTCTAGATGAGAGAACAATGGGTGAATAGCAATGTAGAAGGATACAGTGGGTCCTAGAAACCTACAAGTAAAACATTATGATAGGCAGATTTGGGTCATGGGGTCCCGCTCAAACTAAGGCACTAGCCAAGGACAATACAGGTGGTAAAATTTAAACCCCTACCCTGATCTAGCCCATGGACAGGACAGTCTCCACACTTGAGTGGAGAGTGGGATTTGACTTTCTCACATACTCTGGTGCCTCACATCTGACTATGTCCCCTGGTGGGGGAGACCTGGTGGCACTCAGAGGAAGGACAGTAGGTCACTGAGAAGAGACTTGATACCCTATGAGCATATACAGGGGGAGGTAATCCCTCTCAGGAACAGTCATAGGGGAGGGGAATAAGGGGAAAATGGGAGGGAGGGGAGAATGGGAGGATACAAGGGATGGGAAAACCATAGAGATGTAACAAGAATAAATTAATTTAAAAAAAGAAAGAAAAAATATGAGTCAATATTATTAATAATCATAAAGTATAACTGTTAGGTGAATTCTGTACTTTCCCTTTGTCTTTCTTCTCTAAAAATACACTCTTCACAATACTCTATAAATTTTTATTCTAATTCAGCTGAACTTCATTTGTATAATGTTCTATTAACACAACAATGACAGTCCAGAAAAGTTAGCATTGTTTGGATGGTAACAACTATACCCCATGTATTTTCATATCAATTCTCTCTAAATCTATAGAAATGAAAATCAAAATATATTTTTATGGGAATCTACATTTTCCAGAAAACGTTTAGGGATAAGAAAAACATAGAGGATACAAGTAATATATTTGTTTGTATTGTAAAGAATAAGTATTTTTAGCCTCATGGGATACAGAATGAGTTTTAGGTACTATACAAAGTGTTGTCACAGTTTTTCCAGAGATGGTTCAACATATTCAAATCAAGAAGCACAATCCACTTTATGAATAGTCCCAAGGACAGAAACTACATACTCATCTTATTAGATAAATAAAATTGCTTTTGATGAATCTAACATTTCTTTATATTAAAAGTGCTGCATAATGTAGAAATATGTGTCACATAATAAAGGCACTGTGTACAAGCTCACAACAAACACACCTTGCTAAATAAAGAAAACTTTGAAACATTTCCATAATGCTTTGGAATTGGAAAAGGATATCCCCCTCCTCAAATCTGCTCTATACATTTCAATAAGACACATGAAAAAGAGAAAAACTATACAAGTAAGTAAGAAGTGTATAAATTACACTTTTATGCATTTATCCAGGCTAAAGCAATGGTCACAAAAATATGTGTATTTCATATTCTTTCAATGTTTACATTCTAATGAAGTAATATCACTTGGTTTACAATATTATAGAAGGAACAAATTATGAACTCATTTTATGCCACACGCTTTGTTATTCATTAAATAATTTGTTCTAATAACTAATTTATTATGTTTGCATATTTAAAAGATATAACATTTAGGTGGTCTCATTATTTTAAAGCCTGTATTTGCTTTATTATGTAACTCATGTAAGTGTGTTCAGTTACCACTACTAGCCTTGGCTGTAATTTCCCAAGCTGTTTTGTAGTTACTTGAAGTTCATCCTCCAGTAATTTCCCAAGACAGACTTGAGGAAATAAAGTGAGTATGTGCATATTTACAACTTTTATATTGACTGTATTCTACACTACATTTAAACCTATTTTAAAACATCTGAATCATGTTCTCTCTATGTGGCAGGAACACCTCAATTCATTTTTTTAAGAAACTTAATTCCAGCTGATTTATTATCTCTGAAAAGTCCAATTTTTAATGTACTACATTTTATCTTTAAGATACAACAGCATTATTCAAATTGGACATTGTTAACTACTTTTGTTCAATTTTAAAAGTATATTGTGATGTGTTAAAATACAGATTTCATATCTCACATTGTACCTTCAGATAATGCTCAAAGAAGTTTTTTTTTGAGCCTATAAATAATACTTTAGATCGAAAATATATTATGAAGTGAGAAAATTTTCTCAGAGAAGATTTTGAGGTGGCTCAGCTTTATATTCATCGTTTCTTATTTGGAGGTTTAATCTGGAAAGACAATATATAAAAGTGAATATTTGTGGTTATAATACAAAAATACAACTGGAGTTAAATCTGCTTTTTATGCTAACCATCATAATTTCCATCTTGATGAATCTGCAAATTTAAAAAATACCAAATTTACATTAGGCACTAATTCAACATCATTTACATGTATATACCTGTAATAAATCAAGTGATTTCAAACTTTTTCCTCACTTGCAACATTTTAAAACCTAACAATTTTATAAACAATCCAGTTTTTACTGCTAATCTGTGGTTTTGGACTCAGTCACACTGTGGATTAAAGTTGAATATTGAGAGAATTATCTATGAATTGAGGTTGCAAAGTCTCTTGTGAAAAATAACAACTCAACACAAAAGAGTGAGTCAAGCCACTTGATTTAGTTAGATAAATCTAGCCAAATATTTGAATAAGCTAATGAGTGGCTGGGTATTTCCCAGATTTCCTTTGTTGAATAAACTTGAAATTGTACAGATCATGTGAATCTTATATACCGAGTAGAAATAATAAGGTAGAAAATAAATATAAAATTAAGGAAATGGAGACAGGGAGAGAGGAAGTAGGTGGAGGAACATTGCATGGTGTGTGTATGTGTGTGTGTGTGTGTGTGTGTGTGTGTGTGTGTATGTATGTGTGTATCAAGAGAGAGGGAGGCTTAGAACATAAGATTTAGTTAGGCACAAACATCTCTAAGAAAGACGTAATGAAACAGAAAACTCAAATGAGTCATCCCCAAGTTCAATGACTCAGCAGAGCTTGAAAAAGGCATCTTTGGTAGTGTAGTGTTGTGGATCTAAAGTGTGTTCCCAATGCTCATGTTCTTCAGGCATGGTCCCTGGGCAGTTGCACTGTTTAGGAAGGTGGAGTCTAACTAGGGAAAGAAGGTCACTGGTGCTGAACTTTCTACCTACCTCTCCCTGTTTACTTCTTCCTGGCTGCTTCTTGTCAACCAGATGTTAAGAAGTGATTTTTGTTTAGCTATAAGATTGTCCACAACCCAGAAAAGCTGTAACAATTTACTGTGGAATGAAATTTCTAAAGCTCTTAATGAATAATAACTGTCTCTGCTTTAACTGAGTTCTCTTGTATCACCTTGACAAATATAGAGACAAAACCAGAAAAGTCAAGCAAATGGTGTTTATCATGTAAAAACTAACCAATATTGTTTGAGACAGTATATTCACCAAAGGATAAGCAGTGTCCAATAGCCATATCTTAAAACATTTTATCATGAGTATATGACAGAGAAAGAGACAATTAGAGATAAAGTTATAAGAGTTTACCTTTGAGAGGTAGAGTAGCCAATGTGAGATAGTTAATGAAAGAAAGAAAATTATTAAATGGTTTGTTTACTCAATGAGATTCCATTGAAGGAATTTAACTTTTCAGCTACAAGTGTTTATCAGTTGTAGCTACCTTCTGGCTTAGGGATCAGGGGTCGGTGTCCATTCTCCATCTCAATGCTGGTACATAATCAGGCCAAGACCCATTCAGGCTGTATGCATGCTGCCACAGTCCCTGTGAATTCACATGAGCATTGGCTATGCTGCTTTCAAAAGTCTTGTTTCCTTGGTGTCTTCTATTCCATAAGGCTCTATTTCTCTTTGTGCCTCCTCTTGTATAGCGTTCCCTTAGCCTTGAGGATAGGGATTGGATGGTAGTATTCTCTTAAGAAATGAATGTTCCAAACTCATTCTCTACAAAAAGTTCATCTTTGCATCTCTATAAACAAGAATCTGTGTTTTGACTACAGAAGTTGTTGGCCACAGAAGTTCTGTGGATACTTCCAGACAACTGAGGCTATTGCCAAGTCTTTGTGTCCAAGTATGTGGTCATTTTAGAGAAAGTACCGTGAGGTACTGAGAAGACAGTCTACTCTTTTATGTTTGGGTGAAATATCTCTTGGGTGATTTGGATTATGACATCACTCACTCCGGAATTTCTGTGTTTAGTTTGTAAATGGATGACCCATCAGAGCAACTTTAGCTGGTTCACAAATGGAGGAAAGCAGAGTTTCCCACTAGGATATACATAGACCCCCTAGAAATGGGGTTAGTCAGGGAGCAGAGGCCACATCAGGTAGTCTGCTGTTAGGGTGGTGATAATGTTGGAGATTTTATTTGGATGAAAAAAAAGAATGACGATTTACTACCTGTTTCCATGGCCAGGATTTCCAAGTGAATGGTTGTTCAAGTTGTTACTGTGGCAAAGGTATGGTTGTTGAAGAAGGATATAGAAGGAGATCTGCTGGAAGAGAAGGCAGAAAGGGAGGGAGGTTGAAGCATCTAGCACTGAATACTAGGCTGGGTCATTAAATTTTGAGGAAGTGATTGAGAGTGAGGACCATTCACCTGCTTCTCTGGGAAGCAAGGTATGCAGGTTCCAAGTCAACGCTGGTTCTGTCATTTAAGACAGTATTTCAGAGCAAACAGAAGGTAAAATCAGAATATATTCCTGAAAGTTAATTAGTAATACCTCTATTCATAATATACAATATACTTATCATACATAATTATAACTCTTAAGATAAAGTGACATGGTATTCAGTAGTGATTATTTTTCAAATTTTATTTAGATTAAATCTATAGTTAATATGGACACAAAATAAGAAACAGCAATATTTTTAAGTTTATGGATTCAAAAATGAATTCCATAGATCACAAACTACAAATTTTTAATTCAAAGTAAAGCTTCACTGAGACTAAGTATGACATTTTAATATATTAGTATTTAAAGTCTTGCATCTTCGTAGAACTTTGGATGCTAATTTATTTTCTAAAACATTTCAAGTTATGAAGCATCAGTTGCCAAAATATTCTTAAATGAATGGAATGAAGAAAAAGGATGTTAAGTCAGTATTTACACACATGGTAACACATGCAAAATTTCATTAAAATGGCTCAAAGGGAAGGGGTTGTTTGACCTACATCAATGAAGATACCAAGGTAGGACAAACGAGGTAGTACAATGAGAAAAATACATCATGCGCTGGCTTTAGATCCTGAGTCCAGATGCCCCAAAACTCACCTAAGACCTGAAGAAGAACGTGAATCCATAAATCCCATTGTTTATACAGTAAGAAGGCAAGGCAAGAAAAGAGAATCTAGAGAACTTACAGGCAAGTTACATGTACACAGAGTGATGTACATGAGGGCTCGTTTTCATGTCCATGGTGGCACATGTGCTCCTTACACATCAACACATTATACAGATATCTCACAATGTACACACAAATCACAGACATTAAAAGGACATTAAAAACACTAAAGTGGACAAAATATTATTATTATTAATTCATATATTAAATATTAGAGAAATTTCACCATATTTGTTGGTTTGCAAATGTATTGCTCAACAAAATCATATCAGAGCTTGAAGTCCACCCATATAATCATCCAGGGTGTTAAACATTTTCTCTACTATTAGCCATATTACAGTATAACATAATGCATATTCCCATTCCTTAATTTTTCAGATATAAGCATAATTTCATACCATTTGTTTTTATATGTAAAAGCATCATCTTTTTTGATGAACAAATCTCATATTTGACAGTTATTCAGTGTCTAAGGCAGGTTCTCATCTTCCTTCTTACATACTGGGGACTCCCTAAATTCCCTTCATCACGTTCTTTCCTGGTGTTTTTCTGATAATACAGATGTACACATTTCACCAAACTTTCTTCCCATCATTTTTTTATTTCTATGCCATTATTATTTGTGTAAATTTCTTTAAAATTCCATTTTTCTCTTGAACAAGTCAAAATTCAATTATAGCTATTATTTCAAATGCCCATTTTACTCACACATATTTTTAGGTTAATATTGAGATGAACATTTCATTCAGCTGCACACTTATGAGATGTCTGTCCAACATAAGTAATATTCTTTTAAAACCTACATGTCATATTATTTCATTAAGCAAAAGCTCATGAGAGTAGAACTGGTTCTGTTTGGTCCATTTAGGTCTGTGAGACCAGACCCACTATTGCACTTAATTTACCCAAAGGCATTCCATTTTTTCTTTCTTCCTTCTTTTCCTTCCTTTTTTCTTCCATTAATCTCTCCTGTTTTTTCTTCCTTCCTTCCTTCCTTCCTTCCTTCCTTCTTTCCTTCCTTCTTTCCTTCCTTCCTCCCTCCATTCCTTTATTTTTCTTATTTTTGAGATTATAATATATTTGAAACCTTTCCCCTGCACTTTGCTCCTTCCTACCATGCCTCCTCAGTCTCCATCATATATATGCCTATACATATATATTCCTAATTATAAACCCTGATTTTATAGAATGTCACTTGTATGTACATTTTCAGGGCTGACTGTTCAGCAATGGTGTCCTCTTCTTTAGGACAACCCCTTCTGTTTCCACCTTTCTTATTTATTTATTTGTTTGTTTGTTTGTTTAGTATTAATTAAATATTTATAATTTTTACATATACATTTATATTATTGTACATATATACAATAGACTATGTATAGGAAGAAGAACCATGGCACAATCAGGAATTATATAAATGTTACATTCTTAGTTTTTGGCTAATTGTATTTGACAGCCTTGAATAAAATATTTTTCCTATCTTGGTGTGTCTAAAATTCTGAATATAAATCAAACTCTGTAACATATTGTCATTATCGACTTGAAATATCTATCTAGTTTTCTTGAGTTTTCTTTAGTTTTGTGCAGAGTTGATGTCTCATTGGCTTTTCAAGTCTTATCCCCAGCCATCTTTGTTTTGTAATGCTTTGACCTTAATAATACAAGGGCTTTCTAATCTATCGTGTAACTGACTTCCATAAAAATTAAATTTTCACTTTGTTAGCATTTGGATATTTCTCAAAAAAAAAGCATTCAGATAATCTTCCCTTTACATCATTATTTCTTGTTTCAGATAGCTCATTTATTATTCTTATAAAAACTCCTGGCAAAACTGAAAGTAAAAAAAATCTGTGAATGTATGTTTCACTGCAAAACAGTTTGTCCCCTCAATGATCTATACTACTCTGAGATCAAATATCACCAGAACTTCGGAACATCCTCATGCAGGAACACATTTGTCAGATAGTAAGTGTTCTCACACTGAGTTCTCAGCAGTGGGAAGTTTTGCTCTTTATTATGAAGTCTAAGGTTCCCGGTTATATCAACGGTGAGAGTTTTTAATTGAGTGCTAAAAGGACTGACAAGAAGTTTGACATTTTAATGGAATTGCTTTCTAGGGATTGGGAGTGGCTGATCTATAATGATGTAGTCTGAAATACATGATGAAAGTTTAAGTCCTCTTTCATGGCTGTCATTTTCCCTTATTCAAATGAGTAGAATCTGTCATAGGAAGTTTAAATGTACAGTATCTGTATAATATATTTTCAAAGGTTAAAATTGAGTTTAGATGTTAATGATTCACAAACAGGTAAAATTAATGTAAGAAGTACATTCTATAAATTGTTAACTATGAATGAGTAAAGGAACTATGATACTACTAAATAAGACCTATAATTATAAAATGAATAGAAATTTACATAAATTTGGATCTTTATGAAAATGGTATCCTTTTGCTTTTATTTTTAAATAATTCTCTAAAGAATACTACCTAAGTATCTACTGAGATCATTTTATTTTCTACTGGATAAAACAGGGGACGATAGTTTCATCAAAAAGAATTTATGCATTAGGTCAGATCAAATAAATACATAAAATAACTTTATTCTTCAAAGCCAATGTAAAGGTTTTGAAAATGCAGTAACAGGCTTAACATAGATAAAAACTCTATCTCAATCATGCTAACTAAGACAAGTCATCAGAGGGCAGGTTTATCTTCAGCTGCCCATTAAACAGTTTGTAGAACATATAATTTACAAAGATGTAAGACCCTTATAAATAAGGCAGAAAAAAGTGTAAAGTCTGTCTTATGAACAGAACAGGGAAAGCTACAGCAAAAACATAAAGGGATAAATAGAAATAGAGTTAACACCAAGGTTCCCATAGCATGCAAACACACACACACACACATACAAAACTCTAAGTTAGTTAAATATATATTATTGATACACCTTCCCAAAACACAATTCTTAAGAACCCATCTACGGTTCCACAGATTTTAATCCTGCCTTTAGTTTGGGGTAATTTCAAGTAATAATATTTGAAAATATTGCTATTTACAAGTTTCTCAAAAACACCATAGAAATTATTGGAAATATGATGATGAATACAATTGTCACACAACATGTATTACAATGTGAGCCACACTCTGCACTTGAGATAAGACTCTATTATCCATGATATCTACCTGTGTCAAACAAAATAATAAACCTGCTTGTAGGGATGATTCCCCTTCCCAATCCCTGAAATATATTGAGTTGAGGATTAAGTCAAATCTGCAACATTTCTGCTACTATTTTGGAGATGGCTTAACTCTCATCAGCATAAGTGGATTTTCTACTGAGTAGCTAGCTTAAGCAGCAAGGCAGGATAACAGTCCGGGGAAGAGGATAGAGTGAAACATAACTACCCTGGGATGAGCTTGGATGCACGTGCCGCGGGCAGAGCAAGATTGCTTTTCCTCTTTAAGCCTTGGTTTTCATCAATGTGAAACAGCGAAGACAAATACCCTCCAGAAGTTATTTGTAAGCATAACTGAAATATTTGCAAAATACTCAGCGCAGTGAGTGACACATAGAAAGTGGGTAATACTTAATAAATTACTATTCATTACAAAACTTCAATGTTACCTTGGGATTTTGAAAAGAAATTTTGTTATGGCAATCAATTTGTATTAGGTAATAGAAAAAATATCAACACCTTTCCTTCTGAAATGAACCATGGGGATAAGTGACTTAGAAGTCACATTCAGATTAATTTATGAGCTTCTTATACTCAGGAACAGTGTCTGATTTTCTTTTATGTTTTACATTTGAATGGCTAAAATAGTGGCTAACAAATAAATGTTTTACAATCTATATTTCAAAGAGGGGAGGAAATTTAACAAACACATTCTATCTGTTGTAGCCAGTGGGAATACACCAATTTAGGTAACTTTAGTAGTTAAATGAGAGGCAATTCTGAAAAGCGAGGCACAGCTGGCTTGGAATTGAGCTGTGATGGCTTACCGTGCACTAGGGAGCTGAAGCCGTCGGGTGAGGCCGCAGAGTTCTCTGAATAACTCACACTCAAACTGGCTATTACTTGTGATGACCCTCCTGCTACTGTCTCCTACCAGATTCTTTTCTACTGTGCCGTACATCGCTATTACCAAACTAAATTACTGTCGTTCTTTCAGGAACAAGAGTTATTAATTCAGATTTTATTAATCAAATTTAGAATTATATGTATATTTTAATGCATATTTGTCAATATAAAATAGCCTACGAATATGAAAATACTCAAAAATAAGTGCTGATTAGATAATGTATAAAACAGATATGTATGCATTTTAAATATTCCTGTTTAGTATATCCAATCAGAAATATATATAATTTTTAGTTCACAGGTAATTAAATATATTATAAAATCTACTTTATATATCCAGGCAAACTTCCAAAGTTTTCTCAAAAGTATAGTAATTGTTAAAATTACTTCTGTAAAGGATTATAGTAAGGCTGTTTTAAAATATAAACATTCATCCGAGTAATGACAAGCAACGAGAGATCAAGAATGATCAAATATTACGCTGTGCTTAAGTATGTCCCATTGAGTAAGTAATAAGCTGTAGAGTAGCTAAGATTCAATAATACTGAGATATTATTTATCTCTGATGATATTTTCATGTATTTAGCCAATGATCATTGAATTTAAGTGGATTCATCAAATACAAAAACAACAATTAATGTTAGTAATGAAATTATGTTTTGTCATCAATATGAAGTATAAAACGTCTAAAATTAATTTAAAAAGTATTTATTTAAATGTAGTTAAATCACTTTTCCTCATTCTTGGCTTTCCTTCAAAGTTTACCATGTCATTTCAATCACTAACAAATTGATGGTCTCTTTTTTAATATTATTGCTTTTTACATATAAATTCCACCTACTTCCTCCACTTAAAATATACTTGAGATAGCAATGAAATTATTAATTTTAGAATTAGAAAAGTATATGTCTTCTGATTTCAGTTAATTTATGTAGTATGATATATACATTTACAACTATTTTATACAAAAGAAATAATTACGCTCTTCATGAATTAATAAAGTCTCCTGTATATATTGACTACGTATTGTTTGTTGATGGCTTGCAGGCATACACCTAGAATGGTTATGTACCTTGTCTCTTGTGTACAGTGCAGCTATAAATAAGTATGTAAAATTTCACTGGTCAAAAGCCTAATGAACTAAGATACTGTGGTTGATACTCTCATTGGAAGAAAAAGAAATATGGGGCCTTTGCAGGAATAGAGAAGTCAAGAAAAGACCTAAGTTTTCTTTATATCTTCCTTTTCTGTTTTTTCATGTGAATGTGTGTATGCTGCACATTATATATTTCCATGTGTGAAGTAAGCATCCATGTGTATATTCATGTATGGATATATGGGTGTCAGAAGTTGATATCTGATGTCTTCCTCAGACAGTCTCTGCCTATTTTATTGAAGTTGTATCTCTCATTGGACCTGGATCTGCTCCACTCCAGTAAGCTTATTCAGCCAGCTTTTCCCGGGGATCTGCCCACCCATATGTCCAAAGTGTTAAAATTAGATTAGAAGCAAAGCTCACACTTGTCTTGCTCTTATGTGTGTCCTGAAAATTATTAAAATTGCAGTTATCTACATGATAACACTGTAAATCCTTTAACCACTGAGCCATCTCACCAAAGCCTGAAAGATGGATTTATGCAAATAAGTAAGTATAACTTCAGAAAGAAATAAAAACGCATGCCAACACCATGATCTTTCAGACTTTAATCTTATAAGGAAATATTCATTTTTTTTTAGAAACCTAGCACATGACATTTCCCATTTTATACTTTAGTACCATATACATTAACTTAGGACATACTATATTCAAGGAAAAACAAGCATCTCTAAGACGTTTGGAACCTCTGTTTGTCAGCAGTTTTCTTTTCTATACTTTTTCCTTGAAATAGACTGCTTTCAATTCCCTAAACTTCTAGCTACATTCTCTGACGATATACAACATTGTACAGATGTCAATTCTCCTTAATTGAATCTATAAACCCAATGAATTTCCAAAAAGAAATCAAATAATAGATTTCTGAAATAGGCAGTTATTTAAGAGTGCATTTTTCAAAATAATAGTTTTTCCTCAAAAATCATAGTAAGGGCACTGTAGGCTCAGTGTTCTATCACTATGCACCAAAACTCTGTCATGCTTTGGCTTGATGTATGCCACCATGAACTTTCTGTTTTACACAGTAAGTTGTGTATTATCATTATGTAGAACTAAATATTTGTTAGCCATAAATTGTGTGTCGTTTTGCCTGGAGAAAGAAATACTTATCTCAGATTGCCACATGAATCAGGATGAAAGCCAAGTATTCAGATGTTTATTTCTACTCTCACTGCTGCCTCCAGCTATTGGTTTCACAAATTTATTCATTGCTAGGCTACTGAATGTTGATATTCGATTTATCATCCTGTCTCCTTCCTGTTCTTCATAATAGTATTAATAAGGGTTCCGATGATCATAACTGTAACCTTTAGTTTTAATGCCTTATCTAGTTGCTTCATGTACTGGTTGCAGACTTTTCTCTATCTTGCTCATCTTACTGCTAACCTGTTTCATATACACCTTTGTCAATTCATTTCTGTCAAGATTTCATTCAGTTGCAGGAGCTGACTCATTATTATAAAATTTGAAGATCATAGAACTTGGTTATGTCCTCTACTCACTTATCTACCAGATTTTTTTAAATTAATTTATTCATAGTACATATCGATTGTTAGCCCTTCCCTTGTTTCCTCCTATTCTTCCCTCCTTTCCACTTCCCCCCTTCTCCCCTCCCCTATGTCTGTGATTGAGGGAGACCTCCTCCCCTTATATATGCTCTTAGGATATCGAGTCTCTTCTTGGTAACTTGCCATCCTTCCTCTGAGTGCCGCCAGGCCTCCCCATCCAAGGGACATTGTCAGAAAAGGGGCACCAGAGTTCATGTGAGAGTCAGATCTCACTCTCCACTCACCGGTGGAGAATATCCTGCTTGTCGGCTAGGTCTTGATCTACCAGATTCTTATCATCACTATGTCTAGATGCTTCTAGATTTTGAATGACTGCCCAGACATCTTGATCTTAAAATCAAATTGTTAAAACTAATGCTAAGACACAAAAATACAATGTTTGCGTTACTAATGAGCATAAAATAAATTTCTCTCACTTTTAGAGCATAGATAATTTAAATTAAAAATCAAGTTCCTGCCAGTCATCTTGGTGCATGCCATTAATCCAAGCACTTGGGAAGAAGAGGCAGGCATATTTCTGTGCATTCGAGGCCAGCCTGTTCTACAGAGTGAGTCTAGGACATTTAGTGCTGGTACAAGTTCCCTTGAGCATATATAGCTATCTGTGAACTCAACTACGAGACAATATATGTATATCTTAATGATTTCCTGTTCTACTAGTAAAATTTAAAAGTTTGTGAATCAGATTTCATTTGGTACACTATGATTTTGGTTTGACAATATGTGTATCTGGAAAAAATGTTAGTAATATATTTAATTTAGACTCACACACTATACGTATGAAGTCCATTCATATGACCAAAATGTAATCTAACAATATTCTATCTCCACTTACCTCTTGTAGCTGATGGCAGCCATGGTCAGCATTACAGTAGATGGTGGAAAGCATTGGAAACCTTAAATGCACTCATGATCTACTGAGGGTTAAATGACTTGGAGTTATATTTAGACTTGAAAAAGTACCTAAGAATTCTTTATATTCTCAGCAAATGCCTGTGATGTTTTCCCGCAAAACACTAAATATGTTCTAGCTGGTGAGAAGGTTGTTCAATACCCATAACTCCAAAATACTTATTTTGTTGGCTGCTGGATTTCCCTTGGTAACATCTACAAACCTACAGAACAATCCCATTCTTAAGGCTCAGAATTATGAAAGTGGATAAGGAAAGACTGTAAGAGTTAAAAGATCAGGAAGCCTTCTGTGAGATTGTGTTTCCTAGCAATGTCAGAAGCTACAAGCATAAAGTTTTACCAGTGTGACTTCTCACACATCACCTGAACAAGACTGACACCAATAGACATGTCAAAGAGCACATGGAAAAACAGAAAAAGTTAATCCTCCACAGATAGCTATTGGCCACTAAGTAATGCCAAGAGCAGAGGTAGTCTTCCCTGAGGAAGGGCACACCAGTTATATACCAAATGCAAGAGGAGAGCATGAAAACACACATGAGTTTTAATATTTTACATACTGATCATTATGCATATTGACCAAATTGAATTTAGGTTTATTAGCATATGTATGCTCATAAATTAATATTATTATGATGTAGAAACGTACATGGCCTACTATATATTCACACATCTGTACATATATATATAAATATACATACAAAAACAGGTATTAAAAACATGCCATAAATTTCAAAGCATTGAATGGTATTTGGGGAAGTTTGGAGGGAGGAAAGAGAAGTGGGAAATTAACCCATGCCATGGGTCAAATGGATCTAACAGATATCTATAGAACCTTTCACCCAAACAAGAAAGAATATACCTTCTTCTCTGCACCCCATGGAACCTTCTCCAAAATTGATCACATCGTAGGTCACAAAGCAAGCCTCAACAGATACAAGAGGATTGAAATAATACCTTGTATCCTATCAGATCACCATGCTCTTAGGCTGCAATTCAACAACAACAGAAATAACAAAAAGCCTACACGTACGTGGAAACTAAACAACTCTCTGCTAAATGACACATGGGTCAGGGAAGAAATAAATAAAGAAAGAAATCAAGGAGTTTCTGAAATTCAATGAAAATGAAGAAACAACATACCCAAATTTGTGGGATACATTGAAAGCAGTGCTAAGAGGAAAATTCATAGCACTAAGTACCTTTAAAAAGAAATTGGAAACATCACACATAAGCATCTTAATTACCTATATTTTTCAATTGGGTCAACTTGTATCTGTAGATTTATTGAATTATACAAATATATGTATCTCTACATATATATTATAGCAATAAGGACATGGTTCTATTAATTTCTGTGACTTTAATAAAAATATTTCATGTAGCACTTTATTTACCGATGTTATATAGATTAAAGAAATGATATCTCTTTTCTGCTCTAAGGGATTTAATATACATTATATATGCAGTATTTAGAAAAATGTGACTTAGAATCAAAATTCTTGTATTATTTGATAGTTTGATTTATTGTTGAGGCTAATTATAGCACAGAATTTAGAACTGATTCATGCTCTCTAAAACATAAGATTTCAAATATATTGGCCTTGTAAATATCATCTTATTTGTATGTTCTTTGCAGATGTAATTAATTTTAAAAAAGCCATAGTAAATTGAATGTTCTTCTGATAGAACACACAGATATAACAGAAGTGAATGTGATGTGTCAATAGCGGCATGGAACAGTTAATGTATCCACAACCAAATTATCAACAACGATTACTAGCAAGCCTCAGAAACTAGGAGATAGAAATGGAAACTTTTTTTTCAGTATTTTTAGAAGGAATCATCCCAGAAGTCAAGGGGATTTTACAATGTAACTATTGCAACTATATCTGTGACTATGTTTTTAAGCTATACATATGTGATACTTATTTATGGCTTCCTTAAAAATTTATATGTATGAAATTAAACAAATTGTGTGTGTATAATTCAAATAAAATAATTCATATAATAAAGATACTAGTGAAGAATTGAGAACAGTTTAGAAATTTAAAAACAAGTAAAGTAATAGGAAAAGTACATATTTTTAAACTAAGAAATCAATTAAAAATAAGATAATTATATTTTTAGAGTTAGATGTAAGATAAATTTAGAGGTATGTATGAATGAGCAGGGAAGCCAAACATTAGATTGTACCTGGAGAGAAATACAAACTAAGCAAAGCAGAGAAATTCCCAGACATTATTGAATATCCATATAGAAAAAAACTAAGTAAGCACATACCCCTATGCATGAAATGAAATACTCAACTATGTTGGACTGTAGATAAAAATGTTGGCACTTTAAAGAGACAGAATAATTTACACTAGAACATAAGATGTTTTTTCATAAATTTAAGCTAGGAAGTATTTTAAATACTTCACAAAACTCTCTAACAGTTTATTCATTTAAATATATTAAATTTGGAGTTTCTTCTAAATAATAATAATAGTAATAATAATAATAATAATAATAATAATAATAATAAACAACTTTAAAAGTGGGATAGCACAACTTAATAAACAACTGAAACTGTAAATCTCACATTTGCAATTTTCCAAAAGTTTCAGTTGTTTTTTAAGTTGTGCTATCCCACTTTTAAATTTAATTATTATTATTTTGTTTTTAAATGCTTTCTTAGCTTGTTGATAATCCAGTAATTTAAAAGGACTGTTTAAAAAAGAAGCATGCAGAGTTTACTTTATGTAAGATCTGTGATTTAGGGGCTTCTATGAATAAGGCTATACTCAGAGACACAGGATATTTTTGTATCTTTATTCTAAATTTGAAGAATATAACTGGCTGATAAGAGTATATATATCCACCAGGCTTCCAATATTTTTAAGAAAATAAATGTATGCATCTGTAAGTAGAGGAAAAATTCTCAACAGTCACCAGGGTAATTCCTGCAGAAATGTATTTGAAAGAGAGGAGATTGTGTATTTTATTCCCCCCTACCCCAAATTACCTGAAATTAAAAAAAAAAAAAACTCATTTTTTCATTTAGAATTAAACCAACAACTATGATTTATTAAAAAAAAAAAGTATAATCACATGGCCACAAGTATGGGTGAATTCAACAAGCTCTGCTTGTTCAAATCCCTTTTTTTTTTCAATTTTTTTATTAATTTATTCTTGTTACATCTCAATGGTTATCCCATCCCTTGTATCCTCCCATTCTCCCCTCCCTCCCATTTTCCCCTTATTCCCCTCCCTTATGACTGTTCCTGAGAGGGATTACCTCCCCCTGTATATGCTCATAGGGTACCAAGTCTCTTCTTGGTACCTGCTGAGTGCCACCAGGTCTCCCCCTCCAGGGGACATAGTCAAATGTGAGGCACCAGAGTACGTGAGAAAGTCAGACCCCACTCTCCACTCAACTGTGGAGAATGTTCTGCCCATTGGCTAGATCTGGGTAGGGGTTTGAAGTTTACCGCCTAGGGGAGGACATCCTATTGGGACTCTAGATGAGAGAAGCATGGGAGAATAGCAAAGTAGAAGGATCCAGAGGATCCTAGAAACCTACAAGTAGAACATTATGACAGGCAGAGTTGGGCCAAGGGGTCCCGCTCAAACTAAGGCACCAGCCAAGGACAATGCAAGCGGTAAACTTCAAATCCTTTTTATAAATGTTGATCTATATGACTAAAAGTGTTCCTTCAGGTTGAGTGTACAGAGTGATCAGGTCTACTATGTGTACTGTAGCCTGCATTCAGGGAAGGTCAGAGAAATCTTCCCACGTTTTTTTATCCATACACCCAAGAATGGCTCCAAGAAAAAGAACTCTAACTTTTGTTCTTTCTCAAACACAAAGGAGATAAACAGTACAGCACATGCTGAGCTGCCCTTAATATCTATCCTTATACAAATTCATGACATCTATGGAAATTTATATGGCATTTGACCATTGAAAATTTTATATTAGTATATTACTTGGCATGTTTATTTGACATCTAGTATATGTTTTAGAATTGACTACTAATTACTTGGCCTTATATCTTAATATCAAAATTCTTTCACAAGTTTATCTACAGAAGTTGAAAAAGATTCCATGGATATTAGATTACTTGACCTAAGCCAAATCTCTCCAGAAAAAGAATTACATCAGTTTGAATGCAATGATCTCATGGGGATTAAGGATCTACATTTTAGTTTTGGAGATGCATAAACAATTAGCAGCCATCAAAATCTTTATAGCTCATACAATTTCAAGTCACAGTTTTATTGTCAAGTAATTAAAATCACTGGCACTGTCTCTTCTTTCAGGCTTACCCCCAGAAAAGTGGTTTGGGCTCCCCAGGTACTCTTTCTTACTGAAACCCAGGGAATTGCTCTCATGGTGAATTCATTTTTGACTTCTATAAAAGAAAGGCAAGAAAAAGAAAAAGAAGTATGCTTTCGAAGATGTTTAATCTATCACTTATAATTAATACTTTGAAGAAACAAGGCTTCTGTAGGAAATAAATTATTTGCAGTTTGACAATATCTTAGGGTTTCTCTTGCTGTGATGAAGCAAAATTACCAAAATCAAAATTAACTTGAGGAGCAAATGGGTTATTCACTCTACAGTTAAAACACCATCATTGGGAAAACCTTGTGGCAGGAACATGGAGCAGAAGAGCAGAAAGTATGGGGCTTCAATTGCTGCCTCCTAACTAGCTCCTTTCGGCATAGCCAATCTTATATTTCACCCAAAACTATCAACTAACGGTGGTGGCGCCACCTTCCCATATCAGTTACTAATTAAGAAAATGCTTGCGTACATGCTTGTCTACAGCCTGATATTATGGAGGCACATTCTTGAGTGTTCTTCCCTAATGAATCTAGCTGTGTCAAGTTGCCCTAAAATTAGCAAGGTAATAATTATTTTCTCTTCTAACAAACAAGCATACACATCTTATGCCCTATATTTCCCATTAGTAATCACTGAACACAGTTTTCAGTCCTTGAGCATCTAGACACAGGCATATGATAACAATCCAATTTACACTCAATAGTCTAAACATGAACTTAAGATTGGAATGACTGTAAAGTAAATATGTGAAAACATGACACTCTATGTTTACCAAAACAAAATTAAAAGCTTATATTTCTATTTGTTTGTTTAATGCTCACCTTGGATTTGTCTCATTTAATAATGTTTTAATTATTTCCTCATCATGTTTGTGATGAATTAATTTCTTTTTTTGTTTAATGAAAATAGACTCCTGAAATTACAAAGACTATATTGACAGCTTTGTGTGTTTATTTTGTATTGTATTGGTTAGCATCTTTTCCCAGGAAAGGAAAATGCTATACATAACATGCTTGCCTACATATAGTTGTCACTCAAAAATCCATTATTTTATAAGCTGTTGGGGTAAAAAGACAATAAAGACCTGCAGAAAAGCAACCATTGTACTTGGAGACAGTTGGAAAACAACATAAGGTGGCCTTTATGAACAGCTTTGCAGGAAACTGAAGCTCACTTCTCAGGGTAAGCAGGAAGTTTTTCTGGTCCTTCTTGGAGAGAGTAGTTTAGGGATGAAGTGAAATCCACATGTACCAGAGGGAGCAGACCTTGTGGTTAAGCCTTTGAGGCTCTCCTAATTTCAGCACATATCAAAACAACACATCATATTTCATCTTAATTGTAATTCATACTGCATAATTTGGCCTCTGTGGATGATTATGTTCAAAGAAAAAATGAGAAAATATGAGAAGTGAAGACATTAATCTTCTCATTGAAGGTAATCACTGTCTTTGCAACATTATTACAATTCCTGAAATGAGATAGAGACATCGCTCCAGGAAGATATGGAGTACGTCTTTGGAGAGTAAAAACATAATAGATGTTAAGATGTCTGTGCCTCTATCCTCCCTATAGATTCTATTTTAGTGTTTATGTGTTTTTCCTTTGTTATTGGTATTCTTACTTTCATATAAGGTAACTGAATATTCAATTAACATCATAGATTAATTGTTTCTACTGATAGTTAAAAATTCTGTTTTTCTTCTATAATAACTCCATAAAATGGGACAAAAATGATTTATTGGGGTACTCATTTAAACATTTTTCTTGAACTGATAGTTTAAATATTTTGGCATATCACATCTATTCTTAAAGCTCCCTGTTTAATCACAAGAATCACTGTTCTTATATACTCATGTCTTTCCTATTTTTCTGAGCCATCAGCTACTGTTTTCCTAAGGTCTTCTTAGTATTAAATTAGATTTTTGTCTGAATGAGCACATGTAGTCCTTGTAGTAAACATTTTCCTGTTTCATACAAGGGATTGAATTTTGTGTTTATTCTTATCTCCTTTAAAACACATATTAGGGTAGTTTTAACTAAAACTAGAAACAAACTTTCTGGCAATACTCTATAAAATACAGAAGAATAACTATCAAGAGTGTTGCCTAACACCTCAGATGCATGCTGTGATTCCATCAGAGAGATCAAATGCTCTCTAGAAGGTAGCAACAAATTTTACACCATGTACTCTGTTTTCGATTTTCTTAATGAAATGCAGGTGGTGAGGCACAATGATCACAGAACATGAGGTTCAGACTGAGAGGAAACAGCAAGGTGGATGGCAATACCCATCCTTGCTGTCCTTTAAATTCATGGCCATGTTTTCAGTAACTGCTATTTCATACATTTATTCATTCGTACATTCTTAAATCCTTTTTAGAATATACATTTCTACCTGAGCAAGCATGTTTTCAGGCATGACTCTTTGACACTGGCAAACAAAATAGTGAGTTCTTCCCTGAGAAGGACACCATATCCATTCCTAGCTTTTCTCAATTGCTTTTAGTTCTTTTGGTTGCTTCAGACATTGCAAGGAGACACAATCTCATAGCAAAATGTATTCTTCATAAAGAAAACTTGTCTCTTGAGTTCTTTATATATTTTCTATATTAGCCCTTTCTTAGATGTAGGGTTGGTCAAGATCTTTTCGCAATCTGTAGGATGTCATTTTGTTCTATTGTCTTCTGCCGTACAGAAGCTTTTCAGTCTCATAAGGTCCTGTTTATAAATGTTGACATTGGAGCCTGAGTTGTTGGTGTTCTGTTCAGGAAGTTGTCTTCTGTCCCAGTGTGTTAAATGCTTTTCTCTACTTTTTTCTTCTAAGAGATTTAGTATGCATAGTTTTATTTTGAGGTCTTTAAGTCACTTGTACATGAGTTTTGTGCAGGATGATAAATATGGAACTATTTGCATTTTCTACATGTACACATCCAGTTAGACCAACACCACTTGTTGAAGATGTTATCTTTTTCCGTTGTATGGCTTTGGCTTCTTTGTCAAATATCAAGTGTACATAGATATGTGGGTTTATTTCTCTGTTTTCAATTTGATCCCATTGATCAACCAGCCTATTTCTATGCCAGTAAAATGATGTTTTATTACTGTTGCTCTATAGTACAGATTGAGATCAGGAATGGAGATACCTCCGGAACATCTTTTATTGTACAGGATTGTCTTAGCAATCATGGGTCTTTTGTTTCTCCATCTGAAGTTGAGCATTGACATTTCAAGGTCTGTAAAGAATTGTGTAATATAGGATACTGATCTAAACAAAGAATTTTCAACATAGGAATATCAAATGGCTAAGACAAAGAAATACTTAATGTCCTTAGTCATCAGGGGAAACACAACTCCCCCAATGCTAATGGGACTGTAAATTTATACAAATATGTGGAAATCTTGTGCTTTCTCAGAAAATTGGGAATAGTTCTACCTCAGGACCCAGTTCTACCACTCCTTGGCATATACCAAAAGATACTCCACCATAAAACAAAGACATTTGCTCAATTATGCTCACAGAAGCTTTTCTGTAATAGAATCTGGAAAGAACCTAGATGTCCCTCAACAGAAAAAGGATAAAGCAACTGTGGTTCATTTACACAATGGAATACTACTCAGCTATTAAAAAGAGGGAAATCTTGAAATCTGGTGCTTTTTGACCTGTATTCATCTTTCTTTAAAAAAAAAAAAAAAACTCAGCATTTCAGCCTCCCTTGTGAACTATTCACTACTTATAACTTTTGAGAGAGGCTTAAGCATTGTTTTCAGTTATATGTGTGTTAAAATGTCCACCAGGATCCAATGGACAAATCAAAACCAAAGTTACTTGATGATCATAATTAAACTCCATTGGTGTCAAAAAACAAACAAAACCAGACAAAGTTATGACTGTGAAGTGATTAGTAGGCTGAAGATGCATAATATTGCAATAGCAAGCAGATATAGTGGGTGCTTGTAGTCATCAAAATGCATCTTATACAAGTATGGAATTAAAAAAAATAAAAAAAATAAAAAATAAAATAAATAAATATAAATAAATAAATAAATAAAAATTTTTAAAAAAGAAAAAAAAAACAAGTATGGAATTATCAGATTACAATTTCAACTAAAAGTTATTCCACTAAAATGTCTTCCATTGAAATTCAAGATCATTGTACTTTTGTATAAATGAATATGGACTATAGTTTTATTCTAGGACATATAAAATTTGAGTCACAATAGTTATCCTATATCTTATTAAGACTTAATGTAACTGAGATTGTATCTTCTCTTAATGTCAGAAGCTATGCCCATAAATTACCAACAATATAACCGCCCAAAGCAAAGTATAACTGTAGTGAAGTAAAGGAAACAGAAACAACTGGTGAAAATTCTGGCATCAGGACTGAGTCACATGGTTTGCTCTGGATTGCTCAACACTAGGGCCCTGAGATATTTACTACAAGATGGAGATACTACCAGCTTTTGGACATCTCTCATTTCATCACATTTGCTGTGTGTTTCTTTCTCTCTTATTTTGTAATATTAGCAATGAAATAATAAGTCTTATATTTTATGATGCACATTTGTTGACATTTATTAAATGATATTTGCAAAAAGGGTACTCATCAGTATTTTTCTTTAGACATTGTGTTTATAAGCATTATATGAGTATGTGTGTATGTATCTATCCTATATTCCTCTGGCCATCTAAAACATGAACTTCAGATTATCTGTTAGATTAGTGAAGCAAATCTCATTAATATGCTTGATTAAGGCACCTGGGCATTCTCAGAATGAAAGTTTAAAACATTCAAGTTCTTATTATGTATCACTTTATCATCAGAAAAGGTTATTCTAAAAGCACATTTAAAGAGGAGATGCTTGCTTTCAAAACCTTTGTGGCATCTTCATTCCCAGGCTCTGTTCTCTTTTAGTTGGCTCCATAATAAATAATCTCTTATTCCTTTTGAACAAAAAAGAAATGCTACATTATTTACAATTGTCATCATGGTTTGTTGCTGTTGTTGTTGTTGCTGTTGTTTCTAATTCTCACTCAGCCATTTGATATTCCTCTGTTGAGAATTCTCTGTTTAGTTCTGAGCCCCATTTTTCAATAGGGTTATTTGGTTTGGTGGTGCTTATTTCTTGAGTTCTTTATATATTTTGGGTATTAGTCTTTTATCAGAAGTAGTGTTGGTGAGGATCTCCCAGTAGGTATGCTGTAGCTTTTTTCTGTTGACTCTCATTGAGACATGAACTCTGGTGCCCTCTATCTGATCACTTCCCCTTGGAGGGAGAACTGGTGACACTCAGAGCAAGCATGTGTAGGCTACTAGAAAGGGAACTGATAGGCTGTGATCTAATAGTGGGGGACAAGGTACTCTTCTGTCACAGACCTAGGGAAGGGCAATAGGATGAAAAAAGGAAGCAGGGAGAATGGGAAGATACAAGTGATGGGATAATAATGGAGAAGTAATATGAATACATTACTTAAATAAAAACTTAGAAAAGGAAAGGTGCACAGACATATCAGACTTCATTTTTGACTAAGATCTTCTCACAGTCTAGATGCTTCTATTCACTAGTAAAGGATCATACAGGCAGTAAAGTATCCAAGAAAATTGTTGAAAGTTAAAACATACATTTATAAATATTTAGGTAACTACTGAACTGGTGGGTATAAGCAAACAGATATGCAGATTCTTTAGAAGAAAATGGGATTGGTGAGGTGTGAGTTTCTGTATTATTTTTAAAATTAAACTAGGCTTAAATTGTTACATTATATTGTAGAAACTTTCCATAATGACCTTTTTTCAAAAACAAAATTAAACCATACATATGTGATCTCAGTACTCAGAAGGCTGAGGATGGAGGATTGCCTGAAGTGCAAAGTTCTCCTGGCCACACAGGTCTCAGCAAGTTTTTAAAAATGAAAACACTGTCTACAATCTGAAAAAAAATTATTATATGTATATATTACATTTGGTCCATTTAAATACATTTATTTTATGTACTAACAGAAATCATGCCAGCATACTCTAGAGTAGGTAATTATAAGGTTTGTTTAACTCCTTCAAACAGGGTAAACATTGACGCATCATTTCTATCAACCAAGTTGAGTGTCTGTTGACAGGAGAAACAGAAACATGAAAAAGAAGTCCTAGATCATAAGACTCTAGGTTTCAAATTCAAACAATAAACATAGCTTTTGAACCAAAATTTTAAACTTATTCTTTATGTGTTTATGTGGATTCTTCTGTCTTTAATCTAGGCCTGTAGTGCTTAAAGAATACAATTTTGCTTTTATCTCTCTAGTTCCCTTGCACCACCACCTAACACTAAAATGCTTCTTTGGAGCCTTGGCTGTCCTCTACTTGCTTTATCAACCAGGCTGGCCTAGAACTCACAGGGATCCATCTGCATCTGTCTGCTAGAGTACTGGGATTACAGGTGTCCACCACTGACTATGGTAACTTATTTTGAGTAGCTATTGTTCTGACATGAGAAACTACCCCATCATATAGACCACTTGGACAATCCCATGCTGCATTTGCTTGATAGATGTTTGATGTAGGTGGACTCATCCCATATCTAGGCTGTATTATTTTTTTTTAATATTTGTCAAAGCGATAGAGTTTTTTTTTCTTGCAAAAAGTTAGAAAACATTCTCAATTCACCTTAAAATATGTGAACATTGGGAAACTGGTTTCTTAATTAAATTTTAATCTTTTCTTCATTGAATGAATAAAATTATTCTTCTAACGTGTCCCAGATGAAAATCAATTTTAGAAAAGTAAAAAGGAAATCAGCAGGTCACCGAGAAGAGACTTGATACCCTATGATCATATACAGGGGGAGGTAATCCCTCTCAGGAACAGTCATAGGGGAGGGGAATAAGGGGGAAAAGGGAGGGAGGGAAGAATGGGAGGATACAAGGGATGGGATAACCATTGAGATGTAACAAGAATAAATTAATAAAATAAAAAATAAAAAAAAAGTTTAAAAAAAAAGGAAATCAAACAGTACTTGTTGAAGCCCAATGATTCACAGCTCATACAAAGGGTTGTAAGAGATAAGGGCCATAGGAATGGGAATTTGCTGTTGGAGAGAGATGGACTTTACGCCAATATTACATACACAAATGGGATTTATGACAAAATGAAGGCTGGGTGTTAGTAAGTGAGAAATTATTGGCAAATTCCAAGAACTAAACACCTGAATTCAGGAAGATTCTAGCAAATCACACTAGCAGGAGTCATGCAACAGCCTTATCAAACTGACTGGACATTACATGAGGGATATGAAGGAAGGAGAACGTTCACAGATAGAAAGGGTTTGAACTCACATGGCGAGAATAGAGTTCTTTACAGCCTGATTTAGCATGGGGTCTTTGTGAGGACTGTAATTTATTTTAAAAGTTCACAGTAGGGACCAGAAAAAGTTTTTGAAACCTGACTAAAGTTTAGTAAACAGTATTTGTCTGAATGAAGATGATCGAAATTTATGTAGACCATATGCTTTTGACAGGCTTTATGGTAAAATCTGGAAATTATTGCCTCACAATGACAGTTTAGGGTTGTAACTGAACAAAACCTTGGCTGCTTTCAGGAAGATTATGAATCTTCATCTGCAATCACAGGAAGGGAAATGACTCTCCCCCAGACTATGAAAATATAATGTTGTGTTCTAGTTAGGCTTCTCAGTTATTCTGTTACTTTTGTGCCTCAATCCTGCCACCTGCTGGTATATTGAACAGAAAACTGATGATACATTAATGTTAATATGAACATTTGTAATATGATGAAGTTAAGAAACGTTTAGTTTGTTTATTTGTTGTGGTATTTGTTTTGTTGGTTATTGGGATGTTTTTTGTTTGAATTTTCTTCTTACATTTTTGATTGGAGGCTGAGAAAGAACATGATGTTGGTTAAGTTGGAATGTAGAAAGGATCAGGGAAAATAATCTCAATTGTACACATAATAGTATTTTATGGAAATTTCTCATAAGGAATCCAAGTGTGACTACCAAAGTTCTTTGAAAGAATTACCCTCCCTTCTTTATCCAACCTCTGGCATTTCATACTTTCTTTGCTAATTTGGACCAAAGAGCCAGCCACTGCAGAGTCGCATGAGGAAATGCTATTGTATACTGGCTGTACAATGATCCTACAGAAGTCAGAGCTAAATCTGTACCAACATAAATTATAGGGAGACTTAATTATGGTTTGTGAAGAAACATATATGATTATAATTTGGAGAATTTAAAGAAAATTTTCCACATTTGGGAAGAAAATCTTTGTCTCATGAAAACTGATTCTCTTTCTTTTGAGGAGTGCACAGGCAATTATATACTCAGAAACATAAGTGGTACAATACTGATTAAAGGCAAACAACACTTTAAAAAGACCACTTATTAGTCACAAAGCCTCCCGCCCCCTTACATCAAGATAATGTCTTGAAATAAAACACAGTATTTCAAGACATGAAAATACTAAAACATCAAGAAATTAACATTGTTTCATATATAGACTATTCATTATTCAGTCTTTTATACAAATCTTAAGTTCTTATTCTGATTAAATCAAAATAATAAAAGTACATAAAAATGTTACTTGAAGTAGTGATAGTAATAAAGCAATGAATGAGCTCATATCCAGGCCCTAATTTTAGTTACACAATTAAAATAAAATTTATTATCTTCAGGTACTTTAGCAGAACAAGAAAACAGACAAAATGGATGTACAGTTGTTTGTGAGGCCTGTGGGAATCACTGCAACTTGAGATGGTAGAGGATGTAGGAGTGAAGTGGGAAGAGGAAAGCCATATTCAAAGTAGATTAATGAGATAGCATTACTGCCCATAATATGATTGGTGAAACGGAATTTTTAAGAAGGTTCTCTCAGAATCATTGAAATTCTCAACAAACTCTGACGAGAAAGAATGGCTTCATTGTTCCTGTCTTCAATTGCATACTAGTAGGAGCAAAACATCTCAATACATCTGCATTCTGTTTACATACATTAACCAATGAGATGTGATGTGAGGGGTATGATATCAGGATTTAGAATGTACAGCTGGACCTTCTTGAATGCATAAAAGTTTGGTCACTACAGTGTACAATATGATAATGAGCATATAAGTCATATTTTCTGTATTAGTTTATAGTAATGTATATTAGCCAATACTCATTAAACAAATAATAAAAACTTACTCATAAAAGCCTTCCCATTAAAGTTGCACTTTCAGTGAATCATGCATATTTATAGCAGGCATGTAACACTGCAAGTACGGTCAGAGAAAGCGAAGCTTGTAGACAAAAATGGACAATCACCAGAACATACTTTTTTAATATTTTTGTTAGTTTATTATTAGTGTGTTTAAGGTAAAAAATGATCATGTAGGTTTATGCATGCTACAACCAGAGGACAGTATTTCATGCATTTTCTCCCTGTGATCTGTTTTCATATACTCTCTTCCCCTTCTTCCATGATGTTCCCTAAGATTTGAAGGGAGCAGATTGATACAGATGTTCATTATATTACTGCAATCTCATAACCACTTATTCTCAAATTTGAATAATTATGATTCTCTGCATTAACAACTGCCCTGTACAATAAGCACCTTCTCTGATGAACAATTGAAGAACAACAATTTAAGCATGGCTTAGGAACTATTGGCAGTTGATGGCCTCTATGAAACAAGAAATTTTTTCTCTTTTGGTCATGGCTTTTGATTGGTTGCATGTCGCAGTGGATGACACCATATACATACACCTTTAATTCAGCAAGCTATAAAAAAAACAATAAAGAGGACATGAAGTTGGTACAGTGATGTTTTGGGGGAAACAAAGAAAGGCAAAAGGGCAGAAAGGCAATTGGGGAATTGGTAACTTCACAATACATTAGATGTGTGTATGAAATTTTTAAAAAATAGAAAAATACTATCACAGTAATAGACATGTAAATTGTGGTTGGGAAACAACATATATTTTCTGATATGTATATATATATATTGAATAATAATTTTTAAAAGCTACTATTATTGTTTGTGAATTATCAACCTCTTTCTTGTTTTTAATGTGTTTCTGTCCTGTTTTAATTGTTCATTTCTTTGCATCTAATGACATAAAAGTAGAATGTCAGACTTTCAAAGGAAAACTGATACAACTATATACTTGCAACCAAATTTGCTCTCTAATACTTATCTTCTCTGTATTTACAGTGTAAGAAAAACTGACACAAAAAACCTGCAAAATAACTACTACTCATAATGATCACTACAAGTTTCACTGCTCATAGAAATGTAGGGGATTTTATAAGCATTATGAATGATGAAAATATTTCTTTGTAAGGGCAATCAAAGTCTGACATGAAATAAGTTGAATTGTTATCTTAACGAAGGCCTCATTCTTTCTTGCTCTTCCTCATTGATGCTGCTATATACATTTTTTGCTTGAAGTTAGATCACGTATGATTTATTGAGTTTTTAGAATATACTAGTAAATAAACTGTAAAGGAATATTAATATTTTCTTTCTATTGTCATTCAATTCTTTTAACTTTCATTTGGAAATCCTTATATCTGTATTCATAGAGAGCCCTTGGAGTTCAGCAAGGGTAAAATTTCAGTAAGTAACTTCTAGTATGCTTTTCAAAACATTAGTACTAATGTAAGTAATGCCACAGGTTATCATATAGCTTACTGGATAAAGAAATACCCATCAGAGAAAAGATCATTAGGAGAATAAAAGAAAAGAAAGAAAGGAAGCAAAAAACAGAGAAGTGAGGGAATGAAGGTAGGGAGGAAGGAAGCAAAGGAATCAGAGGCTTTTCTATGGTGAAATTCATACTTTATTTAAATATATATGTGGTTAAATGAAAACATCTTCAAATGAAGTCTAAATCTTAGGAGCTAGCCTTGGATTAAAACAAAAGATTTTCATAATATGAACTTACGTATTTTCAATATTTAATTCTTTCATATGGAGTTTACAAGTGAGTGGTCATTTTCAACAAACTTTTTAGTAAGAAGATTTGAGGGCAATTCCCTACACAAATAATTGAAGTAACTGTTAGTAATACCAGAAGAAAAGGATGTCTGTATGTAGATATGATGCTCTGGAGAAATTCTTAACTGTATGATGCATCTGGCAAAGAATACAATCTGAGCTTACTTGCTAAGGAATATTAAAGCATATTTGGAAACGCTAGACAAAATATTTACCCTGATGGTTTTTGTTTGTTTGTTTGTTTTTTAACCAGTTTTAAGGTTGAAAATAGAAATAATGACGATGGCACAGTTGTGAATTAATTGAGGCCAACGAGCAATCTAAATGATAATTACGATTCTGTATGAAATCTTTGAAAAGAAACAAGTATTGTAAGCTCTCAAAGATATTATTTGGACAATTGACATTTAAATGTGATTAGCAGCTTATGGTGTATTTAGTGATAAATTCTCCTATTTTTATAGTACTATGAGTATATTAGAAAACTAAACACGTATTTACCAGTAAAAAGAAACAGTACAGCCATGTTTTCCCCATGTGTTTCTGGAAAGGGGATTGTGTTCATCTCTATCAATTTATAATAAGAAACAGTTGAAAACTTGGATAACATGTCATGGGAATTAATTATTTTATTCTCCTATCTTTCATGTAAGTGGTGCATTAAAAGTAAATATTTTGAAATTTTACAGTTTCTTTTTACACCAACATTTATAGGCTCAATATCTGCAGTGAGAAAATGGTTCCTTAAAATATTGCTTGGGTAAAGGACACCATTGACTAATATAGTTGATTAAAAGGAATCCTGTCATGGATAGTAAATATATGAGTTAATGTTCTGTATTTAGGATTAATCCTATATTATTAAAGTTTTCTAAACACTATTGAGAAAACATCATGAATTATAGTTGTTTACGTTCTTAACTTTTCCCTGCTTATACTCTACCCATGTATATATGAATTCATGAGCTTATAAACATAAATGAGCTTATAAACATACTTTATCACAAACAGAAATACACACATATACACAGAAAACAAAAAAGTGGCTTGAAAGTTAATGAAATAATAGTTTTCCATTGAAGCATAAGAAATACTAGTTTATTTTTTATTTAAAATTTTTTTGTTCTGTTTGCTTGTTTTTTACCGTTGAGCCCTGTTTATTCTTAAAATTTGGAGGCAAATTGATGGAACTAGAAATGATCATCTGAGTGAAGGAACCCAGACCCAGAAAGATAGGCATGGTATATACTCACTTATAAATGGAATTAGCCCAACATAGATGTCCTCTGAGAGACTTTACCCATCTAGGGGATCAGGACAGATAGTGAGACTCACAGCAAGATTCTGTATGAAGTGCCACATGTTGTATGGTAGTGTTAGTGGGGGGATGGAAGGATGGGGTTGGAGTGGGGGGGGGGATTGGCAGGAGCTCCACAAGGAAACCATCAAGGCCAGATGGATTTAGAGCCAAGGGGCCTGCACAAACTGATGAACCAACCAAGCACAATGCATACAGAGAACCTAGACCCCTTGTTCAGATATAGTGAATGGACAGCTCATTCTCCAAGGTTGAAGGTGGAGGGTGAGCAGCACTGGCTCTGACAAGAGCTCTGTTGCCCAACATTCTCCATTGGATCACTTACCTTTGGTGGGAAGTCCATATGTGCACACAGAGGAATAGGAAGCAGGATATCCAGATAGATCCCCAACTGGATGTAAGATGAATAAATTATGTTAAATAAAATGTTTTAAATTTTTCTAAATTTATTTTTCTCACATATTACACCCTTATAGCATTTTCTCTTCCCTCTTCTCCTCATAGTCTTTCTTCTCAAGCTCTCTTTTCGCCACCCTGTCAACACCTTCTCCATTTCTCCCATGGATATCAACCAAATACAGCATATCAAGTCTCAATAAGATTAGGCACCTGTCCTTACGTTAAGGCTGGACAAGGTAACGCAGTAGAAGGAAAAGGGTCCCAAAAGCAGACAAAATAATCAGAGACAGCCCCTGCTCCCACTGTTAGAAGTTCCAAAAGAAGACCAGGCTACATCACAGTAGCATATATGCAGAGTGGCTAAATCAGTCCCATGCAGGCTCCTGGTTGTCTGTTCAGGCTCAGTGTGTACCTAACCTAGGTCAGATGATTCTGGGGGGAATTTTTGGTGGTGCCCTTGTTCCTCTGACTCCTATAATTCTTCTTCTTCCTCAATATTCCCCTAGGTCAGCCTAATATTTGCCTATGAGTCTCTTCATCTGTTACTACTAATTACAAGTTGGAGCCTCTCTGTTTTCCACTGGGTGGGACACCAATCTGTGAGCTGAGCAGACATCATTGACGTTGTTGTTGTTGTTGTTGTTGTTGTTGTTGTTGTTGTTGTTGTTATGGTTTTGTTTTGTTTAGTTTTGTTGCCAGTTATGCTTGAATCGGGCTATCCAATCTCTATGTCTAACGGGAACTGGCCTTGTAGGCAATGTCTGCAGTGGATTCCCTCTAGTGGCTTGGCATGTGTTTCAAGCTGGACCACTACCAAAATTTCTGAGTCACCTTTATCACAGCACGTCGCACAGGTTTAACAGAATGTAGGTCGAAGTGTTTGTAGCTGAGTTGGAGTTCCAATCTCTCAACGAGAAGTCTTGCCTGGTTACAGGAGATAGCTGGTTCAGTCTCCATATCCCCTTTTGCTAGGAGTCTTTAGCTGCAGTCACCTTCATAGATTCCTGGGAGTCTCCATTGTACTGAAATTCCAGATCATTCCTAGGATGCAGCCTAATTCCAGTTGTCTCTCTCAATACACTCTCCTTCCATCTCATCCAAACCTTATCCCTCTTGTCGCCATCCTGACCCAGTCCCAGACCACCTACAAAACTATTATCCCTTTGCAGGGAGATTCATGCAAATCTCTTGAGCCCTCCCTGTACTTAGATTCTCTGGGTCTGTTTACTGTAAAATGGTTATCATTTACTTTACAGCTAATATCCACTTATAAGTGTGCACATAGCATGATTTTCTTTCTGATTAGGGTACCTCACTCAGGATGATTTTTTTTCCTAGCTTCATCCATCTGCCTGAAATTTTCATGATGCTGTTTTTGTAACAGCTGAGTCAATCCACTGTTTAAATATACCTAACTTTCTTTATCCATTCTTCAACTGAGGGGCATCTATGTTCTTTCCAGTTTCTGGCTATGAACATATTTGAGCATGTTCCCCCTTCATGATAAAAGTTTTGGAGAGAACAAAGCCATACCTAATATAATAAAGGGACATACCTAAATATAATAGAAACAATACACAGCAAGCTGATAGCAAGCACCCAATTGATGAAAAAACTTAAAGTAATTAAAATAAAACCAGGGAGAAGACAAGGCTGTCCACCCTTGCATATCTATCAAATATATTACTTGACGTTCTTGTAATAGTAATAAGATGATTTAAGGAGATTAAAGGGTCTTTCTCGAAAAAGCAAAAAAAAAAAATGGAGATTAAAGGGATAGAAATTGAAAAGTAAGAAGTCAAGGTATCACTATTTACAGATGATATGAATAGATATATATATATGCAACCTCAAAAATTCTACCACGAAATTCCCACTGTTGATAAGCACCTTCAGTTAAGTGGTTGGAGTACAAGACTATCTAAAATAAAATAAAATAAAGAATCAGTATCCCTCCTATATATAAACAATAGATGGACTAAGAAAGAAATCAGGAAAACAACACACTTCACAATGCCCACAAATGATTAAAAAAAAAATCTTAAAGTAACTCTAATCAAACAAGTGAGACTTGTGCAATAAAACTTCAGGTCCTCTAAGGAAAAAGCTGCAGAATATCTCAGGAGATGGAAAGATGTACCTTGCTCACTTGATTGGTAGGATTAGCCTAGTAAAAATGGCCATCTTACCATAAGCAATCCACAGATTCAATGCAATTCTCTTCAAAATCCCAACACAATTCTTTACAGTCCTTGAAAGAATAATATTAACATTTGTAACAAAACATTCTCATACTTTGCTTTTTTATTTCTTTTTAGTTTTTTCTAAATGTCTAA
>OU015748.1:12174407-12205202 GCA_907169655.1 Acomys percivali
AATCAGAACTGCAAGATGAGATCCATGGATCACATTTGTGGATTTGGTATGTGTAAAATAAATGGTTTAATGGAGTTTTTTTTTTTTTTTATGAGAAAGAAGTTTATGTTTCTAGGATGCTTCTTTTTCTGTTCCAGTAGGTGCAAACATTTCATGTATTTTTCAATATAAAAGGAAATTCTGAACATTATGTTCAGGTATCACTGCTGGAGATAAAGGCCAGCTATTCTAGGTGCTCAAGGCCCTGATGTCATGATGCTTTTCTCTTTATTACTACTTAAACATTTGGCTTTAGTTTGTGTGATTAGATCAATGTCTGACAAGGAATATGACCCTCAAAGATTTGAAAACCATAAAGAAAACTTTCATTTCCTGTTATTCTTATCTGATTCTAGCAAAGAGTGTTCATCAGACTTTCAGTATCATCATAGCCAAGCAGGGCATGAATATTCCTAATTTATAACTTAGTGTGACAAAGAAACCAGAAGATAATTAAATGCATTTGTTTTACAAGAAATATTTTTCTTTAAAAGTATAAACTGATTGCAGTGTAAAAACATTAACTTTATAAAACACAATGTGATGTAATCAAAGCTGAAGGAACCCTTCTCGGGTCTCTAGGATAAGATTACTCCCTCGTAGCAGAGACTAAAATGAAAACTCAAGTCTAAGGCTGTGACAATGGGGTAGATTTTCAAGTGAAAATAAAAATCACAAAATAGCAAAAGGGAAATTATTAGTACTTTTAAAGTGAAACAAAAGGGCATAGCACAAATTGAGGACTTAGTAGGACAAATAGTCTCACAATATACACATATTTAGATATCATGTGTTTCCCTTTACCATTAACTGATATTTATTTAAGATGGTAGGACTGTCAGAAGAAATAGCCAAAGTACATTTGAAAAAAATTAAAATAAATAAAATAAATACATTATTGAGATTTTTTTGGTGAAGACTCTTGTAAGGAAAAAAATAATTGGAAGGTTGTTATGCTTAGCACCTACTCACCAACACACCACAAGGAAGAAATCATTTCATGAACACACATATACACAGGTGCACACACTCACACACACACATACACACAACATATGCATATTAGCTTATACATATTCTTTTGTATTTAAAAACATTTCAATGTGGTATATGTTCAGGAATGACTTAAACACAAAAAACTTTTATTTATATCTTATTAATCATTAAAATGATATTAACTGGAATCATTGTAAAGTCATGTTCTCCTTCATCAATTTTTCCCAGTATTTTTATTATGTTTGAATCATGTAATTCTTAGCATAGGAAATAAGCTTTAGAAATATGAGATATTTGTTTTTATTTAATGAGAATAAAATAGAGTTTCTGTCTTAATTCAACAAATATGGTTATTTTGTGTCCATGTACCTTAGTTTGTAGTGAAGACTAAAATCTTATGAAAAGTAAACATCAAATGCTTTTAGCTGAAATGAAGGCAACTACACTGCAGACAAAGATAATAGTAGATGCAAAAGTATCTTCATTACCCAATATGTCATTCAGTAAACAGAAATGTAAAAACATGAGAATTTAAACCAAAACCAGTGTGATGAATATTTCATTTCCGCAGCAGTCAAACAATTAATAGCATTTAATGACACCTAAACAGTAGACTAAATCATTGCCACAGATATACTGCAAAGATCCCAGCTCAAACAGTGTCAATAGGCCTGATTTAATTATTCACCACAGTACAAGCATGCTAAAGAGAAAAAAGAAATACTGAAAAGCAGAGAAAGGAGATTTAATTAACATGTATCTGGAATAAGAACAAACAAACATTTAGAGTAACTAAAGTCCATCTTCAATGTACTGACATGAACTTCTTTAAATAGAGGAACAACACGGGTGTTGTGATCAAGAAGTACACATCAACAGTCCTGAAGAAGATGTTCTTTGTTGTTCTCTTCAAGGAGGCCCAGAAAACCTTTTTATTGTTTTAGATTACAAGCTGGTTCTCAGGAGATGATCACTTACACTCCAGGGTGCAAACTCCTCATAATAGATAATTGCCTTCATTTTGTAGAAGGGGATGATGTGTAGTGTAAAGCTTTTCTCTTCCAGGTGTCCAAGCTGACTGAAGGTCAAGAACGTTGACTAGAGATATATAGGTATGAATTAAGTGTTTGGAAAGCAACATTGTGTGAAACAAACAAAAAACAGCAACAATAACAACAGCAAGACTAATAACTCTCAGAGAAATGTCTCTGTTGCACCTAACTTTATCCCTTTAATCTCCACAGAGAAGCATTCTTTCAGTGATTAACAGGCTTCTATGAAGAGGTATGCAGGTGACCCTGAAGTAAGCAGAGAGACACAGAAGTCCAGGTATATATCTTGCTTTTAGTAATTCCATTGCCAGCCCCAAATGAGCAGTCTGTATTTCACAGCAATGGCAGTTTCTAAGTTTCCGTCAGCACCCTTGAGATGGCTTTCCTAACTAAAATAGGAGTAGAGCAAAAGTGATTCAGCATTCGATCGGATAAGGAGACTAGACCTGTATAAAATTATGAATTTGCATTGCAAAGAGATAGGAATCTTATTGAGACATGATTACAGCATGTCTGTAAAAGGTAAAAAGTATTATGTACATTGTCTGAGCAAAACCAATAGAGATGGTGAGTTTGAACTTAAACAAAATTCACCTTAACTATTCCTTCATTCACCCCATCTATTTGCACACAGACAAGATGAATTTATGAACTATAAAACAAAGTAAAATTGTCTCCATTTGGGATACATGGTCATAGTAAATAATTATATATTCCTCTTGTGATTATCTGGACAGTGGACTTATGAATGAGTGAACCAGGAGATTGTACCCTGACATGATGTAAACACTTATGTCTCTTATACAACATTTCGATGTTTCACTACATTTCCTAAAAACAAATTCCAAATTTGAGTTAAGTAAACTTTTTGACACTGTAGGATTTATACCTATTTATAGTAAGTGTTTTGAGGTATTAAATTCTAATTGGTTTTATAATAACATTTTTGTTTGTCACTTATTTATCAAGAAATTACTTTCATTACCCACCATTGACACTTAATGGATATACAATTCTTTTACACATTAATACCAACTCAAATGGTAAATAGTGAGGCTCCTAACTGGAATGAAAGTGATTATGTTAATCTCTAGGATAAAGAGAACTTAAGAGCAGAATATGCCTTAATTTAAAGGGAATTTGAGTTCTTTAAACTTTGTAATATTTTACACTGAAATGATTTAATAATTCATTAATAGACTTATTAGTGTTCAAAAATTTTAGGACATAACTAAGTAGATGTTTGATTTCCCCTGGTTTGACTATTTTCAATATAGATACATATACTAAGAAAAAAATACAGACAAGGTTTTCTTTCTCTTGCTACCTGAAATTTGCCAGCAAAAATGTGGCCTTCTACCAGAGGCTGAGCAGTGCTCATTTCTCACTGAGATTGCATAGTTTGGAGCATGACCTGAGTTTCCTGTGCAGCAGCATACATTAAGAATAGTATGAGCTGCATGGAGGTGCTTGCAAAAAATACTTTCATTCTGCTGAAATTGCCAACATTTAATTCCAGGCAGTTTTAAGACAATGCTTCCTCTTTTTTTTTTTTTTCCTTTTTCTTAGCCTGGTTTTGCTCTCAAATACTGAAGCCTAATGATTTCCAACCTCAATCCTGCACTTATAACACAGCTAGAATCTTGCTTTCAGGGGCTGATTCTCAAGCTTTAAATCTAGTCCCTTAAGATAGGCTAGCTCTGTGCACAGCAATTAATATGGATCTATTTGCATTTTTCTGTATGTAGTCACCCAGGTAGATGGCCACCATTTGTTGAAGATGCTGTCTTGTTTCTGTTGTATGGCTTCAGCTTATTTGTCAAAAAAGCAAATGTCCATAGATATGTGGGTTTATTTCTGGATCTTGAAATTGATTCTGTTGACCCACTAGTCTATTTATATGCTACTGCCATGCATTTATTATTTTTAATTAATATAGCTCTGTAGTACAGGTTGATGTTTGGGATGGTGATACCTCTAGACGTTTTGTTTGTTTGTTTTGTAGGGTTGTTTTAGCTATTCTGTATTTTTTGGTTTTCCACGTGAAGTTCTTTCAAGGACTATAAAGAATTGTGTTGGTATTTTGATGGGCATTGCATTGAATCTGTAGATTGCTTTTGGTGAGATGGCCATTTCTACTATGTTGATCCTTCTGATTCCACTAGCATGACAAGTCTTTCTTTCTTCTGATACCCTCTTGAATTATTTTCCTCAGGTACTTGAAGTTTGTTCCATACCAGTCTTTCACTGGCGTGGTTAGAGTTACACCAAGATACTTTATGTTATTTGTGCCATCTGTTTCCCTAATTTCTTTCTCAGCCCAGTTGTCATTTGTATACAGGAGGGATACTGATTTTCTTTTAATTTATCTTGTATACAGCCACTTTGATGAAGGTGTTTATCAGCTGTAGGTGTTCTTTGGTGGAATTTTGGGGGTCATTTATGTATACTATCATTTCACCTGTGAATAGAGATACTTTGACTTTTTTCTTTTCAATTTGTATCCCTTTATCTCCTTTAGTTATCTTATTTCTCTAGCTAGAACTTCAAGTACTATATTAAAGAGATATGGAGTGAGCAACTTTGTCCTGTCCCCAATTTTGGTAGAATTGCTTTAAGTTTTTCTCTGTTTAATTTGATATTAGCTATAGGCTTTTATTAATGTTTACCTGTATCTCTGATCTCTTCAAGACATTTATCATGAAAAGGTGTTAAAGAATGTCTAGGCATTTTCTGCATCTAGTGAGATAATCATGTGGGTTTTTTCTTTCAGCTTGTTTATATAGTTGATTACATTGATGGATTTTTGGATGTTGAACCACCCACGCATTCCTGAGATGAAGCATACTTGATCATGGTGGATGTTGTATTCTATGTGTTTTTGGATTCAGTTTGTGAATATCTTATTGGAAATTTTTATGTCAAAGTTCATTAGTTAAATCGGTCTGAAAATCTCTTGCTTGGACAAAGAGGAAGAGGGCACAGTCGGTCCTGCTATGACTTGATGAGACTAGGGTAGGGGAAGTGAAGGAGCTCCACTTTTCTAAGGAAATTAGGAGGAAGATATGGGGAAAGGATGGAGGATGGGCTCAGAGCTGAGGAGGGATGGAGCTACCACCAGGATGTAAAGTGAATAATAAATACATTTAAATAAAAAGATAGCCTAGTTCCTTGGAAATTTAATCTAGCTTTCCTGATGATAGTATATTTATGCTCACATTAAATTAAAGGTTAATATTCTGTCAAATCTTTTAATAGTATCATCTAGATTGATATTCAGCTCTAGGATTCCATCTGGTGAAGACTCCTACAAGGCCCAAGTAAGCTGTCTGAGTCCTTGTGATTTCATATGTGCACTCATTCTGTAATGTTTCTTAAAGCTTGGTTCTTTGGTTTCTGTATATCCTCGGTCTCCTACATACATATTCTTTTCTTTTTTTAATTTTAAAATATATTTTACTAATTTGTTCATATTACATCTCAATTGTTATCCCATCTCTTGTATCTTCCCATTCCTCCCTCCCTCCCATTTTCCCCTTACTCCCCTCCCCAATGACTTTGATGAAAGGGGACCTCCTCCCCCTGTATATGCTCAAAGGATATCAAGTCTCTTCTTGGTAGCCAGCTATCCTTCCTCTGAGTGCCACGAAGTCTCCCCTTCCAGGGAACATAGACAAATATGGGGCACCAGAGTTGATGTAAGAGTCAGTCCTACTTTTCATACAACTGTGGAGAATGTCCTGTCCATTAGCTAGATCTGAGTAGGGGTTCAATATATACTGCATGTATTGTCCTTAGTTGGTGCGGTAGTTTGACCAGACTGTTCTGAATCCAGATCTGCTCGTCATGATGTTCTCCTTGTAGATTTCTAGGACCCTCTTGATCCTTCTATTTCCCCATTCTCCCATACTTGTTTAACCTAGAGTCCCAATAGGAGGTCCTCGCTTCTATCCAAATCTCCTGGTAAGTGAAGATTTTCATGGAACATCCCTTTTGGAATAGTGTCCAATTATAAGTGAGTATACACAATGTGAGTTTTTCTGCATCTGGTTTAAATCACTCAATATGATCACCTCCAGTTCCATCCATTTGTCTGCAAATTTAGGAATTTCCTTGTTTTTAGTAGCTGAATAGTATTCCATAGTGTAAATGCACCACAATATTTTTATCCATTCTTATACTGAGGGACATTTAGGTTGTTTCCAGGTTCTGGCTATTATTAATAAGGATGTGATGAACATGGTTGATCATATGTCCCTGTTGTGTGGTACAGGATCTTCTGGGAATATTCCAAGGAGTGAGGTAGTTGGGTCTTGAGGTAGCCCAATTCCAACTTTTAAGAGAAAGGTCTAGATTGTTTTCCAAAATGATTGTATTAGTTTACAGTCCCACTAGAAATGAGTGTTCCCCTTTTTCCGCATCCTCTCCTGAGTGTTCTGTCACTTGAGTTTCTGATCTCAGCCATTCCGATGGGAGTAAGATGGAATTTCAGAGTTGTTTTGATTTGCATTTCCCTGATGCCTAAGGAGGTTTAGCATTTCCTTAAGTGTTTCTCAACCATTTGATATTCCTCTGTTGAGAATTCTCTGTTTAGTTCCAAGCTCCATTTCTCTTTTTTTTCCTTTTTTAATTAATTTATTCATATTACATCTCAATTGTTAGCCCATCCCTTGTATCCTACGTTTCTTTCCTCCCTCCCACTTCCCCCCTACTCCCTTCCCCTATGTCTGTGACTGAGGGGGACCTCCTCCCCCTGTATATGCTCATAGGCTACCGAGTCTCTTCTTGGTGACCTATTATCCTTCCTCTGAGTGCCACCAGGCTTCCCCATCCAAGGGACATGGTCCAATATGGGGCACCAGAGTTTGTGTGAAAGTCAGATCTCCTTCTCCACTTAACAGTGGAGAATGTCCTGTCCATCGGCTAGACTGGGTAGGGGTTCGAAGTTTACTGCCTATATTTTTCTTGGCTGGTGCCATAGTTTGAGGAGGACCACAGGGCCCAGACCTGCCTGTAGTTTTTCCAGGACCCTCTAGATCCTTCTATTTCCTCATTCTCCCAGACTTCTCACACCTAAAGTCTCAATAGGATGTCCTTCCACTGACCCACTTTCCTGGTAGGTAAAGTTTTTCATGGGGCAAGCTCCATTTCTCAATTGGTTTATTTGGTTTGGTGTTTAATTTCTTGAGTTCTTTACATATTTTGGATATTAGACCTTTGTCAGATGTAGGGTTGGTGAAGATCTTTTCCCAGTCTGTAGGCTGTCGCTTTGTTCTCTTGACAGTGTCTCCAGCCTTACAGAAGCTTCTCAGCCTCATGAGGTCTCATTTATTAATTGTAGACATTAAGGCCTGAGCTGTTGATTTTCTGTTCAGGAAGTTGTCTCCTGTGCCAATATGTTCCAGGCTCTTCCCCAATTTTTCTTCTAAGTGACTTAGTGTCTCTCTGGTTTTATGTTGAGGTCTTTAATCCACTTGGATTTAAGTTTTGTGCAAGGTGACAAATATGGGACAGTTGCATTTTTTTACACATTGACATTCAGTTAGACCAGCACCATTTGTTGAAGATACTATCCTTTTTCCATTGAATGGATTTGGCTTCTTTGTCAAAAATCAAGTGACCATATGTGTGTGGATTCATATCTTGGTCTTCGATTCGATTCCACTGATCAACCAGCCTGTTGCTATGCCAGTACAATGTTGTTTTAATTACTATTGCTTTATAGTACAGTTTGAGATCAGGTATAGAGATTCCTCCGGAGGATATTTTATTGTGCAAATTTATTTTAGCTATTCTGGTTTTTTGTTTTTCCATATGAAGTTCAGAATTGAACTTTCAATGTCTTTAAAAAATTGTGTAGGTATTTTGATAAGGATTGCATTGAATCTGTAGATTGCTTTTGGTAGGATGGCCATTTTTACTATGTTAATTCTCCCGATCCATGAGCAAAGAAGACCATTCCATCTTCTCATGTCATGTTCAATCTCTTTCTTCAGAGTTTTGAAATTTTTTTCAAACAAGTCCTTCACTTGCTTAGTCAGAGTAACTCCTAAATATTTTATATTGCTTGTGGCTAATGGGAAGGGTGTGGCTTTCCTAATTTCTTCCTCTACAAGCTTGTCATTTGTATATAAGAAGGCTACAGACATTTTTGACTTAATTTTGTATCCAGCCAATTTGCTGAAAGTGTTTATCAGCTCTAGGAGTTCTCTGGTGGAATTTTGAGGGTCACTTATGTACACTATCATATCATCTGCAAATAGGATAATTTGACTTCCTCCTTTCCCATTTGGATACCCTTGATCTCCTTTTGTTGTCTTATTGCTCTGGCTAGAACTTAGAGGACTATATTGAAGAGATATGGAGAGAATGGGCAGCCTTGCCTTGTTCCCGATTTTAGAGGAATTTCCTTGAGTATCTCCCCATTTACTTTGATTTTGGCTATTGGCTTGCTGTATATAGCCTTTATTATGTTGAGGAAAGTGCCTTGTATCCCCGATCTCTCTAAAACTTGAAACATGAATGGGTGTTGGATTTTATCAAATACCTTCTCTGCATCTAAAGTGATGGTCATATGTTTTTTTTATTTTAAGTTGGTTATATAGTGGATTACATTGATGGATTTCCGTACATTGAACCATCCCTGCATGCCTGGAATGAAGCCTACTTGGTCATTATGAATGATATCTTTGATATGTTCTTGTGTTTTCCTTTTGCAAGAATTTTATTTAGTACTTTTGCATCGATGTTCATAAGAGAAATTGGTCTGAAATTCTCTTTCTTTGTTGAGTCTTTATGAGGTTTAGGTATCAATGTGACTATGGCCTCATAGAATAAATTAGGTAAAGTTCCATCCATTTCTATCTTTTGGATTAGCTTGAAGAGTATCGGTATTAGCTCGCCCTTGAAGGTCTTGAAGAATTCTGTCCTGAAACCATCAGGCCCTGGGCTTTTTTGGTTGGGAGACTATCAATGATTGCTTCTATTTCTGTAGGGGAATGGACCATTTAGCTTGTTTATCTGTTCTTCACTCAACTTTGGCAAGTGACATTGATCAAGAAAGTCATCCATTTCCCTTAGATTTTCAAATTTTGTGGCATATATGCCTTCAAAGTAGGATCTTATGATTCTTTGTATTTCTTCATGTCTGCCTTTTCATTTCTGATTTGTTGATTTCAATACTGTCTCTGCCTTTTAGTTAGTTTGGCTAATGATCTTTCTATCTTGTTGATTTTCTCAAAGAACCAACGCTTGGTTTTGTTGATTCTTTGGACTGTTTTCTTAGTTTCTAATTTGTTAATTTCAGCCCTGAGTTTGATTATTTCCAGATGACTACTCCTTTAGGGTGTTTCTGCTTTTCTTTTTCTAGGGCTTCCAGTTGTGTCGTTAAGATGCTTATGTGCTATGTTTCCAAATTCTTTTTAAAGGCACTTAGTGCTATGAATTTTCCTCTTAGCACTGCTTTCAATGTATCCCACAAATTTAGGTATGTTGTTCCTTCATTTTCATTGAATTTCAGAAACTCCTTGAATTTTTTCTTTATTTCTTCCCTGACTCAGTCATTTAGTAGAGAGTTGTTTAGTTTCCAGGTACGTGCAGGCTTTTTGTTATTTCTGTTGTTGTTGTATTGCAGCCTAAGAGCATGGTGATCTGATAGGATACAAGGTATTATTTCAAAGCTCTCGTATCTGTTGAGGCCTGCTTTGTGACCTACATGTGATCAATTTTGGAGAAGGTTCCATGGGGTACAGAGAAGAAGGTATATTCTTTCTTGTTTGGGTGAAAGGTTCTATAGATGTCTGTTAGATCCATTTGACTCATGGCATTGGTTAATGATGTTATTTCTCTGCTTAGTTTCTGTTTCAATGACTTATCCTTCAGTGAGAGTGGGGTGTTGAAATCTCCCACTATTATGTGTGGGGATCAATGTGTGGTTTAAGTTTTTTTAGCAGATCTTTTACAAATGTGGTTGCCCTTGAATTGGGAGCATAGAGGTTCAGAATTGTGATGTCATCTTGGTTGACTTTACCTTTGATGAGTATGAAGTGTCTTTCTGCATCCTTTTTGATTAATATTGGTTGAAAGTCTATTTTGTTTGATATTAAAATGGCTATGACTGCTTGTTTCCTGTGACCATTTGCTTGGATATGTTTTTCCAACCTTTTATCCTGAGGTAATGCCTATTGTTATGGGTGAGATGTGTTTCTTGAATGCAGAAGAATGTTGGATCTTGTTTATGCACCCATTCAGTTAGTCTGTGTCTTTTTATTGGAGAATTGAGACCATTGATGTTGAGAGATATTAACGACCAGTGACTATTAAGAGTCTCTCAGGGTTTGCAGGATCTCTGTCCAGGCCCTTCTGGCTTTTATGGTGTCTGCTGAGAAATCGGGCTTAATTCTGAGAGGTTTGCCACTAAATGTTATTTGGCCCTTTTCCCTTGCATATTTTAATATTTTTCTTTGTTCTGTATGTTTTGTGTTTTGATTACTATGTGATGGGCAGTTTTTCTTTTCTAGTCAATTCTATTGGGTTTTCTTTAGGCCTCTTGTATGTTTATAGGCATCTTTCTTTAGATTGGGGAAATTTTCTTCTATGATATTGTTGAGAATAGGTTCTGGGCCTAGAAGTCTGATATCTTCTCTTTCTTCAATGTCTATTATCCTCAGATTTCTTCTTTTCATGGTGTCCTTAATTTTTTGGATGTTTTGTGTCAGGAGTTTTCCAGATTTGGCATTATCTTTAATGGTTGCTTCAAGATCTGTGATTGTATCTTCTAGACCTGAGATTCGTTCTTCCGTCTCTTGGATTCTGTTAGAAAAGCTCACCTCTGTGTTGCTCGCCTTCTTCTCTGAGGTCTCACGTTCTCGTTTTTCTTCTGTCTGTGTATTTATCATTGAATCCATTTTCGCCTTCAGATCTTGAACTGATTTTTTTATTTCTTTCACCTCCTTTTTTGTATATTCCTGAGTTTCTTTCATTGCCTCTTTATAGGTCTTCAGAGCTTGAACCGTTTTATTTATTTCTTTCATATGGTTGTTTGCATTTTCCTGAAATTTTTCCAGTTCCACTCTATGTGCTTCTTTTATGTCTCTCATCTGTTTGGCTGTGTCTTCTTGCATTTGATTACGAATTTTATTTGTTTCCCCCATTAATATCCTCATTACTAAGGATTTGAGGTCATTTTCTTGTTTTTCCACTGTATTTCAGTTCTCTGGGTTGTTTTCTTTGGGATAGCTGGAAACTGGAGACGCCATGTTGTTTTGGTGGTTTTTGGGTATGCTTTTACGCTGTCCTTTAGACATCTTGCAGTCTTTGTTTTTTTGGGTAGCTTCCAGAGTTGGATGGAGGGAGTCTGATGATAGATTCACTTGTTTTCTCACGATTTCCCTAGGTTGGAAGCTCTGATGCTTCACTGGTGTGGATGGCAGGAGGTTAGGCCTGTCGTTTTGGACTCTCACGGCCAGTGATCCTCAGCTCTCCTGTGCTGTGGATCCTGCAATCGTTCTGGGTCTCTGAATGAGCGTTGGGTCAGACCAAGGTATCCACAGCCTTCCGGGTTCCCTGCCAAGTCCAGCCAGGGACACTGGGCCTGAACCACGCACTGAGATCAGCTAGATTCTCAGGGCCTGAACCATCTGCCGAGCTCAGCTAGAGATTCTGGGCTCAAAATGCACACAGGGTCCAGCCAGAATTTTTGGGCTGGGATGCGCACCAAGCTCAGCTAGGGGCTTTTGGCCCAAAGTGCATGCCGTGGTCAGTTATGACTCAGGCCCAAACCGTCCGCCCTGCTCAGACAGGAATTTTGGATTCAAACTGCACACTGTGTCCAACCAGAGTCTTAGAACTGGGACTGTGCCAAAAGCTCCACTAGAGTCTCTGGGCCCAATCTGTCTGCCAAGCACAGTTAGGGACTCTGGCCCTAAACTGCACATCGAGCTTTACCCTAGTCTTCGGGGGAGGAATTGTGCACCAAGCTCAGCCAGGGACTATGGACCCATACTGCATGCTGAATTCAACCCGGGACTCCGGGCCTATGCTGCATGCTTAGTCCAGCCAGAGTCTTGGGGCCGCCGAGCCTATGCACACAGCTCAGCTAGAGTCTCTGGGCCTAATCTGCCCGGCAAGTCCAGCTAGGGCCTCTGGGCTGAATCTGCGTGCTGACCTCAGCCTGCGTCAGTGTCCCAGAACTGCCCACTGAGTTGAGGTAGTGTTTTGGGTAGAACTGCTCTGAGCTGGCAACTATGGTGGAACTGAGCACTCCGCCCAGCCTGCGTCACAGCAGGAGAACTGCGGCTGCACTGAGTTGGCGCCTCTGGTTGAACTGAGAGCTCCACCCAGTGTGTGTCACACCAGAGGAGCTGTGCCTGAGCTGAGCTGATGCCTTGGGCAGAATTGCTTGCTTCGCTGAGCCAGCATCTCCATGGCACTGCGCAGTGAGCTGTACCTGGGACTCTGGGGCTGAACTGTCCACCGAGTCCAGTTTGTGTCACAAGACATCACTCAACTCAAATCCCGTCCAGAGTCCCCTCTCCCACAGCAACTCCTACTGGCCACCACACCAATAGCCTCCACCGGAAGGCTCTCAGTTGCAAACCTCAGCCTCTGCCGCAGGTGCCACTGCTGCTGCTGCTTTCTCTGCCGCTGCTGCTCCGATCCGAGAAAATCCGCACTTCTCCTGGGTGCAGGGGCACACAGGTCATCCGCACCCTGGTCCCTCCAAACCGTGGAGCACTCCTGCTGCCGTGGTGTCGGGATCTTGGTGTTCCTGGCTCAGAAATCTGTGCAATTCCCTGAGATGTTCACTGGAGCTTCCAAACATGGTCCACACTGCCCGCTGCCATCTTGGATCCTATATCGTATTTCTTAAGTGGGTTATTTGGTTTGGTAGTGTTTAATTTCTTCAACTCTTTTTGGATATTAGACTTTTGTCAGATGTAGGGTTGGTAAAGATCTTAAACCGCTCTGTAGGCTGTCACTCTGTTCTGTTGACAGTGTCTGCTGCCTTCCAGAAGCTTTTCAGCGTCATCAGGTCCCATTTATTAATCATAGAATTTTAAGCTTGTGATGTTGGAGTTCTGTTCAGGAAGTTGTGGCCTCTTCCAATGAGTTCCATGAAGTACTGAGAAGCAGTTATAATTATTTGCATTTGGGTGTGTCCAGGCTCTTCATGTTTTTATGGTCTCTGCTGAGAAATCAGGAGTAATTATGATAGGCTTGCTGTTATATGTTACTTGGCCCTTTTCCCTTGCCACTTTTAATATTTTTTCTTTGTTCTGTTATTTCATGTTTTGATTATCATGTGGCAGAAAGATTTTCTTTTCTGGTGTCTTCTATTTGATGTTCTGAATGCCTCTTGTATGTTTATGTGCATTTCCTTCTTTAAAATGGGGAAATTTTCTTCTATGATTTTGTTGAAGATATTTTCTGGGCCTTGGAGTAGAGTATCTCCTCTTTCATCAATGCCTATTATCCTTAGGTTTCATCTTTTCATTGTGTCCTTAATTTCTCAGACGTTTTGTGTCAGGAAATTTTCAGATTTATCATTTTCTTTGATGGTTGGTTCAAGCTCAATGATTGTGTCTCCTGGTCACAGATTTCTTCCTCCATCTCTCGGATTCTGTTAGAGAAGCTCGCCTCTATGTTACTTGCTTTCTTCTCTGTTTTCTAGTTCCCATTTTTCTTCTGTCTATGTTTTCATCATTGTTTCCATTTTCATTTTCAGATCTTGAACTGTTTTATCAAATTCCTTCATCTGATTGTTTATTACTGAATTTCTTCCAGTGCCTCTCTATAGGCCTCTTTTATGTCTTTAACCTATTTGTTTGCATCTTCCTACATTTGTTTATGGATTTTAATCATTATTTCCATTATCATCTTCATTACTATGGATCCGAGGTCATTTTTTTATTTCACCTGTGGTTGAGTTCTCAGGGTTGCTTTCTTTTGGATAGCTGGGATCTGGGGATGCCATATTGTTTCGGGTTTTGTTGTTTGTGTTCTTATGCTGGCCTTATTCATCTTGCTGTCTCTGATGTTGGGAGAGAGCTTCTTCTCTCCTTCACTGGTCATTGACAGTGATGAGTTGGTGTCATTGTTAGTGAGTGATTATAGATCGAGGACGCTTGCCTGTATGGATCAGGAAATTCTTCCTTGGAACAGGCAGATGACCTGGTTTCAGCTCCAGGAGACTTTGCTCCACACCTTAGGCTCCCCACTGGGTCAGCAAAGGTAGGATACTGCCTAGTCCTGTTTGGATTATGTAGCTGTGTCCATTCAGTTCTGTTGGGTTGGGGTAGCCGATTAATTTTTCTCTCATGTTCCTTCAGGCCTGCCCAACATTTCCTAAGAGTGTGGGAGACCCTGTAGGGATGTGGAGCCTGCCTAGGCTGGGTTAGATCTGCCCAACTGTGCAGACATGGTCTGTTGTGGCCAGTAGCTAAGTTCCTGCCTGGACCCCTTCAAAAAGTGCAACTGTGGAAGTTTAGTCCCTCTGCATTGGGGCCACTGGTTAGTTTTCATTCCTGACCTCTGAGGGCTTCACAGTCTTTCCCAAGAGCATGGGAGACCCTGCCAAGCTTTGGAGCCAGCTAGGCCTGGTTAAATCTGTCCAATTGTGCATAGTCCACTGTGGCCAGTAACTAGGTTCCTGCCTGGTCCTATTCATACCACGCTGCTGTGGCTGGGTAGCGTGTTATAGCAATCTGGCCACCTGTGTGGCATCTGGGGTTTCCTGTGTACTGGTGTGGAGCTGTTGTGGGAGTCTGAGGATAAATCCACCCATTTCCCTGAAATTTCCCTAGGCCAGGAGCCTTGGTGCTTCACTGCCCAGAGTACAGTTCCATATACCAAGTTCCTTTTATAGATCCCGGCTCCAGTTGCAGGCAGGCTCCAGTCCAGAGTCTGGATACTGGGCTCCCATCCTCCATGGGCCATTGGTTGACCCAGGGCCAGGCCTGCCTGTGGTCTGCACTGTGCAGGACACAACTCACCTAGTGTTCTCCAGTTCTTGCAGTCTGTGGCTCCCAGTCAGGTCCCTGGTGTCCCTGCAGTAGCTCAGATACAGTGCGTGATAGGTGCCGCCATCTTATAATCCTCATGTTAGTCTCTAAACCTCATAAGCACTTGAATGAGAGATGGAGATAAATCATGGAATATGTGAAAAGTTTCATATAAAATATATATTTCACACGGATATTGTGTATATACTTTTATATAAAAATGAACTATCCTTGTATAAGTTCTGTGAAATTGTCTATAAAGACAATAGTCTTCTCTGATTAACAAATCCTATGTGTAGGGAGCATATTCATGCTTGAGAGTCTGTGCCCACAAGCTGATGCCAATGACATCTGTATCACAATATATCAATGTACATAATGTGTATTACCCAACTTTGATTCAACATAGTAAAATACATGAAATAATAAATTTATTAAGTTTAATTTTTAGATGTCTAAGACCCTGATCAATATCAAAGAATTCCATTAGTTTGGATAGCTCATAATGCAGTTGATAGGATTCTGCCCCCATTTGCCTGGCATTCTGTGATGTCATTGCCTACCTGCCACTGGTCATGGCCATGCCCAGAACTGTATAAAAGGGCAAACCCACTTACCTCTCTCTCTCCCCCCTCTCCCTTTCACCTCTCCCTCTCTTTGTCTCTCTTCTTCTATTGCTATCTTTATGTCCCTATCTCTCTATCTTTCTGTTTCTCTCTAGGGTAACTCTCTTACTTCCTTCTCGCCCCATGCTCATATAATAAACCTTTCAATATAATATCTGTTGTGTGGTGCCTTTTTCATATTTCATATCTCATTAGTATTTCACTAGTAGTGAAAGAAATTCACCTAGTGAGCATGGATGTGATTCAAATAGCGAAAATGTCATGGATCCCAAAGTCCCCTCTGACAGTACATCCTTAGATTACCTTAGGGCATTTCTCTTCTGTCTACAGCACTTCCCACCATCAACCCATTAAAATCAATCCTTTAGCACATGGAAACTTAGTGACCATAGCAAGCCCAAGAATCAAAAGTTAGCACTTGTCTGTCCCAAAATACCTATAGTTTAGCTAATGCCCACTTATCAACTCTTAAGCAATCTTGCAATCCAGCTGAAAGTGAGCCAATATTAATAAGAAGATATGCTGTGCATTAGAACAAAAACAAGAACATTACTATGGTATCCATTTGACTTTCTCAAAGACAACTACAGTCCACAGCAAGTTTGTATGTATGAGAGAAAAAGAAGCATTCTGTTCAATAATCTTTTGTGTGTTCATGATAATGATTTTATTACTGCACTAACTTTGATGAATATATTTAATATTAGATGGGGGCATGGCTTAAGAATTAATACACTAAAATGTCAAATTTTATTAATCTTTTAAATATGCTTTGTGATGAGAAACTTGAATTAATCATATTAGTCCTACTGAAAGTTCAATACGAACACTTTAGATTTTGATGTCCTATTTCATTTGGAATTACTTTTTAAATTATATAATATTCAGTATACATGAGTGTGCTATAGCTTGTTTATTTCATTTATTTGTTAATGTACTTAAGAACACTTTTAGATATTTCATTCCTAATAAATAATAAACTGACTAGAACATGTGATTCCCATTTTAGATAAGTATTACTTTTTAATTTTCTTTCTCCCAAGAGACTTATTTTTTATTATCATGTAAGAAACATATTTTTATTGAAAATCCTCTTAGAATAACTGCAGGAGTTTTGTTTTGTTTCATTTTAGTTGCTGCTGTTGCTTTTTCCTATTTTAAAAGTAGATGAAAACTTCTTAAAAGAAAATCTCTACAGGGATTCTCTTTGTGCACACAGTGGGCGTTTGACCCCAGGTAGAGACACCACCTGGAGAGAATAATTTCTCAGCTGAAGGAAAAAAAATGGCTTCACAGCCTGAAACCCAGACAGAAACCAAGGAGTCATGAAAGTTGAAACCTACAGGACTCTGTACTCTTTTGTTTCTTTCGCATGACTGGGATCATATTTGTGATCTTATATATTTCATGTTTTGCTTCTTACACCTTTATGCATATCAATGAAATCTGAAAATCAATTGCATAACAATGAAAATAGATATGACCATACTCACTGTAAATGCAAATGGCATTTGACTGAGTTAATCTAAAATCATTTAGGGGTTAGTTCATTGTTATTAAAAGAATGAGAGAAAAATGACATTTTGTTTAATTTTAAATAGTGTAAAATTTTATTCCCTTGATTCAGTGTTATCATGAGTTAAGCACTGCTCTGATGAAAAGGTGCTATAAGATCTTTACATGAATAGTAAGTTTACTCATTCTATACTAGCAATACATTTTAATGTGTAATGTGACCATTTGTTGCAATATTTCAGCTTTCAAGCAAACATTCAATTAAATTCAATTTTCTCTAGATTTCAATATTTTAATTTTGAGGAAAAAAGCTAAAGCACGTGTTGTTTAATCTTCAGTCACTGACTACTGTCTTTTTAAACTAAAAGTTGAAATATTTAAATTGAATTAGCTTTCCTTCTATATGAGAGAATTATGGGTTAGCTCCTGGTGGGAGTAGGTCCACTACACTCTGCCCAGTGACTATGAAACTAGAAGAGGTTTTCAAAAAATGTCAGAAGGACCTAGTATTTTCAGACATGATAATAAGAAAAGGCTCATTTAACTAGAAACGAAGAAAATTAATCAGTGGGTGTGGTGGTTTTAATGACAATGTCCTGTATAGGCCCCAATATTGACTGTCACAGGGGAGTGGAACTATTCGAGGATTAGCGGGAGTGGCCTTGTTGGAGAAGATGTGGCCTTGTTGCAAGGCTGTGGCCTCATCCGTTATGTGTATCACTGGAAGCAAGATTTCAGGTTTCAAAAGTCCATACCAGGCCTATCTCTGTCCCGCTGTCTGTTTCTGTATCGGCATGTAAGGCCTCAACCCCCATTCTTGCCCACCTGCCTGAAACCATGCTCAATTCCATGATGGCTAATGGAGTAAACCTCTGAAACTGTAATTAAGTATCCAATTAAATGCTTTCTTTTGTAAGAATTACCTTGGCCATAGTGTTTCATCATAGCAAGAGTAACCCAAACAAGGACTGTGGGTAAAGTGTTTGACATACAAGAATGATGATCTGGGTCTGGATACAGTTCATCAAGCAACTGTAACACTAGTGCACCCTACAAGGAGAAAGAAGGCAAGACAGAAGAATCCACAGACGCTCATATGCCCTATAAACTGATGAATGAAGTAGTGAGAGCTTGTTACAAAAAGGTGGGAGGCAAGGTCCCATAGCCTGATATTGTCCTCAGAACACCACCTATGTGTTGGCTACCCACAAATCCACATGTGTACACATCTGAACACAAATAAATACTCATAAAAATTAGAGGAAACAATTTGTTCATTATTCCTCTGACACTGACTCTTTACTCTGTTTTCTTTACAGTATAAACATTTCCTTATATTATATTTATAATTCATACTCATATTATATCTCAGGATTTCTACAAAAGAACACACACACACACACACACACACACACCAAACACACACACATACACACACACACACCAAACAAACAAAAATGGACCCAAATACCTCAAAGTGTGTCAGACAAAGATAATTAGGAACATCTTACAACAAAAGACAAGTTTGCAGAATTTTGAAAGAAATACACTTGAAGATATTATGGGAGATGCATTGGAGGAAGGCGAGGACAGTGGAAAGAGTTTCTAAGGTCCAGGAAAAGCAATGGATCTAAAGAGATAAAGCTTGGGTCTTACTGAAAAGTTATTACTTTGAGTAAAGTGGGATAGAATTCCGTATCTACAATTATTCTTTCTCAGTCTATGCAAATAAAGAAAAAACTCAAAGATGTCATTATAACAATAATATACTTAATTTCTATTTTAGAAATTGTCTAAAATTTTATAAAAATTCTGATAATATTTATGTATATAGATTTGAAGTAATCTTGATATGCCTCTTAAATATAAATTTATTTGTGACAAATAAATGTCTGGGAATAATAAATATGCAAACAAATCAAAACAAAGTAATGTAAAAACATAGTATCTTAATACTTCACCAGAACATAAAATATGTTTTATTTTATATCAAGTATTCTAAGAAGCATTTGAAAATAGTTGCTTTCAATATTCTGAGCATTTTCTTTAAGAACATATTGGGTTTTCAATTATTTTCCCCAAAAAACTTCTCTATATCTCTTGACATAGTTTCATTGCTATAGTTAAATGCCTTAAAATATTGACAAATAAACTTTACTTTTCTACATAGCATAATCATTTTACAGCTTATCCTTCATGACTGTATTGATCTGTCTGGTATGATCATAACACAGGAATCAAGGTCATGAGTAAGGATTATTCATTTATATTTTGTATATATGCATGTATCTATATGCATTTTTATTTGCATACATGTTGAGGGAGTGTCAGCACATATGCGTTTCACATTATAGCTTTGATACTAGGTCTCTAACTGAGTTTTCAGCTTTCCAAATTCCTACATGTGGACTGGCTAACCAATGGGCTCTCAGAGTGCTTTCTTCATCCTGACCCACTAAACTATGGTGAGCAAAAGAAAGCAGACACTGGCTTCTTAAGTGGTTTTTCTGTATCCATACTCAGATTCAGGTATTTGGGCATCAGTCTCTGTACCCACAGAAGCATCCTCCCAACCCTTTATTTTCTGGCTTAAGTGAAGTCTATAAATATCTTCATCAAAATGCTTTTTTCAAATATTCCTGTTCTATTTATGCTCTGGTTATCAGCAATTTTTCTGCAATTGTAACAAAATATTGTGGTAAACAATCTGAAATAGTCACTGTATTTTGGCTTGTGGCTTCAGTCCTTGTTGACCCAAAGACTTTCAAGCCTGTCAAGCAGAAGCAAACTCAAAGTTCATGTGCATGGAAAAAAGAAAGCTGCTAAATTACTCTTTGCTAGAAAGGGTGAGGCTCAGTCATTCCACCAAAGACCAAGTTTCTCACTACACTTCCACCACATTTCAATAGAACCTCCATGTATGGAACAAACTATCAACACATGATTCTTTGGGTGTCATTCCAGATCCAAGCTGTACCTCTTTTCAGCTAGAATGACTTATTTGGGGATATGTTTATTTTCATTTTACAGTGCGGAAGATCAAATTGGGGCTTCACTCACGTTTGCAAGCATCTAGCACTAAACTAAACCAAAGCTCAGTAAGTGTTTTTTATTATTATTACTTTATTATTAACTACATGTATGTATATCTATTCAGCATTGCTCATGTGTATACTGTTTTAGGAATGACTGTTAGGTATTAGATAACAAACTAAGATGTTGAGTCCTAGGGAACACTGCTTCATCCTCTCTCAGAAGCAATCAGTTGTTCTATATGCCTTCATCTGGAGAAAGGATCTTTGAAATTTCCTCTATCAACACTGACATGTCAGCTAGTGTCCTTGCTCAGGTCTTGTTTAGGTGGTCATACATGCTATTCAGGATCATAGTTAGAGCTTCTCTGCTGTCTCTAATAAAGCACAGTGTCATAGTAGACACCCTGCACCTTTGGCTCCTGTCATCTTTCTTTTGCTTCCTCTGCAATGCCTTAGTTGTAAGGATTGGGTTACAGATGCTTTAGTTGCAACTGAGCACCTCTTGGTGATCAGATCTCTGCATATTGACCAGTTGTGGCTTTCTTTAATAGTCTCTGTGGGAAAAAGAATTTTATTTGATTAAGGGTGAGAGTTATACATATCTCTGGGCACCTAAAAAATCATACAGAATGCATTTAGGAATTATAGTGGCTTAAGTACATGGCAGTAATACATATTTTTCTCTGTCCTATGACCTTATCTTTCATGTGTAGTTGGTTAGATTTGCAGTACGAGGCATAAATTCCTTCCTACTTAGTTGGCCTTAAGTCCAATTAGACAGATATTGGCTACCACTCAAATATAGTTTCCAGTATTGAACCCTAAGGGAAGCAACACTGTGCTGCATTTAGGAGGCATCACAGCTGGGCAACACTATTGATATCTTTTTGCTTTTGGCAGCTTGCATAATATCTTCTTGTTCTCAGAAAGGTGGCTTCCAGGTCAGTTCAAGTGCTCTGCTCAAATATGTTGTCTCTTCAGCAATACATATTTACACAGAAATTCTGGGTGCAAAATAAGGCAATACCAAAGTTTACATGGTTTTCTGTTATTTTCTTGAACTTCACTGACAACTCATGATTTTAAGCAAATAATGGAGCATTCACGTGTCTGGTACTGAGGAGTCTATGAGCTAGGCTATGCCTTTTTTATGTAGAGAATTATCATTGCATATTGCATAACTTTATCTAAAGTATATATTATATGTATATATTTCTGTATATATGTATATATAATATATTTATTGTGTGAATTTATGATTGTGTGTATAAAGGTAGACATATATAATATATACTTTAAGATAAAAATAGAATAATGATTCCCTACTGCTTTTTAAAAATTAATTAATATATTTTTTCATTTTACATCCCAATCTTCATCCCCTACCTCCTCTACTCCTGGTCCAATGCTCCATTCCTCTTCCCTCATCCCTGTTCTTCTAATCTTCAGAAAAGGGGATCCTCCACCCACCATCCCGAATCAAGCCACATCAGCACTGAGCATGTCCTCTTCCCTGTGGCCTTGCAAGGCATCCCAGAAGGCAATGGGGGTAATATAAAAAAGCAGGCAACTGAGTCCATGTCAAGTCAAAGACTGTGGGCCTTACTAGGAAACCTACATGCAGCCTGAAGTGTTTACATGCTACATCTATGTAGAGGGCCCAGATTTGGATTATTAGGTTGGTGCTTCAGACTCCACAAACCCCTCTGAGCTCTGGATAGTTGGCTCTGCTGGTCTTCTTGTGGTATTCTGTCCTTCTATCCATCCCTCACTTTCCACAAGACTCCCTATGCTTTGCTCAATGGTCAGCTATGGTTCTCTGCATCTGATTGGATCTTTGCAGGGTATAGCACCTACTGCTTTTTCAATCATCTTTGGTGTTATTCATCCATTTTTAGTTTTTTTCCCTCTGTATTGCTCCACTCAGTTAAAGATTCCTTCATCATTTTTTCCTTTTTTGCTTCACAGTATGTGTTTTCTTCTATTTTCAACTAAGTATGTTTTTAGAAAGAACAAAGATCAGGCATGCTCTCATTCATTCTATTATATTTTAATTTACTTTAAGAAAAAAAGTAGAGAATTGGTGATATCTTATGGCTTCTGATATTTAGCATCAGAATTAATTTTATTTTTAAAGCTCTTCTAACATAAACTTATAAATATGAAAAAGTGCCTTTTTAAAACAGGGAGGACATTACAATGTATTTGGTTAAAATAATAAGTTACATAGTGGTGAAAAATCCATTGATAGATCATTTCAGTTATATATCTTCCTTACTTTAATAACAAAACCTTTATACAATGAAGCTTTTGTCACCAATAACATAGTTCATTTATCACAGAAAAAATATAATTTGTATTGTAGTTATTCATAAATACTTAAAATATCCATAATCTAACTTAAGTATAGTTTCATGAATATTACATTTTATAAAAACTGAATGAATTTAATTTTACTGTTATCAATATTTTTACCTTTGAACTATTTTCAAATACTGTGTTATGTTAGCATAGAAAGCACATAGTTAGGTGGAAAGTAACTTGTTTTATTTGATATATGTGTGTGTGTTAGATAAATGATCTGAATTTATTTCAAGATCCATTTGATGAAAATTAAAACTTAATGTCCAAATATGCTGCATTTCCACACACAGAGCATGCATTTGCAGAGTGCACTCACTGTTGAAGCTGACAGTGTATTCCTGCAGAAAGTCCGACCTCCATGGTACTATATTTTTCAGAGCAGTAAGCCAGCACCACCTGCCAGAGAAGATACCTAGTACCAATAATTTTTAAGTATAGCTACCAATTTATAATCAACATTATGTATAAGATTGTATAACTCATACTTTTCATTAAAATTTCAAACATTTTGCTAGTAATGTCTTATAAAAAGTGTATCCTCTGGCATTACATATATATAAAATAATATAATTGACAAGTAACTTTATACATTTCTGTGTAGACTAATTAAAAATGAATAACATCATTGGGGCCATGCACATAGTGTTTTAAAATTATTAATGAGTTTTATGCATTTCTGGGTATTAGAAGTTCTTATATAAACATGATAACAAAGCTGCATTTCCCTTGTACACTCAAAGAATTCGTTGCTTCACCTTCCTGGCTTCTGTAACCTGACCCCTCCTTTTGTGGGTATCTTCTTTGACTCTTAGTCACCTCTGTACTCCAATACCCACGATCCTGCTGGTCTACCTGTGAAACCATTGTAGCTTTCCCATCTTAGAACTGTTGATATTCTCTGTTTAGTTCCAAGCCCCATTTCTCGATTGGGTTATTTGGTTTGGTGGTGTTTAATTTCTTGAGTTCTTTATATATTTTGGATATTAGACCTTTGTCAGATGTAGGGTTGGTGAAGATCTTTTCCCAGTCTGTAGGCTGTCGCTTTGTTCTCTTGACAGTGTCTCCTGCCTTACAGAAGCATCTCAGCCTCATGAGGTCCCATTTATTAATTGTTGACTTTAAGGCCTGGGATGTTGGTATTCTGTTCAGAAAGTTGTCTCCTGTGCCAATATGTTCCAGTCTCTTCCCCACTTTTTCTTCTAAGTGACTTAGTGTCTCTAGTTTTATGTTGAGGTCTTTAATCCACTTGGATTTGAGTTTTGTGCAAGGTGACAAATATGGGTCCAGTTGCATTTTTTTACATATAGACATCCAGTTAGACCAGAACCATTTGTTGAAGATGCTATCCTTTTTCCATTGAATGGATTTGGCTTCTTGTCAAAAATCAAGTGGCCATATGTGTGTGGATTCATATCTCGGTCTTCAATTTGATTCTACTGATCAACCAGCCTGTTGCTGTGCCCGTACCATGCTGTTTTAATTACTGTTGCTTTATAGTACAGTTTGAGATCAGGTATGGAGATTCCTCCGGAGCACCTTTTATTGTACAAGATTGTTTTAGCTATTCTGGGTTTTTTGTTTTTCTATATGAAGTTCAGAATTGAACTTTCAATGTCTTTAAAAAATTATGTAGGTATTTTGATAGGGATTGCATTGAATCTGTAGATTGCTTTTGGTAAGATAGCCATCCTTAGATGCTGAGAAAGCATTTGATAAAATCCAACATCCATTCATGTTTAAAGTTTTAGAGAGATCGGGGATACAAAGCACTTTCCTCAACATAGTAAAGGCTATATACAGCAAGCCAATAACCAAAATCAAAGTAAATGGTGAGATACTCAAGGAAATTCCTCTAATATCGGGAACAAGGCAAAACTGCCTACTCTCTCCATATCTCTTTAATATAGTACTCGAAGTTCTAGCCAGAGCAATAAGACAACAAAAAGAGATCAAGGGTATCCAAATGGGAAAAGAGGAAATCAAATTATCCCTATTTGCTGATGATATGATAGTGTACATAACTAAACCTCAAAATTCCACCAGAGAACTCCTACAGCTGATAAACACCTTCAGCAAATTGGCTGGATACAAAATTAACTCAAAAAATTCTGTAGCCTTCCTATACACAAATGGCAAGCTTGCAGAGGAAGAAATTAGGAAAACCACACCCTTCACATTAGCCACAAGCAATATAAAATATTTAGGAGTTACTCTAAGCAAGTGAAGGACTTGTTTGAAAAAATTTCAAAACTCTGAAGAAGGAGATTGAAGATGACATGAGAAGATGGAATGATCTTCCTTGCTCATGGATCAGGAGAACTAACATAGTAAAAATGGCTATCTTATCAGATTTTATTTTTGTAAATTTAGATTTTTATAGTTGAGACAGCTAATATAGGTTCAATGAGCCCAGCACTCACCTTGTAGCATAGAGGGGCCTCTACATTCATATATTCTACCTATCACATGATGAGTTTAAGTTTATTTACCCATGCCTGGCTGAGAGGGATTGATACATTTTATCAGGTTCTTTTTATGTCTGATCAGAGGATTCTGAGCTCTACTTTCACATATTTAGGTTATTTAAGTCTTTAACTTTGGAATTAAGATTCTTTGTTTAACCTTGAAAATGAACCTAACCCGTGAAAAATCTATCTTTTGTACATATTAGAGGAAGGGCCTATACTTTGTATATACTTTGTATATTTGTATTAATACAAATACAAATAGGAGAAAACATACATCAAAAGTATTCAGTTTTTATCTATAGCCCCAGGGAATTGAGCTGAATGACATGAAGTACTTCAACTAAGACCATTTCAATCAGAATGAGAAACAGGTCAATTCCATTGAATCCAAAGGTGGAATGCTGCTAAAAGCTTGGCCATTATAACAGGAAGAACACTGGGCAGGAAGCTATCAGGATTAGGGTTTCTAAATGTGATAAGGCCTACTATGACTATTATTTAGTTTATACTGAGGGTAGAATTCCACACTCTGGCAAAAATAAATACTACCTGTCCAGATTACATTTAAAAATGCCTCTCTGTCCTTGAGGAATGGATGGCATGTCAGATAACTAAGAAGAGTAAAGGGAAAAATTGCATTGTATAGAGCAGAAAGTTTCAAGTGAATCTGATTACTTTCATTTTCCAAATAATTATATTTACAAAAAATATTTCACTTATTTCATTATATTTTTAAGATTATAATGTCATTTCTCCTGCAGACCCTCGGAGAACTCCTTTTTATTTTCTTTAGAATCCATCTCCATTTTCATCAAATATTGTGATATACATTTATGTATGATTATATATTCCTAAATGTAACCTACTTGTCATGTAACATTACTTGTCTGTATGATTTAATAGACGACTGATTGGCATTAAATTATCAGTTAGTGTCCTCTAATGGGAAAATTATTATTTTTTTCACTCTCCGGATTCCTTGATTGTTCAAAATTTTTATGAAATATTGAAGCTTTGTGGTCTTGCACTCCTCCACCTTGTGATAGAGGGGTGAAAACTTATACATATATTCCAACAAAATGTGTTTAAACTGCTCGAATATTAATACAAATTCTTAGAGGTTTAAAATAAACTGTTTATGATGATGTAGTAAATATCTGTATCTTTTCTCACCTGGACAGATTATTGAATACTTATAAATATTTAAAATGGTCTATACATGCTCAATATATTTATAAATTTTTTAGTTTTTTAATTTACATGGTAGTAGGAACACCCCACCTTGCCCTCTTCTCCCAGTCCCATTCTCCCTCCCCTTATTTTAAAAACATTGCTTAGTAATGTGCTATTTTCAACAATTTTGACTACATAATGCACAGAAGGTGTGATGATTCATCTATTTATTACTTAGAATACTCCAAATAAATAAATAGGCAAATTTATACAATTTTTTATTATCTATTCATATCCCTTATAATATTGATCAATAAAATAAAGACAAACTCTGTTGCGCATTATACTTTTAGCCAGGCTATTTTTACCTTCTGTAACTAGAAACAGAAAAAAAAATCACATCACCTTTTCTCTTTGGTAATAAGGCATATGATTATCCTAATTATGCATTCAATCAGTATTTTAAAAGGCACACTTAAATTCGTTTAGGGCAAAAAAAGAGAACCATTATGTTCAAACAAAACCAGCTCTATATAAAAGATTCTTGCTCTACCATACAACAAGTACTTTTGCTCAACTATGTTCATAGCAGCTTTACTCGTAATATCCAGAATCTTGAAACAACCTATATGTTCCTCAACCAAAAAATGGATAAAAAGCATAAACAAACAGAAAACTGTGGCACATTTACACAATTGAACACTACAACTCTGATAAGATATATAATTACATATATTATATCTACATTATAAATTAATTCACTGATCTTGTAGAGTATGCAAAATTATCTATATAACTATTCTGATTTCTAAAATCAATATATTAATTGCAGTTATTGCCATGAGGATTTAAGAAGCCTAGAGACATAGGCACATAAGGTATTAAGGTCTGTGTAAATTTCATGGATATTTATGTATTAAATGAATGATTCCAATGCATTGCTGAAAAAAAAAATACATTTTGCCTATTTATCTCTAAAAATGGAGTCACAAGAACTGGTGACTGTGGATGAATGATTCCAAAACTAAAGGTTTTACTATCCTGATAGTTTTCATCCGTATTCATCTTTCATTAATATAACTTAACTATCTATTGGAGAAAGAGGGAATGCTGTACTAATTTTTGTGGAAAAAAAAAACCCTTAAGATACCAGCATCTATTTATTGGCTATAATTCTTGATTGTTTCATGGTTCTTCTTGCTATAGGTAGTTTATTGTGTATATGTGTAATAATATGAATGTATATGTAAAAAAATTTAAAAATACTTAATAAGAAAGAGGAGTGGAGATAGCCACCCATGCAAATCCTGTCTCCATGCAACGCACAGTGTGACACAACTGTTGGTCTTTTTGGTGAATATGCTAAGCCTAATCAACACATTCATAAGCAAATCATGGGTACTGTATATTTCTGGCCAATAAAGTCGAGGTTTATGCTTATTTTTAACTATAAATCTGAAAGCATATGCACAAATATTCTGATATGTGAATTGCCATATGTAAGGATCAATCATACCAAACCATTTGGTGTCTTTTAAAGATTTAAAGATGTATTATATTGCAGGGCATTCAAGAAAGAAAATGTTGTTCAATTTCAGATAACATGATATGGAAAAAGATTGAATAGGAATTCTGTCCAACTATTGTGCTACAATGCTCCTGGAAATACCCCCCCTCCCCGTTCTTTTTTAAGATTTATTTTTTATTATGTATACAGTGCTCTGCCTGCATGCACAACTACAGAAAAGGCACCAGATCTCATTATAGATGGCTGTGAGCCACCATGTGGTTGCTGGGAATTGAACCCACGACCTCTAGAAGAGCAGTAAGTGTTCTTAACCTCTGAGCCATCTCTCCAGCCCATGAAACACCCTTTTTAAAAGAACCATTATATTATAACACTTTTGTGCTTTAATTCTTGAATGTTATTACCAAGTGATTTCACTGGAAGAGTGGATATTAATGAACTGTTAAGTAAGCAACATACACATAAATTGTAGAAATTAATATGTTAACAACTAAAGAAAAAGAATTTAGTAAAGGCACTGAGAGCATCAGTACTAGACTTGGAGAAGTCTTTCCAGGCAACTGTATCACCCTGAGCCTGGAGATGTAAACCCAAGTGTCTGTAAATTGAAACAAATCAAGATACTTGAAAACAACAACCTGTTACTTAGAACCGTGGCCTTGGAGTAATGAAAGGTCAAGGCCAGTGATCATTTATCTCCATAATTTCACTTACAATTGACAAGCACAATTTAGAAACTGGCAAAGAAGTGAAATTGATCTTGTGTTTAGAGAAAACTGTATCTATCTGTTTAAATTTCTCTACTGCAGCACAAAAACAACCATGATAAAGAGATCATTCGCATCCATCAATAAGAGTATGGAAGCAATGTTCTGTAAATGGCTTGATTCACATTATTGAATAGAAATCCAATTTAGGTGAGTGCTTTTTTGGAGAAAGGAAAACTGCAATATTGCAGGCTTCCTTTATACATACAATATGTGACAGTAATTTTGAGTACCCATAGTTAAGGTTTGCACAAAGATTGACCAATTTTTATGATTCCAGTGACTTTACTATATTTACTTCTCCTATTAGTTAATGCTCTCTTACCTGATCTACAATCTAGAGATTAAATATGCAGTATAATTAGCAGATGACAAAAATAAAATACATAATATAGAAAGCTTCCTTTTGAAAGTGAGTATAATTCTGTTTTGTAGTTTATTTAAACTACTAGGCAAACAGTTTTGGAAATTTGAAGGTTACATAGAGGAAGGAATTGTACAGACACACACACACACATACATAACATGTGCAAATCATATTACTAATAAAGGTTAATTGAATATTTGCAAATTGAATATTTTAAATAAGTAATGTTTGTGAAATATTATATACACACACATATATATATATGCACATACACAAAGCCAAACCATTTATTTTCCTTTGGTTATTTAAGGTAGCATTTCGTAAAATAATTTACCTATATGTAAACACACACAAAAATGCACTGCATACGTTTTACTTTAGTCATACAAAAGGTCAGAAAACGGATTGGTAACAAACATTTCTTTCTTCATGAACTTCAGGGCTTACTTTGAAAACACAGAAGGACTACAAATCTTGAAACTTTATAATTAAACACGTTAGACATTAGTATTAAATGAGAGTTAAAGTTCCTAGAGTGACTTAGGATTTTTTATAATCTACAGACTAAAAATAACTTTTTTATTGAGGCATTTCACCTAATTTGTATGTTAAAATCCTGTTTTTTATAAAGTTTTAATGTCATTTCAGAATCCTTATCAATGTAATTTATCAAAGGTGGTATCTGAAATGCAACCAAAAAATGAAATTAGATGTTTTAACCTGAGATCAATACAATTTATAGAAACCCTCCATAACTATATATGATGTTAATTATAGATTTCTTTCATAGATAGGTTTTGTCAGACTGAAGAAATTTCATCTCTAGTCTAAAGAAGTTATTTTTTAAAGGAGGAATCAGAATTTGTAATTTATAATTCATTGTGATGGCCATATCATTTTTAAGGTAAACTTAATTTATTCTTTGAAAAATTCTTACATTTAAACAACTTTTTTGTTTGTTTTTTTGTGATAAGGTTTCTCTGTTTAGCCTTAGCTATCCTGGTTTTGCTTTGTAGATGAGGCTGGCCTTGAACTCAAAGAGATCTGTCTCCCTCTGCCTCTCAGAGTACAGGGGGTATAGGCATGAGCCACTGTACCAGGTTGAAAAAAGTATTTTGATCATAATAGTCTACCATTACCTCTTTCCAACTACCCTTTTCACCATCAATACCTTTATTATTACCTTCAAATATCAATTTTGGGTGTTCTGTCTGTACTTATATCTGTGAACCATTAGTGCAGTGCCCAGAGGAGAGGCCCTGAGAGGATGCCACATGGATGGAACTAGAAACTATCATCCTGAGTGAGGTGGCCCAGACCCAGAAAGATATGCATGGTATAAACTCACTTATAAGTGAATATGAACCCAACACAGAGGTCCTCTGAGAGATTCCACCCAGTGAGGGACTGGGACAGATGCTGGTACTTGCAGCAGGACTCTGGTAGAAGAGCTGCGAATTGTATGCAACATTTGGGAGATGGAGGGCCAGAGGGTCCTGGTGGGTGCAGGACCCCCACAGCGAGACCATCTAGGCCTAAGGATCTGGACAGGGGGTCTGCAAGGACTGATGCACCAACCCAAGACAGTGCATGCAGAGAACCACAACCTCTGCTCACATGTAACCAATGGGCTGATAGACTGCCAATTCTCCACAGGGGGGAAGCTGCTGCTGAAACCTCTGACATGGAGTTTGGTGCCCACTATTTGGTTCCTGCCCCTAGGCAAGATGGCCAATCAGGCACACATCAGGCTATCCTGATGAGACCTAATAGACTGTAAATTGGGGCATCAGGGCCCCCCAAGGCACTGTAGGAAATCTCTCTCTCTCTCTCTCTCTCTCTCTCTCTCTCTCTCTCTCTCTCT
>OU015748.1:12207305-12229839 GCA_907169655.1 Acomys percivali
TCTTCTTCTTCTTCTTCTTCTTCTTCTTCTTCTTCTTCTTCTTCTTCAACTTCTTTGATAGTTTCACAAAGTTGTCGATTGGCCCTGAGCTGACTTTCAAGCCTGGAATCTTTTATATGCTATTTAAGCCAATTAAAATGATGGTATATTATGACTCTGTATGATCATTTATTTGGTCTTATGAGTAAGTAGGATTAGAAGTCTACAAAACCAGACAAATTCACCTCTCCAGTATAGAAACCAGCTTAGGTATAAAAGTATAAAACCACACATTCCACAAACAGCAGCAGTGTAACTATTTCTTTGAACAGAAATTCCAGAAAACACAAGTTGATGCTTGGCTCAGTGGTTTGAGCATCTGGTTTCAGTCCTTGACATCACAAAAGTATTTTAGAAAAGGCACTACAAGAATAGGTAGATGCAGTAGAAGCCAGTTTGGCAGGTTTTGTCACAAGCTCAAAATCCCACAGAAAGGAACTCCCCGTGATAAGATTTATGTACTTTACATAGGCATAGTGATTCTTAAATCTGTGCTAAAATACATCCCTGCCCACCATACACACTGTCTAGTCAAATTTCTCTCCATTCTTATGAGTTCCTTTACCATAAACCATTAAGAAACTAGATTTGACCATTTAAAGAGAATTGCTTCACTTTAAACTATTTCAAAAAGTGCATGCATCTGTATTGGGATGGGCACGTGAGAGAGTAAATAATTGAGAAGTCTTGAAAATAACTCAAGCTAGGGATTACATGTGGCTTTGAGCTGCCAAGATTAGATGCTGGGAAACTAAACAGTTATTATGAAAAAGTAATCTATGCTCTTAAGTATTGAACTTCTCCAGATGTAAAACTCTCTCTCCACACTTATTTGGTTCTGACTTCATGGCAACTCTAAATTTTCAAAATCCAACTGCCTAGGCACTGGCTTTGCTTGGGTACAGCAAACTCTGGATCTGTGTCTAAAGCCATAGTTATGAATGTTTGTGAGTTCTTGAGATTAATTTGTTTTCCATTCATAATACATAAACCATTTGATCATGTAAGCGTATTGGGAAACAATTTTTTCACATGCATATACTCACTTAAATTATTCACTAGAGAAGAAAAAGAATGTAACTGTATTCTAATTTTTACTCTACTCAAGAGATTTTGCTGGGATACACAAGCTGTGGGAGTGAAAAAAATAGTGTTTGGAGTTTGCCCCATCAACAAATGTGTATATGTATGTGGTTATGTATATATGTAAAGATGTTGGAACTTTTTGGAGCTTTAGTTCATCCACCAGCTGTGTGTGTGTTTGTATGTGTGTGTGTGTGTGTGTGTGTGAGTGTGTGTTATGTATGTGTTTTCCTAAAAAATAAGAGAGAGATCATTTGATGTAAAAAGAATATTTGTGAGGATCCATCTGGACACAAACAAAATACCAACAATGGTCACATCATTTCATGTTTCCAATGCCATGCGGCAACAGCTACAATTCTTTAGTATTATCCCCAACTAAATAAAATGTAATTTTGTTTACACACTATAATTTCTTTGTCCATTTTCACACATGGACCCCTGGCTACTTTTTATTTTATATGTATTATATATTATGTACATTTTACCAATAAAAATATACGCCAAGTTTATCCATAGTATTATGGCATGTACTCTTTTAAGATTCTAAACAAGAATTGCATTGTATGGAAGCTTTATTTTTAAATTAGTAAGGAATCTGCATCCTGATTTTCATAGTGCTCCTACTAGTTTATATTCCTACTTTAGCACATAAGTGTTTATATATAAACAAATACATAGCTGTCAAATTTCTGTCTCACCTTGAACTGTGCTTGCATTTGCAGTTTCAAAACAAATATGTTAAATATTGTTGTTGCCCTGATATTATAAAAACTAAGTCTCTGGCTAAATCTCTAACAAGAAAACCTTGTAACAATATGATAACTAACTATAGCTAAAAACTAGTCAAAATGACCCTATAACACATACCAAACTCTATATTAATATATGAAGTGTCTGAAATGGAAAAAAAGGCATCAAACTTTAATATTAAATTGATATATTATTACTTGTTTTAAGTGCTACTGATTTGATTCAGACACACAGCACAGAGAATGCCCTCTGAAATTCAACTCACCACTCCAATATTGAACAAACCTAATCAAAATCAACTAAATGATTTAATAAGAAATTCAAAACCAGCAAGGATTGTTGTGAAGCTTCTTCTGAAAAAAGAGAGAAAGTTTTATCTGATGCTGTTAAATATTTCTTCATGGAGAAACAGAACAATAAAATTAATAATGTGTTCCTTTACAATACAGAAGCTACCCAGATGGTGGATCAGATAGGATGGCAGATAGTAAACCTGAAAAATATTGGATCAGATAAGAATAAAACTAAGGAGAATGTTACTGAAAGGCAGACAAATGAAAAAGCAAAAATAATAATCAGAACAATGACTGTGATTTAGGTAACACTGAGTGGCTTATCTTTAAGAACGATGAGGGGATGGTAAATGCCTGGGGTTTTTTTAAAAATAATTTTGATATATATTACAAAATAAAATTGTGGAAACAAAACATTATTTCACTTTTACTTTTGCAATATATTGTAAATAAAATGCTGAAGGATCTGGAGGTTCTAAATTAAAAAAAAAAACTCTGCAAAGTTGAGAAATGACCCCTATTGTGAAGATTCACAATAAAAATAGTGTTATATTCTAGGCTGCACTGAAAGTGTAATTATACATTCAGAAAGTATACTGTATTAGGAACTCTAGAGAAACAGAATTTATATACTGAATGAATCAAATTATATTATCCATATGTACACACAAACACATATATATATATAATCTTTCTCTCTATCATCATCATCTATCAATCACCTAAGCTATTATTTCTTAATATAATCTATGTATCAACTATCTACCTACCTATCTATCTATCTATCTATCTATCTATCTATCTATCTATCTATCTCTGTCTATACCTATCTATCTAGTCTAACTATCATCTATCTCTCATATATCATCTATCTATTTAATGTCTATTAAAATGAGATTTGCTAGAGTAGCTGACAAGCTAGTGTACCAGTGAATATTTCCTGACAGAAAGGCAAAGTATTTACTAGTTATGCAGTTCAGCATACTATGTTTGTACTGTTACTCAGTATACCATGAAATATTTTTGAATAACAGTGAAATAATGCTGAAGCATTATATAGATGAATTTGCTAGTGACAGTGAAGGCAAGTATGCAAAAAGGGACAGCTTCATTCTTTTAGGTTCTGTTCTGTGAGCTGCCATTACAAGCTGTGGCTTTAATTTAAGAGTCTTCCAACCTCAAACATTCCAGTCAAAGAAAATCTTTTAAAATTTTGTCCATTTCTGTATTTCATAGATTCCAGATATAATCATGTTGTCGACTGAAATATTAGCCAGCACATATACTCTATGTAACTATCTTATGTCACTCTGGATTGTACTTTTGGGGTTCTCATTTCTAGAAAATGTGTCAGAAACTTATTCTTAGATGTATGATTCACAGACAATGATATAAAAATCCTTTAGACCAAATAAAATTACTACTTTACTGAGAATAAGTGTCAATTAAAAAAAATCTACAGCCTATGAGGGCAGGAACTAAGTGGGACATCCAGCAGGCAGAAGAGATTCTGAGACAGCCAAGCATTTGCGATTAGGCCAGCAAGATATGAAAACGACAGACACATGATTCCTGAGCCCAGGAAAAACAAGCAAACAAAGAAAACAAGCAATTAAAAAGCAACAAAAACAAAAACCCCTCCTCTTACAACAGTTTCTACTTCATTAACGTCATCCACTCTGTGAATTATTTTCCATTGAGTCTCATTGTCTGATATTTACATTGAGACTTCTTTCTTCAGATTCACATTCATTGGGATAAATTGGAACTTTAGGTCTTTCCATCAAAGGGTTATCATTATTCTAAACATCTTTATAAATTTATTCATCACCTGTCTTTATATCAACTATCTATGTTCTATGTGTCTATTTATGTATCTATCTATCTGTCTATTTATCTATCATCTATCTACCTATTCCTATGTATCTATCTAGGAATCTATAGTTCTATCTTTGTATGTATATATATATATATATATATATATCATGTATGTATGTATGTATGTACGTACATATCTTCTATTGTCCGGGGCCAGAGTCTCAGTGTAAATTCCTGAATGTCCTGAAAGTCTTTCATTCAACAAACAGGCCACACTTTCAGTATTTATAATGTTTTGATTAAAGGCATGCATCACGAAAACAGCTTCTTTATGTTTGACATCTGTTTAGACATTTTCCGAAAAAATGGAAATGTCTTGGATAGCAGATTTTGTTTATTCCAACTCTACTCCTTTATCATCTGTAAGGTTTCTCCTAAGATACCTCTTCACATAGGACTGCTCTTCTCCAAGGCAAATGTTGTCTCTCCTGCTTTTCTTAGGAGAGTAAACACATGTCAATATAATTAAATCTTCATCTAGGAATTAAACTTTTAGCTTTGTGAGAAGCCTTGAATTAGAACCAAATTAGGATCTTCTAATGTACTGACAAGAGGCACTGAAGTACAACCCATTGCTTGTTTTGTAAACTACCCTACTCTACCGTATTTTGTTGCATAGTAATACAAACATAGGAATTCTATAGCATGTAATGTAAGTACTGAACTGTTAGTGGAAATGCTATAAAAACCTCATCAATTTTCTACAGTGTTAGTTCATATATATTATACTTCAGAATAAACCAAAAATCAGTTACCTGAGTTTACATTAGTGAGAAATATTCAACTGTGATAAAAACAATATAAGGGAGTTTACACCAAGTGTGTATAAATGTTATCAAATATGCAAAACACCTTTATGATTCCATGCAAACCATTCTGTCTCCTCAAGTAAATGACTCATGAAGAATTCAATATGGACTCTTTTGACATTAAGAGAATCTAATTTCCTATTACAAATGGCCTAACTGGTTATCCATTGCTTCATTGACTGAATCATTCTTGTAAGCTGATGACTAATCAATATGCATGCTTAGCTTGCCTGAGCCTATCAGCTTCAGTGAATGAACTAATGATTTTCTGAAAAGAATAGGTTGTGTGTATTTGAACCCATGTTTAGTAACTAATAACTAACTTTGGTGCTTTAAATTGATAAAAAAAAATTAAATACCCAATTCAATTAACATTATGTACCTTTCTTGTTCAAGGTATTTCAGTTTTAGTTTTTAGAGTTAATGGGAAATATAGGAAGCAAATATATTATAGAATGCTTGCAACACTTATGACAAATTTGACAACTTGAATGTTATGTATGTAAAGTATGACAATAATCAATATGAAATGTGGTTATGAGAGAATTGGGTAATTTTAAACTAATAACGGGTTTGAATGCTCTGTTATAATTTTTATTGGTCATTTTATTGAGTGTTTTCTCTATATGTATCTCATTAAATATTATATATTTTAAACTGTTCTGTCTAACAGTGAATTATCTTTAAGGGTTAGGGGCATAGCCCAGTAACTTTTAGCTTTAGCAGCCATGAATTCCAAAGTGCCATGCCTAATACAAAAAAAGAATATTGAATAAGGACTACAATATATACTTCTTCTTATAGAATATGTTTACTGTAAGGTTTAGTATTTAATAACCACTGTTAATAATAAGGTACATAATTCTATGTATAACTACCTACTCTTCAAGTAGAGAGACACGTTTCCCCTTTGAGGAAGAGCAGAGCAGACATTCTCCTTTAATGCTACATTCTGAAGGTTTAGCAAATAATGTACTCTTTATATATTTGACAGTATTTTAAAAATTCTATATGTATGTCCTGTTTAGGATTAGACTTCCACTAAGTTTAACAAGGAGCAATTGTGCACACTAGGTGTTCTTTGCCTAGATCCACACCTGATACTGAATAGGAACTCAATAAAGTATGTAAACTCAGAAGCAAATGGCTGCAGAATTGAATACATAGCATTTCTCGTTTCAGCATCTGGAGATGCAGATCTGAATCGTAGTAGAGAACACACCCCATGCTATAATGAAAGGCGCATTTCACTAAAGGATTTGTGTGAGTCGTGGGAATCCTACAAACACTGTGGGAAAGAAATGAGCAATTTTAGATGTCAGTTCATACAATGATAAAAAGGCGAAAAGAAACAGCTTCTGAGCTGCTCTTTGCTGACACTGTTAAGCATTCTGCAGTCGATAATGGAGCACGGGCAGCAGCCTCCACAGCACTATGGATGTATACTCTGTAGTAAATGGAACCATAGGGAATGAGTGCTGGAACCAAGAGACGTGAAACGAGGAAAATAGTTGACTCAGAATGTGATTGCTGACTATGGTGATTGTGCACACATAAGGGTTTATTCCAGGTGGAGATAAGAAAACCTTAAGGGTCCATATATGCTTCTTATTACAGTTGCAAACCAATGAGTTATTTTTTTTACCCTAGGCAACTGATAAATAAATACAGGTGACCAGGTAACAGTGATGTTTATATAAAGATTATGTTCAGCAAGCCTGTACTGTACACCATGTATTCTTCATTGACTTATTAGTGCATTTTAATGAATATTAGAAAGAAGAATAAAGATCTTGAATTAGGGTTCTTCTTCAGAATCTATTTGTTTAATGAAGCCTTAAGAGGTGACTACCCTCCACCTATGATGTGCGGCTTATTAATACTAATGTAAATGATTCACGGATGTAGTGACAAAGGAGTCTGTAGGCCTCTGATGAATAAAAACCCAGGAAGTTTGATGCTATCACATCAACAGATAGTGTAAAAGAAGCATTTTCTAGGTAGTAAACGTGACAATGTATTTCATGTACGAGTAGCACAGATGATTCTAGGAAATGTTTAATTTATAAAGTTAGTTTTAGTTTTCATTCCACCTTTACCTGGTATCTCACAATGGAGGTTCAGTTACCAGGCTTGTGTAGCATGCACCCTCTTAGCATACAGTAAAACAAAATTTTAATGGCAAAATATATTAACAAAAAAATACAAGCAAGCCAATGACAACAGCAGCAATAGTAAGACTAATCAATCTCATCTAGCTGTGGATTTGGAGTGACTGAGACTCCTACACGTGATTGGTATAAACAAAAAATAATGTGACCATGACTGGGATTTGGTTGTTTCCACATTGTTCCTCAAATTTAGTAAACCTTTAATACCAGTTTGGAGCCGTTATGAGGAGGAGGTAACTGAGAGAAAGTTTAATGTGGGTACACCATAAACTACCATGTTAGAACTTTGGTGTCTGTCTCCTCATCAGTTATGGTCATGATCAGAAATTGCTTTGCAATATCAAACATCTAACACAATAATTGCTTAGGTATTGCACGTACTGGAATTTAGTAAGCTAAACTTACTTATAGGTAAAATATCTTACATGTCAGGTATATCATTACAAAACAAATATGATGGATTTTAACATTAGAAGTTGTAATAACTAACCTTTACTTCTTAAAATGTGGAATGTTCTGCCCACTGGCTAGATCAGGGTAGGGGTTTAAAGTTTACCACCTCTATTGTCCTTGGCTGGTACCTTAGTTTGAGCGGGACCCCTGGGTCTAAATCTGCCTTTCATAATGTTCTACTTGTATGTTTCTAGGACCTTCTGGATCCTTCTACTCTGTTATTCTCCCATGCTTCTCTCATCTAGAGTCCCAATAGGATGTCCTCCCCTCTGTCCCAGTTTCCTGGTAAGGGAAGGCTTTCGTGGGACATGCCCCTTGGGCTTGTATGCAGATATAAGTGAGTATATACCATTTGAGTCTTTCTGCTTCTGGGTTAACTCACTCATTATGATCATTTCTAGTTCAATCCGTTTGTCCACAATTTTCTGGAATTCCTTGTTTTTAATAGCTGAGTAGTATTCCATAGTGTAAATGTACCACAGTTTCTTTATCCATTCTTCTACTGAGGGACACTTAGGCTATTTCCATGTTCTGGCTATTATGAATAAGGTTGCTATGAACATGGTTGAGCAAATTTTCTTGTTGTGAGCTGGAGCATCTTCTGGGTATATTCCAAGGAGTGGAATAGCTGGATATTGAGGAAGCCCTATTCCCAGTTTTCTGAGATAGAACCAGATAGATTTCCAAAGTGTCTGTACTAGTTTGCATTCCCACCAGCAATGAAGGAATGTTCCTCTCTCTCCACATCCTCGCCAGCATGTGGTGTCACTTGAATTTTTGATCTTAGCCATTCTGATGGGTGTAAGATGGATTCTCAGAGTTGTTTTGATTTGCACCTCCCTGATGACCAAGGAGGTTGAGCATTTCTTTAAGTGTTTCTCAGCCATTTGATATTCCTCTGTTGAGAATTCTCTCTTTAGTTCCAAGCCCAATTTCTCGATTGGGTTATTTGATTTGGTGGTGTTTAATTTCTTGAGTTCTTTATACATTTTAGATATTAGACCTTTGTCAGATGTAGGGTTGGTGAAGGTCTTTTCCCAGTCTGTAGGCTGTCACTTTGTTCTCTTGACAGTGTCTTCAGTCTTACAGAAGCATCTCAGCCTCATGAGGTCCCATTTATTAATTATTGACATTAAGGACTGGGATGTTGGTGTTCTGTTCAGGAAATTGTCTGCTGTGCCAATATGTTCCAGGCTTTTCCCCACCTTTTCTTCTAAGTGACTTAGTGTCTCTGGTTTTATGTTGAGGTCTTTAATCCACTTGGATTTGAGTTTTGTGCAAGGTGACAAATATGGGTCCAGTTGCATTTTTTTACACATAGACATCCAGTTAGACCAGCACCATTTGTTGAAGATGCTATCCTTTTTCCATTGAATGGATTTGGCTTCTTTGTCAAAAATCAAGTGACCATATTTGTGTGGATTCATATCTGGGTCTTCAATTCGATTCTACTGATCAACCAGCCTGTTGCTGTGCCAGTACCATGCTGCTTTAATTACTATTGCTTTATAGTACAATTTGAGATCAGGTATGGAGATTCCTCCTGAGCACCTTTTATTGTACAAGATTGTTTTAGCTATTCTGGGTTTTTCATTATGAAGTTCCAAATTGAACTTTCAATGTCTTTAAAAAATTGTGTAGGTATTTTAATAGGGATTGCATTGAATCTGTAGATTGCTTTTGGTAGGATGGCCATTTTTACTATGTTAATTCTCCCGATCCATGAGCTAGGAAGATCATTCCATCTTCTCATGTCATCTTCTATCTAATTTTATACAGAGTGTTTTAGAACAAAAAATTGTGTTATTATGTTACTACTATTCTACTTTGCCACATTCTCTTTCATCTACATATCATTGAATGTTTAATCATTTTTCTAAGATTTATTATGATTCCTTAATTATATGTAAATCAAAGATGAGTAGTTTAGTTTGATAATTATCCCAAATAGCATGTGATTCTGTGCAATGGATTGATCAAGGAATATGAGTAATTAATTTAAAATATTTAGAATGTAATAATAAAAATGTAAATATCTAAGTAACAACTTTGTGTGATTTTGTGTAATGAAAAATTCTGTTTTATTAAATATTATTACATATTCATTTAAATTATTACATATATATACATTAAATTACCTATAGCAAGATGAACCATAAAACAATCAGGAATTATATAAATGTTACATTTATAGTGCATTGGCTATTTATATTTTGCAGCATTGAACAAACAATTTTCCTATCTCTGTGAGTCTAAAATTCTGAATGTAAATCAATATCTCTCATATCACATCATTATCAACTTAAAACATCTATCTAGACTTAAAAACATCTTAACCCCTAAACGACTAAGCCTAATTGGAAATTTAACTATCTGGTCTTCAACCCCATCAGAGACCTGAGAGGGAATAAAATTAGTTACCTGAGTATACAGGGGATGTAGGTTAGTAGCTTCCCGAGTGAAAAGATGACAGAGACAGTTTGCTGCATCATTGGAGCATCATCTTTAGCCTTCTGGCCCAATATAACTGAGAGACATATTTGTGAGACAGGAACTGCTGAGGACTTGCTTACTCTGTCTGGGCAGTGTTTGACCATTGACTCTGCCTGAATTCAAACTTGTCCATTTTTAGGTAGAATTCTGACTGTGGCACGAATGATTTTTTTGACATTTTTTTAATTAATTTATTCATATTACGTCTCAATTGTTAGCCCATCCCTTTAGAGTGGCTGGTTTGCCCATTTGAAGCCATCTCCATAAGGAGGTTCTTTGATGCTCATCATCTTCTTTGAAGTAGACTGGGTGTTGCCAGGAGTTAACCTGTTTCACTGCATATATATATCTTTAAAATAATAAAAAAAAATCTTTAAATGTCATATTCTCTATGTCTTTGATGTTTTAAAGACATTATCTATCTATTTTACCTTATCTTTCTATAGAATCATATCTATCTGTTATACCTAGCATGTATCTTCTTGTGATAAAAATAGACTAGTAATTGATATGACCATGAGTTGATCAACTAACAGTTAACTGGTATAACTTACTTATCCGATCCAGCCTTCAATAGCACTTTCAAAGTATTAGAAGTAAACCTGTAAACCTTGTATTATAATTGAGTTGGATAGGTACAATACCTCATATTAGAGTAGAAATATATATATATATATATATACGTATATATATATAATGTATGTGAAGAATGATTTTAAAATTGAACTCAATACCAATGTAACTAAAATTAAACTTATTTTTCATCTATATACAAATTTCTATACAAACAAATTACATATAACCTTGTAAGTTAAAATTAAGGCACTAAACTGAGGTGTAGATTCACCAGTTATTTTTTCTCCCATCATCCCTATCCACAATTACATACATTTTCCCTAAGACTCTGTAAAGTTAGGTATATTGTTATATACATTTCACAATGATGAGAGTAATCTCAGTGAGATTAAACATATGATAATTTAAAGCAGTCTTGAGAGGTAAAGACATTTAAGTACTGAATATTTTCAGATTCTCTTTATGTTAAGTAAATATTGTGAAATTAGTGAAACATAACATAAGACAGACTTTAGAATTTGAATAAAATAGATAATGTATGTATTGCTTATTCCTTGCTACTGGAATATGTCTCTGATAGTGTTCATGAGTGTGTGTGTGTGTGTGTGTGTGTGTTTACATGATCATATATCTGATTAATCTTAATCATAAGTGGATTTATAAGAAGATCCTTATCTGATGTTCAGTTATAATTACTGCACTCATCCACTGTACCCAGAGTGCGTTTATCAGTGTGTACTGAATTTGCACTTCCCTGCCCAGCTATGACACATCAGGGTCTGAGGAAGACATATGGTGTAGGCAGAACACATAGACACAATAATCTTGTTTTTAGGCCTAATAGATTTTATTTTATTTTGGGAAGAAGCACACGCATAAACACACACGTGCACAGACACATATACACACAGCTGGTAGATGAAGCAAGACTCCAACAAGCTGCAATAACTTTACATATGTACACATAAACATAAATACATATTTATACACATTTGGTGGAAGAAGCAAACTCCAACAAATTTTTTTTCTCCCATATCTTATATATCCCAGCAACATTTCTCAAGTAGAATAAATTATTATGTGATTATGTTTTATTTTTTCCAAGTGAAAGATTACAATTAGTATACCTGAAAAAATGTTCTCTAAAACCATCCATCGCATGATCAAAAACTTTATATATTATGAATGGAAAACAATTTTTTTTCTCAAGAACACACATACATTCATAACTAAGCAACTTGTTATAGATTAACAAAGTTTAATCAAGCAAGGCAATTTTCTCATTCAGTTTCTCTTAAAGTCAGGCTGCAATTTGCAATTACAAAGCAGAATCGATAATTTTATTATTTATCTTAATAGGTAATCTCAATGTCTGTATTTGAATTCTTCACACTTAAAAACTTTAAATTACTTTCAAAAGGTGCTGGAAGAAATAAATTGGGTCAGACCATTCTTAAAACCGTTATTTAATAATTTGAAAGGACCTTCCAATCCAAGCTGCCCTTTTCAATTAATGCAAGAGGGAAAGGGTGCTTTGCAACTTGTACATCAGGAATGAAATAAACATCAGTTACAGAGAATTTACCTCGCTTTGCCCAGGAAACATTCTGCCTTGCCTATTCGCTTTACACCTACTGGGGTTATTTGGCAGGAAGGTCTTCTAGAATGGGTCCATTTGTCAGCTGCTTCAAGAAAAATTTAAACTGCTTACCGTACCTTGGTTACTATGTTAATTATGAAAGTGAGGAAACAAAGCAGAGAAATATTAGATGCAGACTTTACTTTTATCTCAGCACTTCATAATTATGAACCGTTTGATTGGTCTTTAAATATGTCAGAAGATTGGCAATTGGCCTTTCCTAATTCTACAAGAGAAATAAAGTTGCATCTTCCTCATCACCCTTTGGTGCAGTGCCTCAAATTACAGGCTGTCACCTTTCCTAGAATTTTTTCAGCTACAACTGATTTTTTGTGTCACTGTTGCCTTTACTGATTGCCATGGCCCAGACAGGACAAGCCTTAAAGGATGTTACACAAAATTTGTTCTATTATTTTTCTTATCTAGGAATGTATAAACATTTAAAAAGAGATAATGCCCCAGTTTACTCCAGCAAAGGTTTTGCTCATTTTTTGTTCTACCTTTAGTATTAAACAAACCACAGGAATTTCTTATAAACCTCAAGGACAAGTCATTGTGGAGTAAATACATCAGACTCTTAAATGTCCAAATAATGAAATTTTAAAAAATGGAGATTTGCCTTATTATTTGTCAGCTCATTTTCTGGCACATTACATAAATGTTTTAAATTATTTAAGTAAAGTAGGAGATTGCTTAAGTGCCATAGAAAGACATTGGGGACAACAAAGTGAAAACAAACCTATAGTCATGGGGAGAGATTTTGAGACCTTCAGCTTGAACTGCATAAGCCTGAGTCTCCAGTTATTTTTTTCCTCTGTCCCTCAACCTCTCCTCAACAGCTAGTTCCTCTAGCTAGTTCTTCAACCAACAGTAGGTTTCCCTTTAGCCAGCTGTTCACTGCCTGCTCAATTCTCCCTACTTCTTCTCTTCTCTTCTCTTCTCTTCTCTTCTCTTCTCTTCTCTTCTCTTCTCTTCTCTTCTCTTCTCTTCTCTTTCTTCTCCTCACTGTTCCAAAACTGGTCTGTCGGAGTAGCAAATCAAAAATCTAAATTCTTCTACAAAAACTAATCAGCCGTTTCTACTTTACATCCTCAGGGTGCGCATCAACTCACTGATAATATTTTATCAAATCATATCAGGAAGCTGAGGGTGAAAATTAAGCATCACCTTGGTCACCAACTCAGCTTTAGTGAGAAAAGTGCACCGGCTAGTACTAGTTTTTGCTGCTATTGTTTTTTTTTCTTTTGTTCCCTGACCTCAAAAAATCCCTAGCTCAAATATTAAGAGTGTGCCTTTCTGAGCTTTAAGTTGTTCCTAAGATTTTATACATCAAGACCACTAGCAAAATCATCTTAATCTAATTTTACTAACAATCTACATTTCCAAATTCGTTTTAGGGGTGGTGAACATAGCAACTAAATTCTATCACTAAGTCACCCCTGAGAGTATTGGGTGCTTTGCTCCAGCAGCAATGCTTGAAAAGGATCAATCACTATTAATGTAAGGGCCAATGATACTGCCCAGTGAGGGGCTGCCAGCCCCCTTAAAGTTTTCATACAACAAACAGTGCAATGTTCCATAACAGCATGAAGTCCTCAGTATACATAATCCTCAGGACTCTGACTCTCCAAGGCACACCAATTGAGGTTATGCTCAACAGTGGACCATATCTGATGAGTTATAAAGCTGTTTTATTCTCCCTCTTGCACAACCTCCAACATTTCCCTAAATATTATTCTCAGTAGTGAAATTCTTAGTAATTTTTAGAATAATTATATATAATATTTTAGGTGGGGATCTGACTATATAGCCCTTATTTGACTAGAAATTGCTATGTAGGACAGGTTAGCCTCAGACTCACAGAAATTTGTCAGCTTTTGCCTGCTGAGCACTGAGGTTGAGCATTTGCAATGATACCTGTGGACCAACTTTACATTTTAGTCATTGAAGGCTCTGAAATGGTTTGAATGAGAGTGGGTCCCATTGGTTTATATACTTGAATTATTCATCCCCAGTTTGTAAAACTGCCTGGAAAATTTAGAAAATATGGATTGCTGGGAAAGGTGTGTCAATGGTAACAGTTTTGACATTATAAAAGGCCATGCCATTTCCTGTTACCTTTCTTTTTCTCTTTGCCTTAAATTTATGGATAACATGTAAGACTTTCATCCCTACCCCATCCCTATGGCTGCTGTCTCTGCTGTTCCTTACTGATGGTTATGAACTTTAACCCTATGAAACTATAAGGCCCAACTAAAGTCTTTTTTTCTACAGGTGGCCTTGGTCATAGTTTCTCATCACAGGAATAGAAAAGTAACTATGGCAGGATCTATTACAAATTACCATATACTGGGTAAGATACATAAGATAAAGTTACTCTTGTATTTTTAGAAAACTAGAAACACAGATTTAAGTCTCATAAAAAGTCTGATATCTGGTTCACTGAAGTTCCTTCTTCCAATGGCTCTTATTTTTTATTTTAATTTATTATAATTTATTCAGATTACATCCTGATTTTAACCCCCTCACTTTTATCCTCCCATTCCCATTCTCTCTCCTTTTCCTGCCCTATTACTCTCCCTTAAACTTCTTACAGAAGGGGACCTCCTCCTCCACCATATGGCTATAGCATATTAAGTCTCCTCCTGATGGCCTGCTTCCACTTCCTCTGTATGCAACCAATCTCCCCAACAGGGAGAATTGATCAAATCTGGGGCACCAGAATTCATATCAGAGGCAGTCCTCACTCTCCCTACAACTATGAAGAACGAGCTGTGTGTTGGCTATATCTGAACATGGGGTCTAAGTTTACTGCATGCACTGTCCTCTGGTGCTGCAAGTGTTTGTGCAGAGTACCCTCGGTCCAGATCCATCAGCATGTACAGTTTCCTTGCTGGGCTTCTGGAACCTGTGGGGATTTCCATGCCCTTATTTTTTCATACCACTCTCAGTCCTCTACCTGGAGTCCTGCAGCAAGTCCCAGCATTTGTCCAGATCCTCCACTGGGTAGAAACTCTCAGACAACATGTGAGTTGGGCTAATGCCCTCTTCTAAGTGACTGTACACTATGTGTGTCTTTCTGTGTCAGGGTTACCTCACTCGGGGTGATCATTTCTAGTTCCATCCACTTGCCTAAAATTTCAAGATTTCCTTGTTTTTAATAGCCAACATAACCTGAAGAAGATTGTTTGGAGAAAATATTCACTTGATTTGCTGTTGGAAGTTACTTTGGCACCCTAGAATATCAATATAAGGAATGGGACCCCTCTCTAAGAATTGTTTTCCAGAGACCCCTTGATACCTCACAAATCATGAAATGCATTGTAATTTCTGGTGTTTGCCTTTGAGAAGTAGATGGTAACACTCCATTGATGATAAAAAAAAAAATGTTTTCTTTAATGGACGACAAGAGTAAATCAAGTTAACACTAAAATGGAAGCCCTAACACCTTAACCTAAGCTGGAAGCTGCCATCCATATAAGCTGCTGTGGAAAGATTGTCACAACATTTTGCTTGACTCTGGATCTAGCATGCTACAGTTTCGACATGCTATTCACAATTGGTGCAATAGTCTTAGGACTATTATGGATACAGCATACAGTTTTCTGATTGGATTTAGAGATAAACCCACAGAGAACATCATGGAAAGTGAGGGTGGAAGCAATTCAAGTCAGGGAGCAAGGTGTCAAGTGTTGGTAGATATATATCCCAAATTGAAATCATACATTCTAGATAGGGGTCAAGATGCAAGCAAAACTTCCAAGCCTTAAAAGTTTTCTAATCCTCACATGAAGTTTCAAAACCTATTAATATAGTATCAGTGTAAATTTAGTAAACAGAAATATTAAATAGAAAGTTATAAATAATAAATAAGGCTTTAGGAATCCTGATATATTAGAAAACAGAGATATAAAAACACTATTACCTTTGGAAGAATAAAAGTAAATCCTGGGAAAAGAGTTTAACTTGGATAAAAATTTAGGCTTTTAAATTCTGTGAATAGAAATATCTTTGTATTTGAAACATAACAGAGGATTTATTTTACCAATTTTCCTGTAATTATTGAATAAATATTTACAGTGAGTAAATATAAAGCCCTATACTGAGTACAAATTATATATATATGTATATATGTATATGTATATATATATATGTATGATAATATAACTAAAGTAGCCAAAATTTCTACAAGATTAATAAAATTATAAGAAATGCTTCTTTTCTAGGAAAGTTGCATGCTGTACTATATTAACATGTTATCAAAGATATGCAGTGATATCACTTCAACCTTTTCATTTTTGCAGACTGTAAAAAAATGCAGTGATTAAGAACGCATACACCATGCCTACATTTTAAATATGATCCCTGACTTCGCTAAACATATCAGCAGAAGTCTTTCTTGGGCAAATGAAATACTTCAGTTTTAGTGAAGGCAGGGATACAGATTTCTTGCTTTTTCTAAAGTATCGGTAAAAATTTTATATCCACCAGAAGCTTTACAAATAATTATAAAATTGTATACTTCAGAACTAAGCAGTTCCTGAAAAAGTTTCAGCTCCTAAAATATTTCCTTCCTTTCTTCCTTCCTTCCTACATTCCTACCTTCCTTCTTTTCTTCCTTCCTCCTTTCCTCCTATAATCTTTCATTGGGAATCTCTAGTAATCTATATGGAAAGTGATATATTAGATAACAGTAGACAATTAAAGAAAGATATACAAGTATATTCTATCTATGAGTGAACTACCTATGCATCTACAATGAATTAATTATCTATGTACATAACATTTCCCAAAAGTTCATTTATCTCACAAGCTTTAAAGATGATTAATGTTCTGTCAACTCTGAGAGGCTTTGAGTTTGAGACATAAGAAGGTGACATTTAAAAAGAAGCCACAAACATACAGACTATTTTTCTTGCTCTTGGTGACCAAGCCCAGCCCAGAGATCAAAGGTATGACCTTATTGCTGAATAAACCATGCACTTCAGAAACATGCCCCAAAACACATTAAAGTGGAACTAACCTAAATACTCCTTACTGAGGACTAGTTATATTGGTACCAAAAAAGAACTATGTAAGGAGGGAACCAACAGTCCAAACCAGCTATGACTGCATCAATGACCATCATGGGACATCTTATGGATGCAGTAGTGGAACACAGATCTTGCTGGTAACCATCATTTCTCTAATTTGACTTAAATTCTTTTCAGTAAAGACAGATAACATGTCTGACACTGAAAACCTAGTTAACTGTAGAGGAATTTTAACTCAGCAATATGGCTTCTCTAGTAAGTGAGAACATCCAAAGACCTTCTGGTTCTATGAGATCTGGCTGGAGTGCGTACAATTCTGGCTTACAGTATGATTTGACTATAATACAGACATGCCCTTAGTTTATACCTTTGATCTCAAAAAGCATAGGTAAGATTAGTTTGTATAAGGAAGCAGCTCTGTTTGAAAGTGATGTCTAATTGAGGAGCAGACAAAGTGGAAAATCAGAGAAAGGTTTGACAGAATGAGTCTGAATAGGATATGTCCTACTCTCCTGAGAAAAGGAAGGAAAGAAAGGCAACACAACACAGCAGGGCAGAGAGAAAGAGGGGGAGGAGGAAGTTTTAAAGACACGGGTTGTAGAAAGAATAAAATAGACATGGGTGAAGACAGAATGAGCCAGGGAATGAAAAGGAGCCAGAAGATTACAACATATTACTAGAGTTAGTTCCAGTATTATGACTGACTGTCTGCTAAAGAAGAAAGACTCTAGCTCCGTTTTGCTGTTGAGTCTATAAGTTAACTGTATTCCTTTGTAAATTGATGTTCTAAAAAGGAGTAGCCTTATGCAGTTCTTACTTTAAGCAAATTTGAGCAAAATGTGGCCAGAGACACAGTGACTTAGTGTGACTCAGGCAGTGAATGAAAACAGAGATTGAAAGACTAGGGTTTTAGGAGCTCAATATTAAAGATATATAATGATATTATGTAATTGTATATACATAATTCTATTTGAATGAATTAATGTGTGTGTGTGTGTGTGCATGTGTGTGTGTGTATTGGCATAACAACATTTGGTTAAATCTCATTTTTTAAAGTGGTCATCCTTTTACAACTCTAAACCATACCAAGGAGTTTTTGTTTGTTTGTTTGTTTTCAGAAAAAGGTGTGGAACTAAATTAACTTAAATAATGAACTATTTTAATTAATATTTAGCTCATACCATAATGAATTATTTGAATGAAGAATTGGTACATGCACATAATACATGCTCAGGCAATATATTCATATATGTAGAATAATGAAAATATAATGATGTTAGTATTCAAAACATTAAAGGAAACTATGTGAAGTCATTGAAAGCTTTATTTTAATAATAAATTTGAGTTATTTCTATATTAAATAATTTACATGTATTATACATTTAATTCAATGCACCTCAGAACTGTATCCACTTGGTGCAACATGTTCCTTAAATATTTTGCATTCTTTATTAAAATATGTTACGGCATATTTTAATAAAACATGAAATAAATAATATTTTAATTATTTTGTTATTTAAAGTCATAACTTTTATGCCTAATAAATCACATAATATTTATATATACTTCTATGTATATATTTGAATTAAAGTAAATAATAGCAGATAAATTCTTATGAGAAGTGACTATAATCAATGCATCTAAGTGTATATCTGTATTCTAGAGAAAGACATTGAAACCTAATAATTCAAAATTGATATGAGGAAACTATCACTAAAAGGTCAATATTATTATGTAAGTTTTTGATACAATATAAATGTTTAGTAGTTAATTCCAAATTATGTACAGTAAGATAAATTGGGACACAATAACAAAATTTTAATATAAATCCAAAATAGTACATATAAACACCCATAATCTTAATGAGATACCATCAATACACATAGTTCTATGAGTAATTAAAACGTACCATATAATATCATAAGTTGCAGCATTAACTATTCAGCATTGTATAGCTTAGCAAAGTGAAATGAAAAAAATATTTTGACATATTCTGAAAATAATTACAACCTCTTTGTAGAATGTTTTGTTTAAACAAGTATATCAAAAATTTTATGAACACTTAATTTTTTCCGGTAAAGTGGATAAGTGAATATATTTACCGTATAAACTAAAGCAAACTTCTTCTTTTATGTTAAATTAATTTATTCCCATATGACTAGTAGCTGATTACAAAAAGTGTTTTCAAATAAAAGATGACAAAGATATTTTATTTGAAAGTGAAATGCTGTTTGGAATTTAGAAGTAATGGTAGAATTATAAATTCTAATTTAGGAATTTTAATATATTTCCTGAAAGTGATTTAAAACAGAAGTCACAATATACTATAGTTAGGATTCATTTGCATGATGTATTCAGATAACACCAGTCAAAGTCATATTTATGAAGGGTGTTAGGTCATAGTCTTAGCAAGCCTGTGTGACATAGTAATGTTGTTTGGTCCAATATTAATGGCAATAACAAATAACAAAATGGAAATTGGTTATCGTCATGGCAGATTAAGTATGAGGTCATGCTACATGAAAAACATATAGTATATGTAAATTTAAACTCTGTTGCACACTCAAAAGAAGTTGATGTTCAATTATAGTGCACAAATTTGCCCTTTTACCTTTGTTTAATGGCACCACAGATAATATAATGTGTATTTTTTCAAGCTGCTTTACTGTCACTTTTCTTTCTCCAGAAGTACCATTGTCTGGAACATTTATGACTTGTCAACATGTGATAATTACTTTGGGATAGAGTTGGATGGATCAGTTGGCATTAGAGTCAAAGTATTGTACTTTCAGCATATTTTGTCCAATCGTATGAGATAGTTATTACTTATTAAGTCAAACTACATTTAATTACTGAAAATTAAAATGTATATAACATACATGTTTAGCAGAAATTTTCTAAATATTCTGGATATTATTCATATTTTGGTATAAACATATGTATATTCATTCCATTTATATCTTATGTTTTCATAATATTTGCTTCTCTCTTCTACTTCACTGACAATCATCTAACTCAAGAAACAAAACTCTCCCAAATTCATATTCCTGTTTGTCTGTCTGTCATTCTATTCATGCATCTATTTATTTGTCTTCCTAAACACTAAATTAATTTAGTGCCTTTTATACATGGGTGTTTGGTCATCCATGAACTACTTTCCCTGTTTACTCAAAGAAATTTTCATCTCCATCTTCTAGTAGGCATCACCTGTCATTTGTTTCTCATCTAGGTATAGAAAGCCATAAGACCATCTGGCATTCAGGATGAAAATTTTAACTGGCAGATCTTGAGCAGAGAAACAACTCTGCTCAGAGCTCCTCAAAGCAACAGTCATATCCTTCACAGAAGTCAGCATTTCACATCTCTATTTATACATGCCTTATTTTTATTCAGCCCTTTCTTCATTCCCTGATCATTAAGTGTGGGAAGTTGACAGAGATGATTCATCCAAAGGTGAGAAAATATAAGTATACTTTACACTTCAATCAATTATGAGTCTTTACATTACCATTGTCCATAGTTGGAGGAGGAAAAGGAAGAGGAGGAAGAAGAGGAGGAGGAGGCCTTTGACCAAACACAAAAATTACACAACTCTATTGGCACAATATAAATATTTAGAATGAAGGTTGAAAGCATGACCATTTGACAAAATAACAGAGTTCCCTATAAGGTCCACAACTTTCTTAGTCATGGATTTTGACCAAGTTTTCAGTGCCAGTTATAGATCCCTCCTGTATAGCAGAACTCAAGTCCGCAAGCCTGAAATGTGTCCTGGAGGTAGATGCCATAAGGTCTAGCTGAGTTTACAAAGAGGGAACATGAAAGTAAATGAGGAAGGCTTGAAGGATGAGGGATTGTATAAGAGGACAAATTAACACAAATATTACATGAAAAGTATGGGAAATTATAATCATCCCATCCAAGGAAAATATTCAACTAGAAGATGTAGAAGAACATAGAAGGAACATTCCAAGTTAAACATTTAAGAAGAAATGGAGAAAGTCATATCCCACTCTCCACTCAACTGTGGAGAATATTCTGCCCACTGGCTACATCTGGGTAGCGGTTTCAACTTTACCGCCTGTATTGTCCTTGGCTGGTGCCTTAGTTTGAGCGGGACCCCTGGGCCCAAATCTTCCTATCATAATGTTCTACTTGTAGGTTTCTAGGACCCTCTGGATCCTTCTACTTTGCTATTCTCCCATGCTTCTTTCATCTAGAGTTCCAAGAGGATGTCCTCCCCTCTGTCCCAGTTTCCTGGTAAGTGAAGGCTTTCGTGGGACATGCACGTACTCTGGTGCCTCACATTTGACCTTGTCCCCTGGAGGGGAGAGCTGGTGGCACTCAGAGGAAGGACAGCAGGCTACCAAGAAGAGACTTGATACCCTATGAGCATATACAGGGGGAGGTAATCCCCCTCAGGAACAGTCATAGGGGAGGGGAATAAGGGGAAAATGGGAGGGAGGGAAGAATGGGAGGATACAAGGGATGGGATAACCGTTGAGATGTAACAAGAATAAATTAATAAAAAAATAAAATAATTTAAAAAAAAAAGAAGAAATGGAGGTGTTTAGAGAAGAAGACAGGAATTAGTAAGTTAAAACTAAATAAGGGTTAGAGAAACACATTGTTTTTTAAGCTAATTGAAACCAAACAGGCCATTGCCATTATTCTTAGCTGTCACTCATAATTAAATGACAAGATTCTGTTCATGAAAACATCACCCACTTTGGTTGTATCTTTTACTGACCTAGAAACTCTCTATTGAGTTGTTTACATAATGTTGAAAGATGTTGTATGTTTCTGAGGGAGAAAAACATCAAAGGTCTTACCCAGTGTTCAATGGTGCATGCTATGCTAGGATTGTGGACAACATAGTCTTTTCTTTCCAAGAATAATGCAACCATCAACCTTATTTCCCATGGATTTCCCACTTAGTCAATGTTTACAGCCTAAGCTAATGCGTAGCTTTAATCATTCATTATGCAATTTTTCATGATATCTATGTGGATATCAATGCATTTATGTTATAGTAACAAATGGTAAACACAGAAATACCTTTAAAATAATCATACAATTAAAGAGTCACCAAAAGTATTGGAAGTGACATAGATACAGGTTGATAAATCTATATTTTGTTATGTGTGAATACTACTTGTTATCAGAGTAAGTTGGAGTAAATTTGAAAACATTAAGACAATAAAACTCTGTTAACTATCTCCATAAAGCACCCCTCATTTCCTCTTTACGTGATGTATTCTGTGATTTTGAGTACATAGAACTAAAGTCCTTTGTTGCACACACACACACACAC
>OU015748.1:12234839-12254912 GCA_907169655.1 Acomys percivali
TGCTTTCCCTAATATCTGTAGAAATTCTAACCCAAGAACAGAAACTATTCAGAAAACATATCTAAAGTTTTCTTAAATTAATTCAACCCTGGGAATATTTGGAGTAATTCATTTGACTAAGGGAAGGCTGATGAATGAACTTTTTTCCAGATGTAATAAATGATACTAGCAAACAAGTTTTGTATTGTGGCTATGCCATTTAGGAACAAAAATTCAGTTGATTTACATTTTGTTCTCGTTCATCTTTTGATGTCTCAAATATATCTGTTTAACAAAACATGAAGACAGCATTCATAAGAACGAATATAATATACAGCTGAATAGAGAACATTTATCAAAGAAACATTTTTAGTCATATAATTGGGAAGAAAATTATTATATTAACTCTAAGATATGTCAGAATCTTTTCTTCACCTACGTTTGTAAAACAAACATTATTTACAACTAAAATCATGTATTGTTCCTCACACACTGATAATGGGAAACCTCAATACCTAACTTTGCCCAAAAGACAGATGAATCAGACAAAACTTAAAGATAACTGACATTATAAACCTAATGAACCTAAGAGATATTTATAGAACATTTCACACAAATACATAAGAATATAACTTCTCAGTATGTCATGGAATTTTATGCAAAATTGAAAACATATATTCAGCCACAAATCAAGTCTCAACAGATACAAATAAATTGAAATAATGTTACACATGATTTCAGCATCAGAAACAACAGTTATCAAAAACATCAGAAACAACAAAAAGCTGACATGTTTATAGATTGATAAAAATTGAACAACTCATTACTAATTTAATAAACTGGGTACAAATTAAATTAATAAGATATTAAAATCTTTCTAGCTTGAGTGTAAATGAATAAACAACATACTCAAATTAATGTGGCACAATGAAGGAAGTTCAAACATCCTTGTTCATTGCACTAAGTGCCTACATGAAACAGACAAATAAGCAAACACAATATATACTACTTATATTTAACAGCCCATTGGAAAGATCTAGAATAACAAGAAGAAATCACATCTTAAAGGTATAGATAACAAGGAATCAAATTCAAGACTAAGGCCAATAAATTAAGAAACAAATTTAATGTAACAAAAATTGATTCTTTGAAAAAAATCAATGTGATTGAGAAGCACTTAAAAAAATCAATTAAAAGAAAAATCAGAAAGAGGGTATTCAAATTAACAAAATCTCAAATAAAATGTGGGAAATAACAACAGACACTGAGGAACTCAAAGAATTATATCAACATAATTTAAAGAGTGTATTTCATAAAATTGGAAAATAAAAATAAATGAATAATTTCTCAATACTTACCATATCCCAAAGTTAAATAAATATCAAATGTTCAATTTAAAAAGACTATAAATTCTAGGTAAGTAGACATAGTCACTGTAACTCTCCCAAATGAACAAACAAACAAAAACCATATATATGAATTATCATAAAATTATTCTAGACTCAAAGAAGAGTTAACACAAATTCTTCACAATTTTTTTCACAAAGTGGAAACAGAAAGAACGTTGCCATATTCATTTTATGAAGCCATAGTTATCCTTATAGATGAACTGCATAAAGATCCAACAAAGAAAGAGAATTATGGATCAATTTCCCTTCTCTCTCCTCATAGATTCTCACAGTCTGGATAAAATTATCTCAAAGTGAGGCCAAGAAAACATTAAAGAGATCATTCACTGTTATCAATATGGTTCAAACCAGAGTTGATGCAGGGAGGACTCAGTAAATCAATAAATGTAATCTGTCATATAAACAACTAATAGACAAAAAACATATGTGTATCTCAGTAGAACATAAAAAGCTTTTGAGAAATCTCAATGTATTTATGTATGCAGCACATCAACAAGAGGTGTGATAATCTTCACAATTACAACATTATTCCATACTAACAATCTACTCTGAAGCTCAAGGCAAATTTTAATATCTCAGGTACTGTAAAACCAAAATCAAGTTTCAGACTGTCAAGGAATGTCTTTGACAAAACTCAACACCCCTTCACAACACAAGTCCAGAAGTCATTAGAGACACAGGTGACTTCAACATTAAGGCAGTTTATACTAAAACCATAGTCAATATCCACTGAAATGAAGAAAATCCCCAGTAATCCTGCTAAATTCAGAAACAAGACAAGGTTGCAAAGTTTCTCCATATCCATTTTGTAAAGTGTGTGAGATCTTACCTAGAACAATTAGATACTGAAAGAGATCAAGGGTATTCAAACTGGAAAATATGAAGTATCTTAAATTGAATATGGTATTATAAGATGGAGAAGCCAGACTCAATGGCACAGCTTGCAATCCTAGTTCTGTGGGAGGTAGAGGTAGGTGGATCTTTGTGAGTTCTAAGGCAGTCTGGTCTACAAGGTAAGTCCAGGACAGTCAGGGCTACATAGAGAAACACATCTTGAAAAGCAAAAAGAAAAAGATGAGGAAGATGAGGTGGAGGAAGAGGAGGAGAAGGAGGAGCAAGAGGAGAAAGAGGAAGAGAAGGAAGAGTAGGGGGAACAGGAAGTGGACAAGGAGGAGAAGGAGGAGGAGGAAAAGCAGCAGGAAGAGGAAGAAGAGGAGGAGGAGAAGGAGGAGGAAAAGCAGGAGGAGGAGGAAGAGGAGGAAGAGGAAATATTTGCCACGTTCATGGACTTACAGAATACAGTAAAAATGGCAGCCCTACTAATAGCAATCTAGAGAGTCAAATCAATACTTATCTAAAGTACAATGCAAATCTTCTCAGATATTGGAAGGACAATATTCAGCTTCATGAGAAAACACATCAATAATGCATGATGCTCATAGACTATGCCTCGAGGCGAAATGGCATGGGACTAGCAAGACAGAGTATGTTCAAATTCCAGAAATAACAAATCTGAGACTTAATATCTCATCCTGAGAATGGATGTTGTGAGACAGTGCTCTCTCCTTGTTTCTGTGCCTCTCAGGAGCATGTGACAATACCTCCAGGTGGTGGTCAGTCACATGACCTTATAACTTGTTATCTTTCCCTATGTATATCTAACAGTATCCTAAGTTCCAGCCAGTAAGACACATTTATCCTTAAAGCTCCTGCCCACTGCCCAGGACTTGTAAGTCCCTGTTTCCTAAGAAATAGAACAGCAAGCCCTATCTACTTCACCAAAGGATTTCTGAGACTGAATGCTTGCTTATTCCGAGCAGTAGCACTGGGGAGAGAAGGACTTCCCTCTTCTAGAAGAATTCACTGCTCGATGCCCAGACACAGACTGGCCAGCCAGTTACTGCAAAATGGGCGTGGTCACCTCCACCAAAGCTCATGCTGTTGCCACAGGCTTCTGCTGTTATCTCCTCCCGTGAGTGCTGATGTGCAAGAGCAAGCTGACAGTTGTTTCCAACCACCTGCAACATCCCAATCAGGACAGGCCTCTGGCACTGGCTGACTTGGTTTCTTGGAGACCTGAGCTTCTGTTGGCAATGTTTCCGAAGGAGCTACCTGACTTGTCCAAGAGAAAAATCTCACTTTCCCTCACCTCTGGCAGGATTGAAGATTTTGTGACAAAGACCCTTATCCATACCCAACCAGGAACCTGTGTTTCATCTTTTTCTTACCAATGACAGCGATTGGACCTTGTGGCAGAGAAGCACACACTTCTAACCTGGTAGCAACCAGGCCTTATGGAAGGTGCAGAACTGCAGTATAGCTAAAACAATCCTGAATGATAAAATAATTGGGTGGAGGTATCACTACCCCTGATTTCAAGTTATATTATATGACTATCGTACTGAAAAGAGTATGATATTGTCCCCAAAACACATTTATAAATGGAATCAAATTGAAGAACCTATCATTAATCCACACACCTATAGAAATTTGTTTTTTTTTTAAAAATAATCGTCAAGAAATACACACTGGGGAAAAAAGCAACTACAATTAATGGTGCTTGTCAAATCGGGTGGCTGCAGGTAGAATAAAACATATAAAACAATTCTTATAACCCTTCACAAAATCCAACTCAAATGTATCCACGACCTCAACATAAAACCAGAGACCCTAAACCTGATAGCAGGGAAATTGGAGAACAGTGTGGAACACACTGAGACAACTTAGGACTGCTTTCTGGGCCGTTAGCTTTTAGAGCACACAGTAAGATCAACAATTGATACTGGGAAGGCACGAACTGAAAATCTTCTTCATCGCAAAGAACAACATCCTTTGCACAGAGCAGGAGCTTGCAGAATCGGAAAATATTTTTAGCAGCTACAATCGGATAAATGGCTAATACCCAATATACATAAAGAGCTTTAAAAACTGGATATTGAAAAACTCAATTAAATTTTTGTATAAGTCTAAGCAGAGAGGTCTCAAAAGAGAAATCTCAAATGGCTGAGAGACACAGAAAGAAATGTTTGACTATGTTACTTATCATGGAAATGCAAATCAAAACTACTTTGCTATTTCATCTTACACCAGTTAGAATAGCCAAGACCAATAAAACAAATGCAAACTTATGTTCGGGGAAATATGGAGTAATGGGAACACTCATCCATAGACTGTGGGAGTACAACCTCAAACAACCACTTTGGAATCACTGTGGTTATTCTTTAGGAAGATGGGAATTTTTCTAAGTCAATATAAATTACACCACTACATCACTTGATGTCATATACTCCCAAAACACTTCATCTTACCTTAGAGAAACTTTTTCCAACGTATTGAATAATGCTGGATTCATAATAGTTAGAAGTTGTAAATATCCTAGATGTCCCACAAAAGGAAAAATGCATAAAGGAAGTGTAGTACATTTCCCAATGGTGTATTAGTCATCTCTTTAAGAAAATGACATCATGGAATTTGCAGGGAAAATAATAGGATGAAAAAACATCCTAAGTGAGGTATTTCAGACCTAGAAAACAGATGTTATGTATTTGCTTATGCATAATATATAAGTTGTTATATTGATGATAACCAAGTTGCAATCCATACAACCACAGAGGATAGATATAAATTAATGGAATGGTTTATGTTAGGGGTGAGGGTAGATAGCACTCTTTAGGAAAGGAAAATAAAATACATAGTTATAGGTATATGGATGGGGTCTGGTACTGTTGGATCAAGTGGAGAGTAGGAAAGGAGGACGAAGTAGAAAAATTTTAAAAAGATTTATGCCCAATTAACTCCTTTCTCTCCAAGTTAGTTTAAAAATAGGTAGAAATGAAATGAAACTGAAAAATTATTCTTGGTCATTCTATGGTCTTTGGTTTCATGTATGTTTGATTGCGATCCTTATTTGATACTTCCACAGAAGGACTAGAAGAAGAGTATCTAGTTGTGAGAATTAGCGTTTAATGTCAGCATGATACAACGCAGAACTGTCAGGGAAATATGACTCTAGGAGATCAGTCTGGTTAATTTAGATATCAAGACAGACTCACCATGGGTGATACAGCTTTTGGGTTGGATAAATGCAGAAAAGGAGTACCAGGCATTCATTTCAGTTTTATCCTTGACCACGGATGAGATTAGCCATCTGTCTCAAGATTCTCAGAGGGATTCTTTGCAAGGATTCCAACTTCAACATGAAGTGCCTATCCTTGCCTGATGTCAAACTCTGCCACACATTGCCTAATATCCGCTGTTATCCGTGATCCATTAAATCTTGCTTCTTTCATGCCTTCAGAACTTTACCATCTGGATTCAGTTCTCTTGAATTAATATCTGAGATCACAGAAATCTATATTCTGGTCCTCACGATTGTTCATTTAAATTTTACAATAGTCTCCTCTAAATGTCTCCCATGAAAGATTATCCTTTGTTCTAATCATTGAATATTATCATTTTTTTCCAATTTTCCACATTTGAGAATTATATTTTGTTATATATAAATTACTCCATTATTTTTGTAAAGCACAAATCTTTTTATTTATTCTTTAACATATTGATATCCATGATATTACATTCTAATTGAATCTAACATGGTCTAGATTCTAGCTTGGCAGTTAGGCTTCTCTCCACTTCAGAAAGAATACTCTTGAAATTTGTACAATTTGTGTAAGCAAATGCTTCAACATATTTGCATATAAAAATTTTATATTTACATGCTCTCATCTATACTCCATATGTGTTTTATAGTCCTAATATGTTCATACTTAGCTGTTATGCTCTATAAAAATACCGTATTTCTAGGCAGCCATCATCTATCCACTCTTTCCTAAATTCAGCACATTAAAAGTGTAATGTGCAAAATTAAAAGATCATAGACATGTCTGTAGCACGAAGTATGCATGATTCATGTGAGGAGGATCTTTTTAAAATATTATATGTTCTGTAGACTATAATATTTACTAACTACTCTACAGTGCTAATGGTTAAGCTCATGCATTTATTTACATTAAACTTATACCTACATGAAAAATATCCCTTTATACTTTTAAAATACTCTTGAAATATGAAACCATTTTTTATTTAGCAAAACTGTAATATCATTACATCTAAGTAAATTGATGCTCTGAGTAGCCATCAATGGGAAGAGCTAATCTCCTATGCCTTAAGATAAAAAAAATTATAGGGATAGTTTCCAGTAAAGGAGAGATTAGCATTGTGGACACTGACCATCATGGTAAAGAAGACTCAAAATTTCAGAAATCTGACATGTTGAGATCTCAAAATTTTTCTTTTTCAGTTATTTCTTTTGTTATTCTGCAGTGTTCCTTACATTTCACCTGCTCCCAAAAAAATAACCCAAACAAACATACATGATGAAGGAGAATGTTTTCAATTGATTCTTGCACAATTTAGAACAATATCATGAAAAGTCTAAAATCCAGTGTTACTGTATCCTAGAGTAAAAGCTAAGAGACAAAAGCATACATTAAAGGAAAACATTTGTGAGGAGAAGAAAAGATGGATCAGATGGTTATGACAATTTGGAGATCTGGAAAAAATCTTGATCATAAAACAAATAAGATTAATTTGATTTCTTACAGGGTTTAAAAGCCAAGGAAACCCTTGAATTACATTTCAGTTTAGTACAATAGCCTACAAGAATATTTTAGAAGTTTGTTTTGAATACTAAAATTATTTTGAAAATAAAGATGAAATAATTTTAGGTAACCATGTTACGTCATCTGATTTGCATCCTTACAATACTTTTTTAATTAGGTGATTCTTTTTCCCATTTTAGGAACAAAAAGTATTCCAAAGAAAAAGAAAGTTCCTATGTACCCACATACCACATTCTCTTTCCACTATTGCCAGTATTTATAGTACATTCATAGCAGAACAAGAACAAACAATGCAAACACATGATTGTAAATTTCTTGAAATGTACTAACATTTTGTTGTTGATGTAGATGTAATTTGTATATCGGTTATATATTCTTAGGCATTTCTTGTGTATAATAGTTATTTCAAAATTTACTAATGGACCATTCTGAAAAGGAATGGATACACACACACACACACACACACACACACACACACACACACATTACAGTTGGGTCTGATGAGATACTATAACAATGTAACTAGAATTGTGGATTTTGAAAGCTTGTTGACAAACATGAAGTCCCAGTATCATCATTCTTTGTATAGAAGATTGACAACATAGCTTCTCACTATTGAGTGTTAATAGTGCCTAAAATTGTTGTTTCTTCTGCAAATATTCATTTTTAATATTTGTTTTAAAATTAAATTATCAATAAATATATATAAAACATTATGGCATCATACCATATTAGTATATATATTATACAGAGTATATACACACACTATATGGGATATCAGAGATTTATATTTTGCAATTTTGTATGGCATTTTATTTTCTTGATGAAATTACATAATGACTGTGTCTCAGGAACTCTCTCAGGTGTTGTTTTTCCTTTCTTATACCATGATCATATACAGAGATGTGCTACAGCTTAATATCATATATCTACTATTTTGGTTTCAAGGAGAAGCTCTGGTTCTTATTTATGGAGAATAATTTTGTTACCAGTATTTGGAAGCTAATATGTGTGCATAAACAAGTGTTTGTGCTACATGCGGGGGTATGTGTATGCATGTGCATTTCTCTATGTGTGTTTCTTTATATGCTTTAGTAATATTTTCTTTACACTGATTTTCTTTTGAGCATATGGACTTTATTTATAGTGAACTACATACAGTAAGAACACTTATGAAATAATCAGGAAAGTATGTAAAAGTTACATTCAAAATATTTAGCTCATTTGTATTTGGCAACCATGAAAATACTATCGATTCTAGGCGTATAATCATATTTATCATCTATCTATCTATCTATCTATCTATCTATCTATCTATCTATCTATTAACTATCTCTATCTATCTATCTAGTCTATCTATCATCTATCATCTATAATAAATGCTAAATAACAAATATTGCTTGTTTCTAGATATTTAATATGTTCAACCTAGGATGTATATTTCTGTGATATACTAAACTAGTATCTGACATTTCCAAGAGTCGGGTGGATTAAACATTATCTTGTATTAGTTAATTATCCTAAACTGTTTTTAATAACAGCTCTTAACAGTACTGCATGTTAACTTTACATTTGTAAATGAATTGTATAGGTCTGATACTTCATTCCAAAGGAGAAATATACTTACATATGTATATAAAAAATAACCATAATTTAGAATAATATATAACATTCTATGCCCATGTATCAAAGTAACCTTTTTTCTATATCAATGTGTAGAATTTTATACCAACGAATAAAAAAAGTATTTGAGAATGACAATAGTTTTATAGTTGAAAATGTTCAATAATCTACTTTTTTCTTCTTTATTTCTATGTATTTTCTATATGATAGTCTTACACTCCTCCCTTTCACTTTTTTTATTATGATGTTTTTATTTTTTCACTCTCCTCCATGGCCTGCTCTTGCACCTTTTCTCGGTTTCTCCCCTCTGCTTCTCTTCAGAAAAGCCCCACCCCCATGCCAGCACATCAAGTCACATCAGAGCCAAGGGAATGCTCTTCCACTGAGTCGAGGCAATGCAGCCAAGCCAGAAGAAAGTGATCCAAAAACAGGCAATAGATTCCTTGTCAGAGGCAGCCTTCATTCCACTTAGTACATGACCCAGAGGCCAAAACCCAGCTCATAAATGCTCTTTGGTTGGTGATTCATTCTCTAAGCCCCACTGGGCCTAGGTTAGTTGTCTATGTCGGTCTTCTTGTGGAGTTCTTGTGTTCTCTGAGTCCTTCTGTCTTCCTCCCCCCACCTCTTTCTGAAGATTTCTCAAGCTCCTATTAATGTTTGGCTGTGGGTTTCAGCATCATTTTTAATCTGCTGCTGGGTGGAGCCTTTCAGAGGGTAGAAGGCACAGGGGAGCATCATTATTGATGTCAGGGGTTGGCTCTCCCCCATGAGGTAGGTCACAGACCAGGCCAGTCATTACTTGCCCATTCCTTCAATCTTTGCTCCACCTTTATCCTTGCACATCTTGTAGGCAGGGTGAATTTTGAGTCTAAAGTTTTGTGAGCAGCTTGGTATCCCCCTCCTTCCAGGGGAAGTCCTGTCTGGTTAGGTGACCACTTCACTCTACATGTCTCCTTCTGTTATGAGTCTCATCTCGAGTCACACCCATGTACTCTCAGGAGGCCTTCCTGTCAGAGGTCTTCAGCTTGTCCCAGAGATGCTACAACTCCTAGGTTTCCTTCCTCTATCTTAACTATATATCTTCCAACATTGGCTTTCTCCATCTCTGATACCCATCCTCATTCCTCTCCACGTACACTCTCCCACCCTGTTGCCCTTCTTCATCCAACTGTCTATGCTAATTCCTCCTTTGAGTGGGAGTCAAGCAACCTCCCTTGGGCCCTCCTCATTATATAGGTTCTTAAGAACTGTGGACTGTAGTAGGTTAACACTGTACTATATGGCTAAAATTCACTTGTTAGTGAGTACACACCATGTGTGTTTTTCTGGGTCGGGGTTACCTCACTCAGGATGATCTTTTCTAGTTCCATCCATTTGCCTGCAAATTTCATTACTTCCTTGTCTTTAGTAGCTGAATAGTACTCCATTCCAGAAATGTATCACAATTTCTTTATCCATTTTTTCAGTTGAGGAACATCTGGCTTATATCCAGTTTCTGGCTATTCCAAACAAAGCTTCTATGAACATAGTTGGCCAAATGTCCTAGTGGTATGGTGGAGCATCTTTTGGGTATATGCCCAGGAGTGGTATAGCTGTGTCTTGAGGTAAAACTGTTTCCAATTTTCTGAGAAAGCACCCAATTGATTTCCAAAGTGGTTGGACAAGTTTGCACTACCATCAGCAATGGAGGAGTGTTTTCCTTTTCTCTACATCCTCGCCAGCATAGGCTGTCAATTGAATTATTGATCATAGCTTTTCTGAAGTGTGTAAAATTGAATCTCTGAGTCATTTTGATTTACATTTCTCTGATGACTAATGAGTATGAGCATTTCCTTAAGTGCTTCTCAGCCATTCAAGATTCCTCTGTTAAGAATCTGTTTAGCTCTGTACCACAGTTCTTCTTCTCCTCCTCCTCCTCCTCCTCCTCCTCCTCCTCCTCCTCCTCCTCCTCCTTCTTCTTCTTCTTCTTCTTCTTCTTCTTCTTCTTCTTCTTCTTCTTCTTTTATTTACTTTTTTTTTACTAATTTATTCATATTACATCTAAATTCTTATCCTATCCCTTGTATTCTCCCGTTCCTCTCTCCCTCCTGCTTTCACCTTATTCCCCTCTCCTATGGCTGTGACTGAGGAGGATCTCCTCCCTCTATCATCATATGGTATCAAGTCTCTTTTTGAATGCCTGTTATCCTTCCTCTGAGTGCCACCAGGCATCCATATCAAGGGGACATGTACCACAGTTTTTAATGGGACTATTTGTTTTTTCAGTGTTTAATTTCTTTAGTTCATTATATATTTTGGATATTAGCCCTCTCACAATTGTATGGTTGGAGAAGGCCTTTTACAATTGGTAGACTGCCATTTTTTCTGTTGACATAGTCCTTTGGCATACAAACGCTTTTTGCTTTACTAATTCTTGATCTTAGAGCATGAGCTGTTGATGTTCTGTTCAGGAAGTTGTCTCCTGTGCCAATGAGTTGAAAGATGATTTCCCACTCTTGTCTAATGAATTTAGTGTATCTGGTTTTATGTTGAGTTCTTTGAGCTAATTGGACTTGAGTTTTGTGCAACCTCATAAATATGCATCAACTTGCATTTTTCTACTTGTGGGCATTCAGTTAGACCAGCACAACTTGTTAAAGAGGCTATAAGTTTGCCTTTATATGGTTTTGGCTTCTTTGTGAAAAATCAAGTGTCTATAGGACTGTGGATTTATTTCTTGGTCTTTAGTTCAATTCCATTGATCAACAGTCCTGTTTCTAAGCCAGTAACCTGCAGTTTGTATTATTATTTCTCTATAGTATAGCTTGAAATCAGTGATAAAGATACTTCCTCAAATGCTTTTATTTTAAAGTGTTTTAGCTATCCTGAGTTGTGTTGTTTTTCCATATGAAGTTAGGAATTGTTTTCTCAAGGTCTGTAAAAAATGTGTTGGTCTATTGATAGGAACTGCATTGAATCTGTAGATTGCTTTTCCTAAGATGAGCATTTTTACTGTGTTAAAACTTCTGATTCATGAGCATAGGAGATCTTTTCATCCTCTGATATCGTCTTGATTTTTTTTCTTCAGAAATCTTGTCATACAGGACTTTCCCTTGCTTGCTTAGTTACACCAAGATATTTTATGTTATTTGTGACTATTGTAAAGTGTGTTATTACTCTGATTTATTTCTCAGCCCTTTTGTAATTTATATAAAGAAGGCTACTGAATTTTTAAAAATTAATTGTGTATCCAACCACTTTTCTGAAGGTGTATTTCAACTATTGCTGTTCTCTGGTAGAATGGTCTAGAACAAAAACAAGTTTCCAGAACACACGCTTTTACCTCTTCATCTTATTACAGAATCACTGAGATTAAAAACACACACTATATACTCCAGTCAGTGCTGCGACCCTGCCTGACATGAAACTTTCTAAGTCCAATGAATGCTGTTAAAATCTTGATAAGTTTGTACACGTATCCAGTTGTGTCTGGAGGACATTATTTCTTTGGTGTCATCCTTCGCCCATATCTTTTAGAATAGTTCTACCTTCTATTCCATGTGTATCCTTGAGCCATTAGGGGGGCAGTTTAATGAAGAGCATCCAATTAGGAGCGAATTCTTCAAAATCTATCACTCTGAATGTTGTACAGTTATGGGTCTCTGTTAATTCCCATATGCTTCTAAGTTTTCTGATGATGGTTGACTGAGGCACAGATCTACAAGTGTATTATAATATCATTGCTAGTCGTTTTCCTTCTACATTCCTTTAGTAGAATATAGGATTTGGTTTTCTCTTAAGTCCATCATTTATGCAATCTGAGGTTCTTGGGCACCTTACCAATATCAAGAATGGGGTCCGTCCAATAGATTGGGCCTTACATCCAGCAGGGAATTACCAGGCACTTCTACATTGTGTGTAGCAAGAAATGAGATTCATCTGATAAGAGCTGGCATTTGGAACATATACCACCAGAGGATATTGTATGAAGAATACTTTTTCACTTAAATTAAAAAAAAAAAAGATAGACAAGGAACAACCAATAGCACACAGCTTTATATGGTTTCTAGGGTTCCAAACTCAGTATATTTGTACTTTGTGTCCTTTCTTAAGCCTCTCCTTAGGATTTTATGCTAGAATACATTCTTAATTTTTGTTAGGGACAAAACTCTTTTTTATTTTCCATGACTGTATTATATTTGACTTTTATTATACTAGTTTTTATGCAAGTCACATATTTCAGGGTTTTTTTTTTTTATGACAAGAAGTTGAATCAGCACATGACACACATTTCCAAAGGAGGACTCTTGAGTGCAAAAATCATTCATTCACGTAGCACCTAGTTTTCTCTTTCTCCTTTTGTCTCCTATATTTCGTTGTACTTTAAGTGAAACCCTATCCTTCGCACAAAGCGCATCTTAGTAAAAAGCAAGTTGATAAACTCATCATCTGCAACAGAAAAAAGAATCATCACAATTGATTCAAAGCCATGATATTTCATTTTGTTCAAACAAGTTTACTTATAAGACTGATATCTCTTAGCATATAATTAGACTATATAGATGACCAATAACACTAGCTTTATTTTAAAATATTTTCTAAGAAAAAAATAGTGGTCAATTTACTGACCTTCTCTTGTCTTATCCATTTTATTTACTTTCACTAGTTTATGTCCTACATGTTAAATTCTGACATATTCTCAGGGTAAGGAAGGAATTTGCTACTTTAAAAAAGAACATCTGAATAATGTGAATAAATTATTAACTCTGGTCATGACATCTATGCTTTCATGGAAGCATCAACCACATCATAGAATGAATAAAATAATGACATTAAAACAGAGTTTTGTTGTGTTTGTTAGTGTCTTTGTGAAAAGTAAACATTATTATAAAAGAATGAATATAAAACTGAAGGTAGAGATGTCCAATTTAATGGTTATTTAATACTTAAGTTTATACAAATTGAATATATTATTTTGTATATTATTGAAAATATTTATATAATTAGATTTTTTTTCCTATCTCAGAACATCCATCCTGACAAAGTTAAATGATGGAAGCATTCATTTTAATAATTTCTTCAAAACGTTTTAAAAGTTCTTAGTGCTTATACTAAAAATACAATTGTTTTGACAATATAAAACACAAAATATGAATATATGTATGATGAATTATTTGTCTTGACATGATGTTTTACATTATTCTATTTATTTATACCAAAGAGACCCATGTACTGAAGGGTTCTCCCTTCTGTATCCCGGATTAAGCACAGACCCAAACACCAATTTCCAAGAGAAACCAATGCAAAGAGATCCTTATAAAGCTGTGTAATGACATAAGGTGGGTGAATATAAATCAGGAAGAAGGAGTAGCAAATAGCTTTGCAAGTGTTAATATTAGGTCTGTGGTTGAATGAGGAAAGATGATTTGGTGAATTCTGATTGGGTACTAAGTTTAAGTTATAAAACTATTAGATATTAGGCTAATGAGCTTAGTCAAAGTAAAGAATTCTTATCATTGGACCTTGATATTTTGATTTTTCAGTGTTGATGATCAGTCTCAGGAATTATTCTGTGGCCAAATAAAGGAATATACTTCAGTGGCTAGCTTTAAGAATGTCATATCACAGTTAAAAAGATGGATAAGCAAGTGTAGAAGGCAAAGCCTTTTAGTGCCATCTCAGATATGCTCAGGCTTTCTAAAGCCCTTCAAATAGAATGAAAATACCATCTTCAAGAAAAATGGGAATAGAGCTTCCTCAAGACCCAGCTATCCCACTCCTGGGAATATACCCAGAAAATACCCTACCACACAACAGGGACATATGCTCAACCATGTTCATAGCTGCTTTATACATAATAGCCAGAACATGGAAACAGCCTAAGTGTCCCTCAGTAGAAGAATGGACTAAGAAACTGTGGTACATTTACACTATGGAATACTGCTCAGCTATTAAAAACAAGGAATTCCCGAAATTTGTGGACAAATGGATTGATCTAGAAATTATCATAATGAATGAGTTCACCCAGAAGCAAAAAAGAGACAAACGATATATACTCACTTATATCAAAACACTAGTCCAAGAGATACGTACCATGAAAAATTTTACTTACCAGGAAAGTGGGTCAGAGGAGAGGTCATCCTATTGAGACTTTAGGCGAGAGTAGCATGGAAGAATGGGGAAATAGTAGAACCCACAGGGTCCTGGAAAGCTACAAGAAGAACTTTATGACAGGCAGATCTGGTCCTGGGGTCCTCCTCAAACTAAGGCACCAGCCAAGGAGAATATAGGCAGTAAACTTCGAACCCCTACCAAGACCTAGCCGACGAACATGATATTCTCCACCATTGAGTAGAGAGTGAGATCTGACTCTCACACAAACTCTGGTGCCCCTTTTCTGACAATGTCCCCTGGATGGGGAGGCCTGACGGCACTCAGAGGAGGGATAGCAAGTTACCAAGAAGAGACTTGATATCCTAAGAGCATATATAGGGGAGGAGGTCTCCCTCAATCACAGACATAGGGGAGGGGAGAAGGGGGGAAGTGGGAGGGAGGGAAGAATGGGAGGAAACAAGGGAAGGGCTAACAATTGAGATGTAATACGAATAAATTAATTTAAAAAAGATACTACAAATGCTACTTGCATAAATATGATTAATTTGCCTTTTACTATTAGTAGCTTACAATGCAACCATGTATGAACACATCGGTCAATTTCTTTCTGGAATTAATGGTGACATAATATAATTCTTGTGAACTTTTTCCTGTGGTGAACTGAAACATGGCAAGTACCTGTCATTTTATTAGGTAAAATATTAATGATTTGGGGAAGGAAATATGTGCTTAGTGATAGTATGGCATCAAAAATGTGAACCCCAGAGTGGACATGCAACGCTCCAAATTATATGGAAACATTTACATAAGTATTTCAAGAATTGTGGTAAATTCTTCTATAGTTTAATAAGAAACAAATGCGTACACCTCTTTATAATGGGAACTTTATAGAGCTTAATTAGAATTGCACAGAGTCATCATGCCAGTTGCTCTACAAAATACTGGTAAAGAATTCATTTCATTTTCATAATTTACTCAAATTGAAATGCTTACACATGCTTTCATCCTTTAGCAACATTCTTTGAATAAGTCAGTAGGTGAAAAATTAGCATCTTTCTTCAATGGAGTCTAATTTAGTTATTATTTTACATAATTTGCTTAGCATAAGCCACTTTCTGAAATACTTACTTTTATAAACTTTAATGAAAATGTTTTAATGATAACACTGTACTCTGTGCACATGACAATTTGGCAAACAATATAATGAATATTTTTATCCCATTTATGGGGACATATTTGTGAAGAAATTTTCTAAAACTATGAAGTAATTTAAGATTTTGTTTGAAGTAAACCTTTTCTAAGACTGTATTTATTTCAAACAGCAAAATATTAACATAAATAGAAATTATGAACTGTTTTCATTAAAAAAAACATTATTTTTTTGTTTGTTTAAAATATTCACATAGCTATCCATCCAATCACTCTCTATCTCTATGCAGATAACCACATGATATAGTAACTGCTGAAACAGAGCTAACCCTTGCAATGTGACATCATTAAGGTATATAAAATTGAAGTCAATAATTCCTTAACTGTATTAATGTATTTACTGTAGCAAAGGGGTGATACCCTTAAGGAAAATGAATTTAAGCAGCTATCAGCAAAAGCTTTTCATCTAATATACATATATTTTAATTTTGTTATATATATATATATTGAAATAGACTTGTAAACTGAAAAAAAATATGAGATATTTAACAGTTTTAAATAAATGCACAACTATTTCACGGTAGTAATATAATTTTATATTGTCACTATCAATCAGCAAGTACTCCAGGTCTTATACATGTTGCTAACATTATTCATGGCAATTAAACAACTCACAACTGATTGGTATGAAAAAAGAAATAAGGATATAAATTTTAAGAAATATTGGGACTAAATGAAAATTAAAGCAATGCATTCTATAACCTCTGAATCATACTGAAAAGCATCCTATGACAAAAATTTAAAGCTATAAGTATTTACTTTAAAAAAAGAAAAAAGAACACAAATAAGATTTAAATATGTAACTTTAAAAGTAGGCAAGCAAGAATTAATCAAGGGAAATGAGTTGATTTGCAGTTATAATACAAATTGTGGCAGAAGCTGGTGTAAAAATAGATGTAGAGAAAACAATAGGAAATAGTTCACCAGTGCTAGGTTGAACTGCCTGAGTCCCTCCTCCCTCCATGGCTGACTGTTGGCAAGCACATTCTTTTTCAGTCCAGCTGTAGGGGTTTTCAGCTATGTGAAACTGTGAGTGCGATGACCTTGGTAACCCTTCTTCTCATCATGTGGTTCCGACATTGTTTCTACCCCTTCATTCACAATATTCTTTGAGTCTTGGGAACCATAAACATTTTGTTATATCTTACTTACTGTTTCATTTGAAGGTAATATGTTATTTTTTTCTCTTTTTTTTTATCTGACATGTCTTCATACAGACATTTTTAATGGTAGAGAGGGATCCTACTAAGTACTTTATCTATATTAGACCAATATGGTATTTGGAAATTAATTAAATTTATCAATATATGTATTTACAGGTAGAATTGGCAAGCCCGTGAAAAAAGTTTTGATATTAAGAGTGGACTCAGAAGTGTTGTGGGTGAATTAATAGTATATAAAACGACTGATATTTTTAAGTAAATTAATCAGAAAAATTAATTTCTATGATAATTGCATTCAACATAATTAATAATCTAGAAATAAATTTTAGTATTCAAAGCATGTACATTGAACATTGTCAAACATTGCTAAAATATATTATTTGCATAAATAAATGAACAGTTCATGTTCAGATTTAATTTATTTTTAAAGTACTTATTCTCACAGAAGTTCTAATATTCAGTGCAAGTTATCTGAAACTACCAACAATGTTTCTGTTCTTTTAAGAAAAACAATTGAAGCCAGTCAGTGGTGCACATCTGTAATCCCAGAACTCATAGAGAAAGAGAAGCAGGTGGATCTCAGTGAGTTGGAGCCAACCTGTCTACAAGGTGAGTCCAGGACAGCCAAGGCTATACAGAGACACTCTGTCTCAAAAAACAAAACACACACACACACACACACACAGAGAGAGAGAGAGAGAGAGAGAGAGAGAGAGAGAGAGAGAGAAGAAAAACCATTGTAAAGCAATTGTCAATTTCATATAGAAAGACACAATTTAAATCAATGTAAAATGAAAAAAAAAAAGAAACAAACAAAAAACAAAGGAATACTCACACATTTAGTGCCAGAGCCCAGGGATATAACCATTAAACCATAGTGAAGGCATAAAGTATATATTAAAACACTGCTTAAAACTGAGAATCCTAAGATGTACCACATGTCAACAGTTAATAGATTTTTAATTAGTGTAGCACTGTAAGTTTGTTCCTAAATGTTCCCTAAAAGCTTATGCGCTAAAAACTTTGTCCCTAAACCATGACATCTTGTTACATACATAGTGGGATCCTTAATTGACAGGACCTAATAGGAGAAAGTCAAATTACTATGAATATGACCTTGCAGCAGATATTAAAACCAATAACCCCTCATCTCTTTTCTACTATTTTGTGATTGATATGAAGCTACTCTGCATTTGAATGTTAATTGCTTCTCCCCTGGCATCTTTACTGTTCAACAAGAAAATGCTTGTACACCAAGTAATGCTATGTAACCTTGCCTCCCAAATTATCCCTAATTGACCAATAAAATTTCATTTACCTTATCTTGGCAGAAGAGAGCTATGAAGAGCTAAGGTTCATGGGCATGAAGGAAAACAGGATCACAGGAGAGGGAGGTGCAGGGGAGGAAGGAAGAAAAGAGGAGCAGGTCACCATGAATCAGGCAGAACAAGAAACAGGTGATGATCAGGAGGAACTTGTCTGAGGATTGTTATGATGGAAAGAAGCATCCTAAATGGAACATGTGAAAGCATGTATGGGAATTTTGGTGGGATATGTGGATGGGAGATAACAAGGTAGCTTAGGGTGTTAAGACAAGGCCGGCACCAGTATATAATGCCTATTAAAAATCTAACAGGTGTCTGTGTCATTTATTTCTACAATAGCAGATTAAATAATAAACACCACCTTAATAATTATAGGAATAAATAATAAATATTAATAACCATTTTACAACACTACTTCCTCCTATGAAATTAGCATGACACACATACATACCACTTTGACATGCTTTTATCCCAGATCCAAAGCAAATGAACCTTCTGCAGACAGAAGCCATAAGCCAAAAGAAAAAATTTCTTTTGATATAGGTTATCCTGATATTAATTTTTAAACAATAGAAATAACAAAGTTAGAACTAGTCAACGTACAAACTACAGTCTCTTCAGAAAATAAACATTACATAAATGTGAGCTAAAATATGTACTTCAAAAATATATTAGAGACAACTTTCATAATAGTAAAATTTTCTATAAAGTGTTAGATTTGATACCAAAATCATGATAAATAACAATAAAAATGCATTAAAAGTTTAGTTTGGTAGTACATGAAGCACTTCCAGGTTTAGCGAGGCTGAAACTAGATAATTGTTGTGAGTTTGAAGACAACATGGATGGCTTAATGGACCTCAAAAGCAAACTTCTGAGTGAGATCATCAAAATGAATATCTGTGCACATCAAAGTATACTACCTGGAATATGTAAAACAAGCAACAGACTTTAGCAACTTGTATTTCCAGTACTCAGATATGATGAAAGTCTAGAACATGTAATTTGTGGAAACTATTTTTACAACTGAACAAAAAAGCTAAATAATTTATTTTATTTTAATTTTTAAAACAATTTATTTCAAAAGATACAAAAAAATTTTTTAGAGATGTAACTTTAAAGAAGTTACACAAATGGAGCAGAAGCATATACAAAATTCTCAAGCATTTAGTTCCTCGGGAAAAGGAAAATGACACCCAAATGAGCTTCCATTTAATATACACATAACTTAATATACTAGCAATTAAATTAACGTTTTATCTTCCAATACTCCTTTTATATCATCCCGATCTCCCTTGTCATCTCAAAATACTCCATATCTCTGAGCAATATATTTTATAGCAACTGGAGTAGCCCTTAAGAAGAGTGTTCTTTGCGCAGCAGTAGCGGGGAAAGCTGATGGGCATACAAACAGTTTGGAAAAAATCAAAACTAATAAAAACAAAAATTCAAAGTAATTGTAGAAGAAACATATAGAGACAAAAACCCACTCATTTGTGCACTCATGAATCCCATAAACACACAAAACCAGAAACTATAATATGTATAGAGTGGTGGACCTGTAGGATATGGCAGTGAGAGGAAAGAGAGAAAGAGAGAGAGAGAGAGAGAGAGAGAGAGAGAGAGAGAGAGAGAGAGAGAGAGAGAGAGA
>OU015748.1:12263831-12304959 GCA_907169655.1 Acomys percivali
CACACACACACACACACACACACACACACACACACACACACACACACTTACCCTTGACTACCAAGTAAGAGAGACTCCAGAAGGTAGGTTTCAACAAGCTCCTGCTTTTTCTTTTTATTATCTTCTTTTTTCCATCCTTATCCTTATTCTATCCTTATCTTTATCCTTTCACAGTTTATATACCCCAACGAAATCTTTCAAACTGTGCAAAAATCACAATGTGCTTACATTCTATTTCTCTATAGATAACTGATTACAATAGATACACGTAAAAAAATCAAGTTCTCCGATACTTTCACATGATCAAATGTTTTATGTATTATGGGTGAGAAATAAACATGAATAACAAGTTATTTCTAAGAACTCCTATACATTTGTAGATAAGCAATGTGTTACATATTAACAGAGTATAAGCAAGCAAGGTAATTTCTCAGCCAGCTTTTCTCTACTTGCAGGCTGCAATTTGTGGTTACAAAGAAGGAATCAAATATCTTAAGAAGTAATCTTATGCAGCTCTTACAAGAATCAGAAATATAAATTCTTATATAAAATAATAAACCATTTATACTTTAAGTCCTAAAGGTGCTCATCTACTCATTAATATGTTTTATTAAATCATATCAGGAAGATGAGAGCAGAAAAATAGAATAAAGAAATTAATGGTCATCTTAGTCTCCAGCCCAGCTTGAAAGACACGTCAGCCAGTGCTGTCATGGACCGTTGTTCTTGCTTTGCCAACCTCAATGAGTCCGTAGCTTTACTAGTGAGTACACTTTCACTTAACTTCAACTGTCCGCTAAGATTTCCTGCATCAGGGCCAAAGGCAAAAAACATCTTTACCTTACTCTGCTAAACAATCTATTTTTCCTAAGACTTTCTACGTTAGAGCCACCAGCAAAAACATCTTTACCTAACCTTGTCGAACAATCTATTCTTCCAAATCCTTTTTAAGGGTAACGATCCTAGTTAGCAATCTACAGCTGCAGGGTCTTTTCAGAGATGGTGGTTGAATCATTAATCTGCTCCAGCAGCAATGCCTAAAAGATATCAAGTGCTATATTGTGTATGTCAATGATACTGCTCAGTGAGGGGCTGGAGCCCCCTTTATAGTACTCACATAATTCACATGTTAAGGGGATTAGAAGGACCGCAAAGGTAACAAGAGGAGCTATGGTCCATAACAGCATGAAGTCGTCAGGACGCGCAGTTCTCAGGGTTATGCCTCGCCGAGACACACCCGTCGTGGGTTTGCTGACCAGCGGGCTGCATTCCATTAGTTCTAGAGCTGTTTTACTGTTCCTCTTGCATACACCCCAACAGTAATGAATCATGGTTGTACCCCAACTCTTTTCCTGGCCTCACTCTGGTGGTTCAATAAAAGTATCATAGGATCCAGAGAGCAGAAAGATTATTCAGAACCATGTCTAAGGTCTTAGTATAGGGAAAGGCTTAATAGAGGAGAACTCTACCTAATCTTAATGTCTACTTAAATTTTTGTCTGAGAAATTATCTCTGGCTTAAATGTTTATTTTATATTCCTGATTATGTTAGCAAGCATAAGTTTATTTTTTTTCACAATTAATAGGGAGGATACAAGGGATGGGATAACTATAGAGATGTAACAAGAATAAATTAATAAAAATTAAAAATAAAAAAAATTAAAAATAAAAAAAAGAAAGATAGAAATTAGGATTTTCCACTCTCAAATTATCCTACAAATATTTTATTAATTATTGATATTACTTATTATTGATTAAAAACAATTTATTAATTGCAAGCATAAGTTTAAAAGGTTACATAGATTGAAAAAAATTGGCATTGTAGATACATCTTTTTATCACCTGGGTTCCAACAGAGGAGAAAGAGCATTTCATATGTACCTGACAAAACTCCAATATCCTTAATGTATTTGACCTTTGCTACTTGTGTAGGATTTGACATAAGTGACTCTCAAAATAATGCTAATTGTGTAAGTCAGTGTTAGGCTTCACATTTAAAAGAGATTAATATAGAGTGTAGTAGAATTTCTTTTAGCTAATTGAATAGAATTTTTGTGCTGTTTCTACATCTGAATGTTTCCTGGAAATGTCATTGATCTTAAATGTATATTTATTCATCATTTGGCAGGAGATGAATCAAAAAGAAAAATACTTGCATATTATGGAATATTACACCATTATATTCTACTGCCCTGTATTTCTCCATTAGCTTCAAACTGCTATCTTTGATTTAAGTTATTTATCTTACTTTTCCATATTTTAGTAGGAAGAAAAGGTTAGATGTCCATGAAAAACTCATCTAACACCCAGAAAGCAGACAATGAGACTAATAGCTTCATATTTTCATATCTTGAGATTAATTCCATTTGTTAACTTAGACATACAAAATTCAATTTTCAACATACCTCTCTAATATAGTTAGTTGTCATTTTCTCTGAAATGTTTTTAAACACTGAAACTATAATAAAAGTAAAATTTATTTTCAAAGCATGTAGTTTCATCTCTTATCTCTTTTCATCTGAGGATCTAAGAGCTTTTCACAGCTTTTTATGATTTCCCAGAGGCCAGATGTGTCGAAACTGTACTCATGTCTGTGACACAGCTGCCCTTTCTCTAATGAGCACCAATAGATTTACTATTCTGGAGCAAAATTCTTGACCTGTTATTCTAAACATAAATCATTAACTTGTTGAGGAGTTACTATATAATACATTTTTCCATCCCAGCTGATTAGAAATGTACCAAAAGGTGAAATGAAAGTAATTACTGTGAGATATAACTTCTAAACCTTTCAATAAGTATATACAGTTAAGTATAAGCTTGTGTATAGCTGGTTCTGGTAATAGAGTACTTCTGTTATATTTTAATGATTCTTTATTATTATAATAATTTACATGTATAGTTTAATACAGTTATCAAATGTCTTAGTCATTTGGTTGCATTTTTCCTTAAATATTAGAAATACTTTTTCATTGTTTCTTAATAAAAATGTCATGCACCATGAAAGGAAAAGAGTGAATCAGTTTTTCTCTCAATTCCCCTTGCACATGACACAGACTAAGCCCTTGACAGTCATTGTGTGTGATTATAGATAATATGACAAAAAGATGGAACGCAGTAGAATATGCAGCTAAGAAGATTTACTTCATATTAAAACACAGTTGATAGTGTGAGGTGGAAAAGAATAGATTCTCTTTTTGAATATACAAATATTATCCTGTAAAATGTTTGCAACTTTGGAAGCATACAAAAAAATCTCTGCAATAGTAGTGAATACATAACAATAGGCATAATAAACATTTTATATTGTAGAAGCCAGGCCAATACTTACCATATATTTGCCTACTCACTCTGTCAATAATGAAGAAATTTAATTAGAACATGGAGCTTTATATTTCTTTCATTACTGTACTTAAAAATGTTCCAAACCTAGAAATAACTAAGTTGGAATATGGTCAAGTATTTAAAATCAGATTTGCTATTTCCTGCTTTAACAAGTGGTTTGTTTTTTCTTTCAAATGGTATTTTGTTGTGAATATATAAAGTATACTAATTAATTTAGTAATAAGCTTCAGATAGAAATATGACGAAAGAGGTAACAAAAGGTTAGACTGCATAAGAACAGATCTGTAACAGGTAATATAATGAAACGTCTATGAAAATTGAAGTCTTCTACATGTTCATGATAAATTCTACATATTAAAACTTTTCTGTCCTAGGAAAATTACATCATTGAAAAGAGAAGAGAAAAGCCTGAGCACAATAGCGTCACCTTGAAAATGATGACTAAAAACAATGGCTAGAGCTGAGATGACTAAAAATGTGTAAGAGAAACAGATTCACGCATGTCCAGCTGAGAGTCCAGACTCTATAGGGAAGCACTCTTGAAACCAAAACAGTAGTTTGGAGAGTATCAATATTTTGTTTCCCCAATATTAAGCAAAGATCAACTGTGACACTAATTGTCTTATAAAAATATTCCTTATTTTGGGTATTAGTTGTATTATATGAATATGATAATTTAAAAATACGCAAACACACACATATATATTTGTACAAAGGCTCATATGTCCCATTTATTAAGAAGTATAGGTCACATTGAATAATATATTCATGTTATCTCATTATATTAGATTTATATAATATACTGATGAATTAATTCATTATTTCCCTTTAAAGGTAGATAAATATGAGGTTTTTTGATTAATTTTTTCTAGTTGTAATAACTAGGTTGAAAAAATATCATAGTTTTGGGATCTTCAGAACATAATATTGATATTCAGGTATGTGCACACACAAAGACTAAAATGATTTGGACACACAGAGGGTATGATCTATTATTTGAGTAATCAAAAACTAAAATTTAGTTCTATCTCATTCTATATTTTTACTGAAAATTACTATATTCCACAAAAGAACAACATAATTATAGACTTTTGGAACACTCAATGGAAATCCCAGATCATAAAGTAACACATTTTATTATATTATTTATATACTATTCATTATATTTATTGTATAAATTATATTATATATATATAGCTATAATAAATAATACATATTCAATTTCAACATTTTATTTACAAACAAGAATAATCCAAATACATTATTCAAATTCTAAATTAAAAAGATAAAGATAGAACAGAAATTGAGAGAATGGCCAACCAATCACTAGTCCACCCCATGGGAGACAGCCAACCCCTGAGACTATTAATGATAGTCTGCTGCACTGACTCGAAAGATTCCTAGGATAACTATCTTCTGCAAGGCTTAATCTAGCAGCAGATGGAAAAAGATGCAGAGACCCAAAGCCAAACAATAAACTGAGTTTCCCATGAATAATGGGAAAAAGAGGGAACCAGATTGGTCAAGGACACCACAAAAAGACCTACAGAGTAAACTAACCTGGGCCCATGGAGGCTCACAGAGACTGAACCACCAGCCAAAGAGCATTCATGGGCTGAACCTAGCAATCTATACAATGCAGCAGATGTGTACCTTGGTTATCATGTGGGTCCTCTAACAATAGGGGGCTGTCTTTACCTCTGTTGCCTGCCTCTGGATCCATTTCCTCTAGCAGTGAGAGAGGATGTGCTTAGTCCTGCTGGACTTGATGTGCCAGATTAGTTTGATACACATGGGGGTCCTCCCCTTCTCTGAGAAGAGGACGAAGAAGAAATGAGGAAGAGGGTAATGGCAGAATGGGAGTAGAAGTGGGATGGGGGCTGCAATCAAACTATAAAGTGATTAAAACACATCTTGAAATGTTCCAGTGTTACCTATTTCTTTATTCTATCCTACACCTCTCTCCCTCTCACATAGTATTAATATGAGTTGTCATGATTTTTTGAAATCAGGAAATGGATTTGAAAGAGAGATCTACCATCAGTTACTTATCCTTTCTTTATACATGCCTAGCCAGAGTACTTTGATATTCACATTCATAAATGACACCCCTCAAAGTGGGCATATGTCATGGGCCTAGTTGGATATTACAGGTGAAATTAAAGCCATCTCTATAAAAATTTTTACAATTGTTGGGGGAAATGGGTGTTTAATATTGCTGTGTAGGGATTTAAATAACTTATTTGTATCTCTTTATTAAAGATTTAGAGTCAAGAAGAGTTCAAAGTCTTTCTAATATGGAGCTCCTGTGTAGCTCATGATCAGCCAATGCTTATAACTCTTGGTAGAAAACAAACTGAAAATAATTATTAAAATATTAAATGAAATCTCATGACAAAATAATCAAATTAAACAGTAGAGATAATCACAAAGGTTGGTAAATGTAGAGAAATGATGATTTGTATATTCCTAGTTCCATGCCATTAGCTTCTGAATGCATAATAGCAGACAATTGTTCATAACATTACAAAAGAATAACCCATGTAACAATTTGGAAATACCAGTATATCAATCATATTTTGTTAATTTTATGGGTGGTACCTTATTTTTCATAGAAATGAATATTGTTACTTATATTAGCAGTGTATTCTAATATGTATTGCATAATTACAACAGTGAAAAATATATCAATAAGATGTTCTTCAGCATTATATAGTAAAAAATAATGCATTCAAGTCACAGTCCTCTAATAAGCAATAAAATAGAAATTAATTATGTATGATAAAATTTAGATGAATCACCAACAACACTACCGATTACATTATATGTGTCTACTTTTACAATAATTATTTTTAAAATGTATAAAATAGAAGGAAAGAATAATTTTTAACAAGTGTTGAAGGATACATGCAGCAGTGGGCAAGTGAGCATGAATATGAATAGGGACATGAAGAGTCTTTGTGGTGATGGACATATTTTGTGTTTTGGTTGTGCCAGCGGCAATCTCCTAGTTGTGAAACTTGGCTACACCTCTGCAGAGAGTTTCTATTGCTAATGATGTTACCATTACAAAGTTCACAATGGTTCATAAAGGCTCCATTATTTCTAAACTATGTTCATAAATTTGTAACTCTAAATATATTCAATATTTTAATTTATTTTAAAAAGCACCAAGCAAAAACCACGCATAGAATGGAACCTATACAGATGTAGCTAATGGGCAGCCCAGGCTTCATATGGATGCCCTTGTGAGAGGAGCAGGAGTTTTCTCTCACATAGACTCTCTTGACTGCTTTTTTGATCACTAGCCTTTGGCAGGGCTGGCTCATCAAGCCATAGGGGAAGAGGACATCTATGTGCTGATGGGACTTGATGAGTTGGGGAGGGCTCCCCTTTTCTGAGGAATAGGGGATGGGGTAAGAAGAAGGGAGGGTAAGACCTGAGGAGAGAAGGGGTTCTAATATTGAGATGTATATATAATAAATAAATGTGCTTATTTTTTAATTTTTTCATTAAACCAATCTGATTTTTGTTAATAAAATTATTTGTGTTGGTATTCATTAACATGTAACCAGTCAATTTTACAACCTGGTTGGATAACTTATACTTTTGAAGTTTTCTATAATCAATTATTAAAAAAAAAGAGAACATATTTGCTACTTGTGTCAAATTTCTTCTTAAGGATATGTGGTTCTATTCTACTTTCACTTTCTCTTCCTTTCACTTAAAAACATTTAACACTAATTTTGAAAAATACCATAGAAATATAAATGGTGATTAATGTTGATCAAATAGAATCATTGTCTTTATGAACCTTCACTCTGTAAAATGCACTAGCTAAAGATCAACCATCTAGTATTGGACTAGAAATGTTTCCTTAAAATATTTGTCAAGAGATGCCATTTTTAAAAATGTTTCTTTTATTTTGAAAACAATCAAAAACAACAAAAAAGCAGTAAGTAGTATTTGCTTTATATGGCTAAATCAGGGCAGGAATCCGAAACCATAAGAACAAAGTCCTGAGTTCATGATTGATGTAGGATTGGGGATGGCTTAAATACATGTAAATGATGTTTCTGGACTAAGGTGCATCCATTTTAGTTTATTATAAGAAAGAAGGAAACAAATAAAACATAAGTGTTTTATTAAAACATAAGTCCCTCTCAAACTAAGGCACTAACCAAGGACAATACAGGCGGTAAAATTTAAACCCCTACCCAGATCTAGCCAATGGACAGGACAGTCTCCACACTTGAGTGGAGAGTGGGATATGACTTTCTCATGTACTCTGGTGCCTCACATTTGACTATGTCCCCTGGAGGGGGAGACCTAGTGGCACTCAGAGGAAGGACAGCAGGTCACCAAGAAGAGACTTGATACTCTATGAGCATATACAGGGGGAGGTAATCCCTCTGAGGAACAGTCATAGGGGAGGGGAATAAGGGGAAAATGGGAGGGAGGGGAGAATGGGAGGATACAAGGGATGGGATAACCATAGAGATGTAACAAGAATAAATTAATAAAATAAAAAAACCATAAAAGACATTGTATACAGGAAGACAAATTAACCATTGAACAAAGTACAAAGAAATAAATATATTGTCCCATTAATGTATCACACCTAATTAAGCTTTGGAATACTGTTTTGATAAAGTGGAATAATGTGTTGGTATACTGAATTCATAATTAACTAAATGCTGCACGTATGCTTTAATGATTTTTCTCATTTAAATGTAAATGCTATAAAAATAGATAAGATATTCTACTTTTTAATCTTGCATATAGCTTGAAAAATAACCGAGAAAAATTTAAAGTGGAAAACTCTAAAGTGACACATTATGACTAGCAGCATTGCAGATTATGAATTTGCTTTGTCCTTTCCACTATGAGAAGAACACGTTTTTCCTTTTCTTGTGGCAAATTTTAAGGCACCAGTATGTCCTAACTGGGTTAATTAATTTCATAGAGTGCTTTTCTAAAAGGATTGATGCATATTAAGATAAAACAATCTATTCTGTTTTGATAGCTTTCTTGTATAGAGCTGTGCTGACTTCTCGATACAATATTTCTTTGTATATTGTTTGGTCTTGCTGTTTTGTGTCTTATTAGTATACCTACAGAGCTTATTCCTTTCTTTCTTTCATGCCACTGAATTTTTTCTCTTCCTAAAAATAACTCTATACAAATAATCTATAAGTTTTTATTTCAGTAATTTGTGAATAAAATTTTACAAATTCATTTTTTAAATAACTTTAAACTGAATATTTTCACATTTGTCGATCAGAAAATAATACTAATAAAGAGATACAGAGGAGAGAGTTAAAGGAATGAAATCACAGAGAATAACAAACAGGTGTTTACTCTTGCTTTACTAGTTTTCTCAAACAAAAGAGAATCTGAAGAATATATACATTAAATGTGGAATGGCAGCATGAGCTCTAAATCTCTACATTGCCCTAAGATATATTTGAAATGAGCCATCTCAAATGTTAAAAAAAAACAAAAGAATAGCTTACAACATGAGTAACAGATTTCCCACTCCTATTGTTATCATTAGTTCTCTGAGAACTTCATACTATACATGTTTAACGTCTTCTCCATCTTCTCCCAACTTATTTTAGATCACATCCTGTTGCCCCACCCACACAAGTCTATGTCTTTTCTTTTTACACAGGAAGTCAATTTGTGCTACCCATAAATGCTTGGACATATGGCGTTCCTATGGAGCAGGTTTTTCTTTTTTTGTTTTGTCTTGCTTGTTTTGTTTTGTTTTGAGACAGGGTTTTTCTGTGCAGCCTTGGGTGTCCTCAGCTCACGTCATAGACCAGGCTGACCTCGAACTAACAGCAGTCGGCCTGTCTCTGCCTCCCTGATTACAGGTGTGCACCACCATGCCAGGTAGGAGCATATTTTTCTTAACTGTGGCTACACTCTTAATTTATCTATCTTTCTGATTTCATGAAGGTAACAATTACCAATAGCTACTTTATTGCAGGAGGAATTTTATGCCACTCTACTCTCCATGCTGTAATTGTGTCTGGATTGACTTGTGTGCATGATTTGTGTATGCCATCATAAAGCTTGTGGTAGTAGTCTGTGAGTTACTGCAAAAAGAAGCTTATTTCACAGGGACTAATTTAATGTATAAGAGTAAGATAGTAGTATGAACATTTAACAATGAAATAATAATGTTTTCCAGTATACCCTATGACCTGTATAGTTCCTGGTTCTTTGTCTTGAGAATTGTGGGAGTGTAAGCTGATGCAGCTATTATGGAAATTTGAGTAGATATTCTCCAAAAGGCTATAAATATATACCATGATCCACATAAACCATTCTCAGGCATATGGTCTCATGAAGCCACATCTTACTATAGAATTATCGATTCATCCATGTTTACTTCTGTTCTCTATTCAATATCCAAGAAACAGATACAACCTAGCTAGTAATCAGGCAATGAATGGGTAATGAAAATGGAATTCACTTATGCAATTGGATACTTTTTATATACTAAGAAAAATGAAATTATGAATGTCACATGGGAATGGGTGAACTTTTCTAAGACAGTGAACACTGACCCAGAAAGACAAACATTTTGTTCTGTTTTTCTCACTTCCAAAAGTTAATATGTTTGTGTCATTTGGCATATAAATGGAGATCAGTAAATTATTAAGAGCCATCAAGAAATTTTCAGGGGAAGGTAAATAGAACATAGTGGTAGAAAGATTTATATTTAAATGAAGACATGGGAAGATTTAAATACATAATGACCATGTCCCTTGGAGGAAGAGACCTAGTGGCACTCAGGGGAAGCACAGCAGGTTACCAAGAAGAGACTTGATACCCTATGAGCATATACAGGGGGAGGAAATCCCCCTCAGGAACAGTCATAGGGGAGGGGAATAAGGGCAAAATGGGAGGGAAGAAAGAATGGGAGGATACAAGGGATGGGATAACCATTGAGATGTAACAAGAATAAATTTATAAAATAAAAAAAATAAATAATTAAAAAGAAAATTCAAGAATGCCACATAGAAACACAATACTGTAGAAGATTCTCAAAAAATTTGTATACACACATACAAAAATGTAAAAACTTGTTCAGCTTTATTGGGCAATAGCATATAATATAATTGCAAACATTACTGTTTATGTCAATATTCTTGGTTCCTCTCCAAAATTTACCAATATGACTTTATTCATGAAGACACCTCATAATTTAATGAAAGTACATTGAGAAACCAGGCTAGTAGTGACTTAGAAGCTTCAATTACAACACTAAGCATTCATATTGCAAGAAAGTAATATGTAAGCTATCATAGGAGAAATGTATTCACTAGTCATACCCAACTGTTAATATGCAAGCTATAATAATGAATGGGTTGACAAGATATGCCCTTTAGTTTTATAGTGGCATGAACAATGTGGGAGTAGCCAATCACTCTCTGAGTGCATTTGAGGCCTACTCAAAATTTTAAATCCATACTTGGAAAATTGGATTTTGCCATAGTCATGCTTAACACTTGTCTCAAAGAGAAATATATTTACTGCTCATCAGTTTCTTTCTCTGACAAAAAAAAAAAAAGAAAATAAATAAAACAATAATAACAACAAAGCTTAATTTGCAATGTCTTTTAAATACCTTATATAGTAATTGGGGCAGTATAAAAGTGTTCATTTTGTGCTAAACCAATAATATTGATATAAAACCCTACTTAATAAATTTGATACTATGCCAACCATACTTATAAATAAAAAACACTTAATATCTACAAAACAAAGCAAGTGCTTATTTTGTCCCAAAATACCATAGGCTTCTTTCTATCATAATGAGGTTGTGAAAGTAAATTGTCATATTCACAAGTTGGATAAACTACATATTCTAGTGCTCTATGATCTGAGAGTCTAAAGACAACAAGATACAGCAAGAGGTCAACACAAATGAAATAACCTAATAACAAAATCTTAGCTCTTAATAGTTTTCCTCAACTATTAGGAAAAATAATTGTAAGAGATCTTGTGATTTAATATAATTTTCATTAAAATTATTGTACAAATTCAAAAAAGTGAGGCATGAAGGAATTCTTCATCATACCCATACCTTCAAGAATCAGGTATCTATGAGGAATAGGAGGTGAGAACATATTAAGATGAATAATGACTTTCAGGAAATAGTGTCTTCCAGATACAACAGGATTGATGCTGTATTCACTCACAGAGACTGTGGCACATAAAAGGACAGATCAAATTCAAGCAAAACTGGTTCCAGAACTAAGAAGGAGAGCAGATGCATGATCCTATTCCTAACCATCAAACTATTTTACGTTGTTACTTACTGGAAAAAAAAAAAAACAGTTTTCCCCAGAGAGTATCACTTCTTACATCAACCACATTCCAGAGTAGGGCCAGTGACTGAAATTGAGTAACAAAAGCAAGTTCAATGGTATTTTGTGCACTTTTTGATACATGTTATTTTGTTTGGGCATATTTTTCATATTGTTCTTATTTCTATTCTTTTATAATTTTTGTTTTGTGCTGCATTTTTTGCTTATTGCTGCTTGTGTTTCTCCTTTATTTCATTGTTTATTATTTCTCTTCTGTAAACCAAAGGAAAGAGAAAGAATGAAACATAAAGCTCTTAGATATGAGGTAGGTAGTATATGGGAGGTGTTGTCATAGTGTAAACCATGACCAAATTATATTGTATTAAAATTAATAAAACTAAATCAAAATAGCAAAATTATTGAAATATATCCCAAAATATACAACAATAGTCAGCATATCATGAAAATTAAATTTCACATTTAATTAGTTATATTTACTTTATTTCAGACACTTATATTTGGGTTTTATATTTTCCACATAGTTAAAATTAACACTGATGCTGTATGTGAACTAGATTATGAAGAATGGAAAAGTTAGAGTTTGTCAAAACAGGCTTACACTTTCTAGGTAACTCAAAAGATATCTTGAAAATATTTTCAATATGCTTATGAAGTAAGCAAATAACAGAGTGTATCTGTTGGAGTGAAGCCAGCAAAGTCATCAAAAATTATGTTTATTGTTAAGGAAAGATGTTTCAGCTGTCAAAAAGATGAGTTCCCTATGTGAAATAGACTCATTAGTTGATACCTGAATATGGAAAGTTCAATACAGGAAAATTTATAATTCAACACAATTCTTTACAATATTTTTATCTTTAATATAACAACTAGTTAGGTATAGTTTTTCTCAAATCTGTGTTACTTACAAAGGAGGATTAAAATGTTGAAGAGTATAGCCAGTCACAATTCAATATGCTTGAAGAAGAAAAGAAAAATTGGTGTTTTGCAGAACACTTTAATGCAGAATATCTATTTAAGAACAACAAATCGATCATGCTGAAAATTCTAAGAAATATTGAAAATTTACAGCGTTTCAGGCTCAGGTAACAGAATGTCCTAAGGGGAGTAAAATGTTCACATGTCTGAAGATGCCTTATGTATCATCAAAGATTTATACAGAAAGAAAAAACACTATGCAACCAAAATTGATATCTGTAAATATTTCAGAGGATAGAAACTATTTTAATACATACTGTATATCAATTCTCAACTCCAACATGGTAAAGGCTTTATTTCTCTGGAGGATATGTAGAAAAGTTAGATAGTATTCAATTTTCAGCTTACTCTAATCTTTTCTAAGTTCAAATATAATAATAAAAGCAATTGAGAAGGCAGAAATAAGACTAGAAAAAGAGAAACAATTTACATTTAGTTTATAAAATTTTATTTTTACTCTCAGAAAAATGTAGTTTTAGTATCTCAGTAGAATTGGTAAAGATATATTTCAAAATAAAAAAAATGTTGCAATTGTATTTGAGATTTTTTGATATGGGGTTTAAAAATGGATCATTGCGGTTTTGTTAATAAATACTACATGTAATTTATTTCATCTATATATAACCAACACTATATCCAGAGTCTGAAACGGTCTTCAACTCAATAATGTAAGGACAAATATAAAATTATTATAAATTGCTTTCATGGAAATTAATTTTCCTTCTTTTATATTTTACCAGCTTATTATTTAAAATATAGACATCCCCTTGTTATTTTAAATACGAAAAGAAGATTTTTATAAGACATATTAAGTATACTAGTTTACTTTATGTTTCTGTGAAAAAATACTGACCAAAACCAGCTAGCGTATTGAAGCATTTATTTTGTTTACAAATTATAGTCCATCATCCAGGAAAGTCACCCCAGGAAATCAAGGTAGCAACATGGAGGAAGGAACTGAAGAAAAAAGGTGAAAAGATGTTGCTGAATATATTAATTCTCCATGCTTCCTCTATGTCTTTTATATAACATAAGGCCACTTACGTTGGGGGTGCCACTACCCAAAACAGAAGAATACTTCCCATATGAATCACTATTTAAAAAACTGCCTGCCAGAGATGACCACAGACCTCTCTGATGGAGAAAATTCATCAGTTGTAATTTTAAATTCCTAGATTATTGTAAGATGTATAGAGTTAACAAACACTGACAAACTTATACAAACAAATATGAGAATTTCTTTAACACTTACATTTATACTGGAAATGATTTTCAATGTATTGTGGGACAAGATTAATAGAAAATAGTGTTTTACCATATGTTTGTTTAACTCTCTCTGTGTGTCTTTCTGTCTGTCTCTCTGTCTTTCTCTGTCTCTCTGCCTCTCTCTGTCTCTGTCTCTCTGTCTCTCTGTCTCTCTGTCTCTCTCTTTCTCTCATCTATACACTCTGATGATATTTATATAAAAGAGAAATATTTGCATTTAATGGTTCCTACCTGAATTCTCTTTGCTATTAGAAAAGAGGTAAAAGTGAGGAAAATTATATAATGTTATATCAAACTGATATTAAGAAATTAATTTGTTCATTAATGTAAGAAAAATTGAGCTAATCAAAAAATTAAAAAGATTAATAATTTTTTGCTCCAACTCCAATAGAAGGTCTTGCACCCAGGTGCACATGGGAAGTACTGACTGCAATTGTCTCCCTGAGTTTAGCAATGGGTATATACCTGAAGAGGAGACATGGAGATTCTGGGAATAATTTGAGTGTTTATTGAGATGGATGCAACAAATATATGTTTTATACACGTGTAAAATTATGAAAAACTAAACTAAATATGTATTTAAAATATTCTGGCACATAAGTCATCTTTGGGTCTAGGTACAACAGACCAATGTTTTATCAGTCAAATGGATTCATTTCAAAGAAAGATATATGTCTTTAATAAAATTTACGAAATCTCAGAGTCGCTTTTATTTGGATTCCCCTGATAACTAAGGACTTGAGCATTTCTTTAAGTGTTTCTTGTCCATTTAACTTTCTTCTGTCAAGAATTCTCTGTTTAGCTCTTTGTCCCATTTTTAATTGGATAATTTCATTTGATAGTGTTTAATTTCTTGAGTTTTTACACATTTTGGATATTAGCCCCTTTGTCAGAGTTAGGGTTGATGAAGATCTTTTCCTAGACTGTAAGCTGTCATTTTCACACCTACCAGATGGCTAATATAAAAAAGTAAAGTTACAGCACATGCTGGTGAGGATGTGGAGAAAAAGTGACATTACTCCATTGTTGGTGGGAGTCCAAACTTGTATAACAATTTTCAAAATCAATCTGATGCTCTCTCATAAAATTTGGGAATACTGCTACCTCAAGACTGAGCTACACTTGGGCGTATACCTGAAAGATGCTCCTCCACACAAAAAGGACATTTGCTCAACTATGTTTAAAGCAGGTTCATTCATAATAACCAGAATCTGGAAACAACCTAGATGTCCTTCAATGGAAGAATAGATTAAGAAACCCAGGTACATTTACACAATGAAATACTATTCAGCTATTAAAAACAGGAAATCTTGAAATTATTAGGAAAATGGATGAAATGAGAAATGATCATTCTGAGTGAGGTAACTCAGACCCAGAAAACATTGGTATATACTCACTTATTAGTGGCTATTACGCCAACATAGATGTCTTCTGAGAGACTCCGCCCACCAGAGGATCTGGACAGATGCTGCGACTAGCACTGGACTCTGGGAGGAGCTCTGAGAGTGGTATGGAAGAATGGGGGGATGGAAGGATGTACAGGGTCCCCATAAAGACACCATCAAGGGCTAAAGATCTGGAACCATGGAACTTTGTACAAACTGTAGCGCCAACCAAGGACAATGCAGTCAGCAAAACATAGCCAAAAGATAGCTCAAAACATAGTTCAAAACATAGCTCATTCTCCATGATTGTGAGGGAAGCATGGCCAGCCTCTGACATGAACTCTGATGCCCCCCATTTGATCACTTCCCCTTGATGGGGAGGCCTAGAGGTCATACAGAAAAAAGGGAAGCAGACAATGCAGATGAGAACTGATAGGCTGTGGTCATATGGTGGGGGAAAGGTCCACTTCTGTCACAGGCCTAGCAGATGGAATAAAGTGAAAGATGGAGGGAGAGGGAATAGGAAGATACTAGTGAGGGGATTACATTTAGTATGTAATCTGAATAAATTATTACAAATTAAAATAAATAAAACTATGAAGAAATAAATTTTAACACAGCAAACACATACAAAATAAATTCTGCCCCATACATTTTATTTTAAAATGAAAACAAAAAACAAAAAAACAAAAAAGTTATCATATGCAATATCTTATTTACAATAAAAAAATTTGCTTAGAAATATTCCTTTGGATATTCATGTTTTTAGTCAATAATATCCCTTGAATTATTTTTGAATTTATGTTAATCCAAGAAACATCCTAGAATAAATGCTTTAATGGATAAAAGAGTTCATGTCCTCTTTATTTGAAACTGCAAATAAAATTGATGTCAAATCTTGATTGAAGTGACTTGTATTAGCCTCAAAGTCTATGGTCAGTGTAAAATTAAGGGTAAAGAAAATTTAATAATAAGGTAAAGAAAACAGAGGTTGATATTGCCAAAGAACTACTAAACTAGGTAAATAAAAGATATTTACCTCCTCTATGAACTATTTTATTAGCATGTATTGATTATACAAAAATATTGAGTATCATTATTTTCATATCTATTTTATGGTGTTCTATATTTCTACCACAAGCCCTTGCTTCTGATATTTTTCTATAACTGTAATAGCATACCATGAGGTACGACATTCATATTGCTGGTATTAAGGTGTCAGAGTGTTCAGAGTTCATGGAGACAGAGAAAAGTATGGCACTAGAAAGAGATGACATCTAATATCTTGATCTACATTCAGAAGATAAAAATATCACCAGGAATGCTCTGTGATCTTTTGAAATTCCAATCCTTCTCCAGCAAGTTCAGACCTCTTAACCCTACTGAAACAGTTACACAAATTATTGAAATACAATAGATATGGGATTATTCTCATTCATCCAATTACATTAACCTGTACAAGTCCATCTTATGCTAATTCTTCCTTTTCTAATCTCTTGAAGATATTCATTTATTGGGGCATTCTTTTGTTGGGGTGATTTTTTTGTACACTGAGTGAAGGTTTTCTTTGCACATTCAAATGCTGATTTGAATATCAGCAGAGTACAGGCCAGACTTTACTATTGTTAAACCTTGGCTTCATCATACTTTGTGAACACTCCCTTCAGCATCTTTTGATTAGTTTAATAAAGATATGAATGTTCAATCACAAGGGCAGGAAAGGAAGGTGGGAATTCCATGCAGAAATAAGAACTCTGGGTAAGAATGGAGATAGGAGATTCAGCAGACACAGAAAAACAAACAGTGCTGGGACTAAGTTTGAAGGATAAGAAGTCATGTGGCAGAACATAGATTAGTATAAATGGGGCAATTTAAGTTAAGACCTAGTTGAGGAATAAGCCTAAGATAAGTGCAAGCCTTTATTATAAATATAAAAAGTCTCTGTGTCACTATTGGGAACTGGAAGTCTGGCTAAAATTGACACCCAACTTCCGTAACCGTTCATTTATTTTGATGGCCCTATGAATTTCATTGGGAACACTTGCTACATCACGCACACGCTTTATTCAGAAGCATAGACTCGTTACGTACCCTCCTGATGAAGTCCTTATTTTCCTCTCCCAAGGAGCTATTAAGTGCCTATCTATACGCAGCGAGCCATGAGGTTTTGTGTTCCTCTCCGCCATAGTCCTTCTCTGTGCACGTGTCCTCCTATGATGTGGGTCTTGAGGATTCTTTACCATTGACATAATGGAATATTGACAGCTCTTATGTGTGGTCCTCCCTCTACCTGGGGAATCCTTGGCCACTTGACCCCAGGGAGAGAGGGAGCAGACGCAAATAACCAAGAGTTCAGGCCTGTGAGTATGGTAGAATAACTTTCTCAGAGCAGCATCAGTGAGACTGCTCCCCTTTGTTTGGGGTGAGCAAAGGGTATATATTTTGGGGAGAGTGGGTAGGTATACGCTATTGGCCGGAGCCAGGAAGTCTTTCCTTGCATTGGGCAGCAAGGTCCTACTGTAAGAATGGGAACACAGTATCTAATTATCAAATGGGCTGCAGGAAGAGAGGTTTTGTAGGGAACTGTGCAAAGGCTACCATCTTTCCTTCTTCTTAGAGATGGGAAAGCTTGATTAAGGGGTACAAGCCCAACCTGTCACCTCAAGTCACAGCAGAACTAAGCACATCTACTTTCACTGAGGCCAGACAAGGCAGCTCAGATATGAAAAAGGCATCCAAAGGCAAGGAACAGAATGAGAGTTGGCATCTACTACCTTTGTTAGGGGACGCACATGATGACTACGCTGTGCATTTGCTACATATGTTTAAGGGGTCTAGGTCCAGCACACTCAACCTCTTTTGTTAGTGGTTCAGCCTCTGTGAGCCCCTAACATCCCAGGTTAGATTATTCTATAGGTCTTCTTAAGGTGACCTGGTCCCGTCTAAGTCCTTAAATTCTTCCTCCGACTCTTCCACAAAACTCCCTAATCTCAGCCTGTTGTTTGGTTGTGAGTCTTTGCGTCTATTTCCATCATCTGCTGGATAAAGAATCTCAGAAGGTAGATATGCTATGCTCCTGTCTGAAAACGTAGCAAAGTGTCATTGATAGTGTCAGGGGTGGTTGTCTCCCATGGTGCCCATCGCAAGTTGGACCAGTCATTGGATTGCCATTTCCTTAATCTCTATTCATTCTTTATTCCTACACTTCTTTTAGACAATACGAACTTTGGGTCTAAGGGTTTATGGTTGCGTTGGTGTCACCTTCCCCCCACCAGAAGTCCCACTTGGCTACAGGAGGCGGCAAGATCATGCTCCATGTCTCCTGCTGTTATGAATCTCAGCTAGAGTCATCTCAAAAGACTTCCAAGGGCCTCCCTGTGCCAGAGATGCCCCCTTCTCTCTCTAGGTATTCCCCCACAACCACACCGACACCACTCTCCCAACACCTGATCCCCACCTTTGGTACTCTCCCCATTCACTCTCCCACACATCCCTCTCTCCATCTACTTCAGGTAACTATTCCCTCTTCTGTGTGAGATTTAAGCATCCTTGGCTTCTTTGAGACTATGGGTTGTAGCATGTTTATCCTGTACATTATGGCTAATATTCACTTAATAGTATATGTTCCTGGAGTTGTCATAAATACATGAAGAAAATAATTTCTGTTGTATAAAGCTGGAATTCATGTCTGTGTGATTTCAGAGATTTTTACCAAAAATTAAATTATGAAAAGATATCATTTAACTCAAAACAAATGAAAACACATTTTCCAAGATACTTTCCATTTTTATTTCTTGGGAAGAAAAAAAGAAATTTTGTGATTAAATTGAATATTTGAAACATTATTCTTAATACAGTTGCGAATTTATGCTTCAAACTTGATTATTTTATTTTGTTGTTTGAGCAAATAAACACTTTGATTTCAATTCACAATGAAATCCATGATGATGTAATTTCAAAAATAAAGTTTAAGTATAAAAAAATATATTATGTGAGCATTTGGTGTATGGTCCCTTGTTTCATCAGGGATTCCCATACAGCTATAGTTATATCTTTCAAGACAAGACAAGCTACAATAGAGGTTGGAGCCCCTATTAACAAAGTTAATAAATATTTCCGCTTTTACTAGAACAAAACAAAAATTTGGGAAACATAAAGGAAATGTGTAAGAGTTAGATAATGAGATTGACATCCTAATTTTGGAGTGCCTGTTTTGCTACCAAGTCTTACAGATATTTACTAATGAGAAAGAGAAATTGATAACATTTGAAAAGATATACACAAGAATACTTCCAAATTGCATCATTATCCTGAAAATCAGAGTTTAATAAAGCTAGAGTAGGCTATATGGAGATAGGACCTAAATTTATTCTAACAATGGATGGTCTCTCTGTCAAATGCCATCTATAAGACCACCATTTGTAAATGCCAAATTTTTGTTTGGAAAAATATGTACAGGCAAAAATTCCATGGAATGGAGAACCTCATCAGTCAGGTATTTCTCAACCACAGTAAAATACACTTTTTGTTGGCCTCTTCTGGAGAACATAAGGAAGCAATGATGATATTAGCCCTTCAAACAGCATTTCTGAAAGGTCAGAGCACATATAAAGAGCAGTTGTCTGAAATGTATGTGTGAAGTAAGGCCAGCTAAAAAGCACTAGTTCCATTATTTTTCTGAGTGTTTTACATCGCTCCATCCTTACGTTTATTTATTATTTATTCTGATTCATTTTAGCATTATTGGTCCATATGTGTATGTGTTTTTAATACTCAAATGTGGCCCTTCCTTCCATCACATTCTTATTTTTATTTCTTTGTTCAATCAAAACAGTTCAGAGACCTGTTAAGCAACAGGATTCTTGGATTGCAACTAATAAGGGCAGATTCTCTTTTTAAAGGTAACAAAGGTAACACTAAAAGACTCCTACAGGTGGATCCAAGAACTACGATTAGCAGTAGTATTAATAACTCATAGATCAGCTCAAACCTGTAGATGTGGGATTGACTTTAGTTCATTCAATTCTTGGAGCATTCATTCCAAGCAAATCCTTTCTTTCAGTTTTGTAGTTAGTCCACACAATAGCCACCACAGCAGAGTGCTGTCAACTTCCTGCTTAGAAAAAAATCCAATCTGAATTTGCATGTAGAAAAATCAAACATGAATTGCAAATTTTCATCCTTTAATCAAAACATTTCAAAATCTCAATACAATATTACAATCTAAACCCTGTCTTAATTAACATAAACTATTTAAAATGCATTTAGAAACTGATTTAGTATCTACTAATATTGGTAATTACGATTTTTCTTTTAGAGTATTATCCTGTATTGTTTCATTAACACAAATTTATTATGCACAGCATCAATGTAAAATAAGTTAGCATTTTAAAAACAATTCAGCACATTCTTTCAGAAAATATTTTGCAGACATTTAGCACTTATTAGTAACGATAACATGCCACAAAAAGGGTATGATAATAGTATGTATAAAGTGAGTTTTATAATTTTTAGTACAAAATATTTTTAAAATATGGTTGGGAGAAATGCTTTTAACTATTTTATGAGCCTCTACTTACAGAGTTTTTGTATCCCTTATTGGCCTTTCCTGATGATAGAAGCCATATACTGAATTGTTTTCCAAGTGGATTATCCAGATTGGAAGCACAGCACAGTAATGCACAATGCTATTATAATGTGCCACATGCGAAACATTTTATAAGATACCAAAATATAATGATTGTCTTCCTTTCCAAATAGCCAGCATAATGATTTGGATTTCTACTCAGAGGAAATCTGTATTTTATGAAATTGTCTATAACAACTTTACTCAAAGTTTTTAAATGAAAATATACTTCTTGTATAGTTTTATTTGTTATATTCTTCATTGTTTATTTTCTGGACCTTAGTTTGCAGTTACAGAAACAAATTACTTTTGAAAGTACAGTATCTACTAAAATGGAAATAGTTAACAGTGTCACTGTTGGTAATAACATACTAGAAGAAATGGAAATTGTCATATATAATTTCTCACTATTTCATTTATTTCCTATACCTATGTCATGAATGGTGATCTAACAGAAGACAATACAAATAACAGCTTTGCTTTTCTAAACTTGCATTGTAATTATGAACAAACTGCAATGTTAGCAATCTAATTAACTTTAAAGGATGCTAATCATTGAATTCTAAGGGCTAAAACACAGGCTGAAGTTTAAAAAAAAATTGAATGCAGAGTAAGTCTCTGCATTTAATAGAATATTTTCATTTTCAAAATATAGCATGGATATAGACATACTTAAGTAAAAAATAGGCAAAATACCTTTTATTTTCTTGCAACAAAATCCTTTCCAACAGAACGAAAGATAGATACCTGCTTGGGCACAAGCTTTCACTTTCCTTCAGTCCTATATTACTAAAGAGGACTTAATATCTGAGTTATTGGAAGAAGGGACTTTGTAAAAATATTACTGCATTATAAAATAAGTAGACTTGATCAGAAATACCTTCCAGTACAATCATCCCTCTTTCTTGTCTTTAATATGAAGGAAAGGAAAGAGCAAAACAGTCTGATTGAAAACATTATGGTCTTTGGAGTCTATAATCCATATCCAGAAGATGGAATTATTGCATACTACCACAGTATAATAATAAAGGCATGTGCAGTGGAAAAGAGAGAAACATAGTTTAGTCATGGAGAGTTGAACTAATGAGAGACATCTCAATCAGAAACTATTGCCTCAACTTTCCCTATTACCTTCTCCTGAACATGTAAGTGCCTGACTTGATGATGTTACTACTATCTTTGGAAATGTGTTCCTTTTCTTGGAAGCCTGCTCTGCTTAAGACTCTCTATTAGTGAGCCTTCATCATTAATTTCCTGATGCATATTTTGAGCTCCTGGTTTGATGATATGTTGCTATTTTTCTATGTATCATCTATCTATCACTTAGCATTTATTCAGTTTTAGCTATCTACTTCCCTACATGATATTAGATAATTTTTCTTTTACTTTAATTGTTATATAGTTCAAAAACTCACTCTTCCAAAATTGCAAATATGGCTACCATTACTAATTTATAAAACACTCAGAATAACAAAACTACAATAACAATATATACTAAAGATTCTGTGCTTGCTTGAATATGGGAAGGAATATTACAGAAATAAGCAATAAACCAAAAATCTTCAGAACAAGCAAATAACATTGTAACAACTACTGTAGATGTGAAGATTCCAAATGTAATTATTAAGATATTTGAAAAATAAGTTATATTAGGTATCTGATATGTGTCTGTCTATTTAGGGGAAATAGTGAAAACTTTCCATCTAATATTTCACAAATCTATGTCAATTTCATAAAAAAAAATTCAGAAATACTGTGATTAATTTATTTTAGGTAGAGAAAGAAGCCTAAACATCATTGTGACTTCATTTTTCACTAATTACACCTGAAAATAAAAACATAAGTTGATGTCAAAACAAATATCATATAAATTATGCAAAAATCTATTTATTATGTATTTGATGTTCAGTTGCATTGTGAAAAAAACAGTATGTAGACATCTGTTTTCAGAGCAACTGTTTCAATTAGCAGGGGTGTATATTTTCAAATGCCCTTACCATGCCCAAGGGGATTTCCATCCAGAGTGAGTTAAAAGCACTGTGTGAAGCATGCTGGTAACCTTTTGCTTGAAGCTGAATGAGTAGGTATGTGAAGCCTTCCTGTCTCACGCCAGAGTAATGCTTATTGAATGACTAGAAGTATGCAGTAAAGACAGCATAAAAATCCTTTATTCTTTTCTAATTTCCCTATAATTATATTCTCAATTTCCTTTCCTTGCCTAGTATGAAACATCAGGTTTTCTAGACTTTAGAAAACAATAGTCTGTTGTGCTAATAGCAAAATGAAACAGGAACATTATTGGATTTGTAAAAATCCAAGGCTATTTCTGGCCATAATAATTACAATAAGGATGAGGAACATCATGGCCTTTTTTTTTTTTTCCAACTGAATTTCTTTGTTTCTTTGTCTGGGGCTTGCTACATTTAGACGGAGATGACAGACAGGTTGGATCCACCAGGACAGGTGTGTGTTTTTATTCACTAGTAGAAATTTGCAGAGTAGTTTAAAACCAACTCTGCTGTCTCCGTGGAGCAGTTCTTGAAAGGATGATGAGCAGGAGGACGTCAGGCAGTTGGCGTGATATAACATGTACTTCCGGCTCATATAATGCCTGTCTTTCATATGGCAGCTGCTGCTCTTTCAATTCTTCCACCAACCACAATCAATACAAACCATTTAAAGTGAATAGGCAACTGACATATCATTCCCAAAGTAATTACCTGTCCTCCATAGACTATGTTTACCTGTAACCAAGTGTTCATAAGGTTAAGTGTCTCATTGTAAAGACCGTAAAAGGAGATGGATGTAGTAAGGCGATTGCATTACTATTTCTTTGCTATGAAACCGCTGATCAGAAGCTTACACTGTAATACTTGTTGGTGGTGACCCCTTTTTGTAAACCTATTTCTCCAAAAATACTTACATTATAATTCATAACAGTAGCAACATTACAGTTATGAAGTAGCAATGAAAATGAATTTGTTCTTGGGGGTTACCAGGACAGACAAATTCTATTAAAATTCACTGCATTAGGAAGGTTGAGAACCTCCACTCTAAGGAATGTTCACATGATTTGTAAACATCTTATTTTTTCACAGTGTTCCATCCAAGTACATATATATGTACACACACACACACACAAACACACACACACAAACACACACACACACACACACACACACACACACACACACACTTCTTTCCAAGCATCTAACCAGAAAACAACATTATTAACTGCAGTTCATGATTCAGTATGAAACATATCCAGCTATTTATTCTTCCAAAGAAAGTATACAGCCAGATGTACTATTCAAAGTTCTACCTACTGGGAGTTGCTTCCCTGTTGTCTTTCAAAGATGTCCCAGTAAGGGACTAACTGGCTGCATCTGTCTATTTGAAGTCTGAGGTAATTAATGAGAGCCGCTGTGCTGAAAGTCAACAAGCTGGGCAAGAATTGCTTGACAATTGAAAGGTTATTCATATCCTCCAAGCCAGAAGCATATTTAACAAGCACAATGTTTGGTTCCAAGATTATTGACTTATTTAATAATATATGTAATTGTATTTGTACCACTCAAAATAGATAATAGTTCTAAGTTATATATTTAAAAACATTTTATGACTATTAATTCTCCTACTATCCTTAACTCAAAAGCAAGTATTTGAGGTCCTATCTTGTTAGGGTTAAACTGTTATTTGTTGTCATTTAATATCATAGAGTTTTGTATCAGTGTCCTTGCTTCTAGAAAATGGAGATAGTTACCACTGCCAGCAAAATCTAAACCGTAAAAAAGATGACAAAAATTTGTGTTATATTCGGAAATTTCATAGTAAATACAGACTGATTACTCTCTTGACACAATGCTTTGTTGCTGTTTTGTTTTTCTGCATTGCTAAAGTTTTCAGGGCAAACAACCCACAATCTCTATATTAAAGGATGATTAATGACCCATCTAGGCTGGAAATAAGAGGTAGTGTATTTCTCTCGAGAGGCATGAGGATTTATCTTTATAGAGCCATTTGTTTCAGTGCCAATGCTTAGAAAAGCTAGAGGTTTTATGCTCTCACCAGAGAATAAGTTTTCATTCCAGAGCAAAGGCAATCTCTCTTCAAACTGTGAAAGAGATGATATGCAAGCTGTCTCTAATAAACCGAGTTTCTTTACTCACCAATTTTTCTCCTGTAGTGTAAATAGTACTGTGTGCACATGTGAAGTCTGGCTTTCATCAGATTATGTGATAAAACATAAAGATATAGGAATTTGGCACAGAGGTGGTATTATTCTGATAAAACAATCTGATAGCCCTTGAAGGGTCCTCGAATTTATGGATACATATATCACTAAATATCTCTGTATTTTTGGTTCATCTATTGTCTATCTTTATCTACCTATCTATTTAACTCACTAACTATATATTATATGTACATTATATATGTATATATATTTAAAATATCTAAATAAATGACCAAGGTAGATAATACAGATACAAATATGTCTAGCTCTTTAGCCTTCATTTTATTAATATTTTTATACTAATAACTGTATACTTAGTGATTTTAAACCAATAAAAGCCATAATTATACTACCATTCGTTTTGTCTACAGTCATATATTACTCACTTTGCTAGAAATTATGGTTCACTTTTTTGGGTGGTGGTTAATGCACTCATATTTAGAATATGGGTGGTAATTTGTTATTTCCTAGTTTTCTGTGGTTCTAATTCAACTTCTAGAATCTTGTTCTTGCATTACTCTAATATTTCAATTTAAAATTTATTTTACAAGTATATTATTTTTCAAATAGATTCATTTGCTTTGTCCTTTCATTGATCTAGAATAACAAAACTAAATTTTACAAGACATTTAAATATATCATTTAGTGAGAAAATAAGTGCTATTCTTCTAAAACTTTGCTTACTATTCAGAATTCCCTAATTGTGTTAATTTCCAGAAAGCTCAATTTGATAGATTGTATAGTATATTCATTTTTATGTAAAAAGATTTAGATCTTGATGGAAATTTTCTGAGAATAAACAAATACAAGGAAAAATAAATATGCATTTGGTAAATGACTAGTGGAAATAACTGTAGAGAAAGCTTTAAAATAAGAATATTCGTTGGCAAAAATTGTTTGAATTGTTTAGCTAAAGATGAATTAAGTGTGAATTCTTCAATTAGCTTTTATTTTCTTGTAAAATATAATTTGAAAATATACATTAATTGTTTAACACATCTACATAACTTATAAAAACATATCATATATTTTCTATTTAATAGTATGTAATAGTTTGGCTTGCAATTTTGTTATGTACATTTTTCTGATAATTTCTATTTGACTTTTAATGTATTGTTATTATATTCTACCATAATCCTAACATTATTCAGTTATATAATACTTTTATATTTCAACATATATAACCATAGAAATATTATTAACATTTAGGAAATAGTACTCATTGTGACCTGCATCTTTGTCCATGTTAAAACGTTTATCCTTGGATACAATGAGTATATAACTCACTTATGGGGAAATAAAGTTTCAAGCTTGGACTCTAGGTATAATTAACCATCCCAGGTTTACATAAGATAATGAGCCTTTAGCTCTGTTCATCCTAAGGAGCAACTATACCAACTGACCTGCAACACCAGTACTTTGGCAATACATATACACTTTTATTTTTGGTTGTTTTAAATCTAATGATTTATTTACTTATCTTTTAATTTCAAGCATTTTGTTAATTTTAATTCATATTTCTTCTTTGTCATTTTATTGAAAATAGATTTGTTCAGGATGATAAATGTGGATATATTTGCATTTATCTACATGTAGACATCCAGTTATGTCAGCACCACTTGTTGAAAATGCTTTCTTTTTTCCATTGTATAGTTTTGTCTTCTTGGTCAAAACTCCGGTGTCCATAGGTATATGGGTATTGCAGACATGTGAATGAGTCATAGAGGTTTTGCTTGACAAACTTCCAGAGATCTCCAACTGTCCAACATAATCTCTAGACATCAAGAACAGTTGCTTGAGGCTTTGAGAAAATTCCAAAGATCTCCAGTTGATCACTGCTGCCCCTAAATATATGTATGATACAGTTGTAATTTTGTTTTAAAATCTCCCTTTTGTCCTAAAACTGTATTTTTCTTTTCTTTTAAAATATTTTATTAATTTATTCTTATTACATCTCAATGATTATCCCATCCCTTGTTTCTTCCCATTCCTCCCTCCTTCGCATTTTCCCCTTATTCCCCTCCCCTATGACTGTGACTGAGGGGGAGTTGCTCCCCCTGTATATGCTCATAGGGTATCAAGTCTCTTCTTGGTAGCCTGCTATCCTTCCTCTGAGTGCCACTAGGTCTCCCCATCCAGGGGACATGGTCATATATGGGGCACCAGAGTTCCTGTGAAAGTCAGACTTTCTCTTTATTTCTAAGCCTTAAGGAAATGCATACAGGGGAAGGTTTTCCCACACAGGATGTTAAAAGAAGGCATCTGGCCAAAGGCTTGAGACAATAATAGAGTTTTTATTTTCTGATCATGAGCACCTAACCAGAAACTACATGAAAGTTAAGACCTTGACATAACAGTATACCTAGATAGATACTATTACCTGTAGAAACATTTCTTTAGAATCCGCTTTGAGAGCAATAAACGGTGGGCTTGGAATGTCATGGTTTATAGATATTTTACAATAGAAGACCCCTTGGCAGTTAGCCTAGGCTTGGATACGGTTGGTTTGGGATTAGGAGAAAGTCAGGTTTTTTGTTTATTACAGACCATTTAGATCGAGCTATGTTTCTATGGAAATCTTGTAAACAAAATGACCTTAGCCCAGGGAAATTCATGATTAAACTTTCCTGAATATGGTTAAGACGTAATAATCAGGTTATGCTGATTGTTGTTTGAAAATTAATTGATTTTTGTTGTAGGTTACAGAATTTTTGTATCTCCTTCTTACCCCAGTGATTGTAAAGATGGAAGAAGGTCACGAAGACTGAGCTTCATTTCAATAAAATACTGGGATTGGCCCAAGGATAATAAGAAAACAAGTAACAGACATGCAAAAGTAAGCTAGTGTGAGATGGGGAACAACAAGAGATCTAGATAGATAGATGGGGAAAGGCAAGTAGAAGAGACAAAATATGGGTAAGAGCAAACAGAGAATTAGAATGATGTGTAATAGCAACGAGGAAGAGAGATAGAAAGAAGTGACAACAAGCAAGGAGTCAGACAGACAGCAAGCGAGCAAGAGACAGACACAGATAGAGAGACAGAAAATAAAGTTCTCCTGCGCTTTAAGACCTTCAGCGTGTACCACATATGCCTGAGTCTCCAAGTATTTTCTTTTCCTCTATTCCTCATCCTCTCCTCAACAACTGGTTCCTCTACGTAAATGTGCAAACAATAATTGTTTTCACTTAAGCAGCCTTTCAACGCCTGCTCAATTCTCCCTACTGGGGATCGACTTCTCTTCTCTCCTCTTTGCTATTCCAGGAGCTGGTCTTGGGGAGCAGCATTCTTTGGTGTACAATGTAGTTATAGAGATATGTTTTAAATAATTAATGTATATTTTTAATATACATTACTTTACAAGAAAATAAAAGCTATTTGAAAAACTCACATTTAATTCATAATTATACTATCATTCTTTGGTCTACAGTCATATATTACTCTCTTGGCTAGAAATTATGGTTCATGTTCTGGTGCCTCAGTTATGATAGTGTAACCAGGTCTTCCTGTAACAAGAAAGCCTCTTGCTAGTCTAACTGGATATCTGCATGTAGAAGCATGTAGATAGATACATATTTACCATAATGCATAAAACTCCAGAATTTGCTGCTTCAGTCTCTGTGAGCCCACACATTCCCTAAGGTTTTTCTTCCCTCCATTTATCAGGGAATAGTTAAGTACAGCTGCACAATATACCTTCATTTTTAAGTTGTATTTTTTTATTTTAGAAGCAAGATATAGGAATCACATTTCATTTTTTAAAATCATTCATGCATAATTCTTTAAAATATACTGTTCAAACATCAATTTGTAAGAATTATTTAAAGTGAAAAATTAATGTCTGAGTGGAAATATACTGATTAACATAATACAGTGCTGTTTGTACCATATCATTATATTTCTTTATGATATAAGGGTTTATGTGGTGTGAATAAACAACATGTGCCAAAACTGGCAGATGTTTCTCATATCTTGATTCATCTTACCTCTAAAATTTGCTACTAAACTGTATGTTTAGCTTGAAACATTCATGATGCTAAACCACATTAAAACAGAAATCTCACAGATTGTGTTTTAGTAAGATCTAAGTGAGACATTGCAAATTAGATATTGATTTTATTGTATACATTATTCAGGAGAGGGAAATATAAAACAGATTCATTGTCAATAACTAAATTAAAATAGTATAAAAACATTTTTGAATACCTATATTTTCTAAAAGATAAAAATCCATTAGTACAATAACTTTAAAAGCATTTTGGTCCTTATCTTGAGTTAAAACATATATAACTGACTAATTTATATTAGCAGAGTGAAAACTTTATTAATGGGAAAATTCCCATGAAAATTAAGTGGTGTCAATTTGGAATTGGAATATAATCTGAATTTCCAAGTAAAAAGCAAAACTAAAATACATTTTTGATAGTTTTCTTTTTGTACTTGACAAAACCCAGAACCTGGAAAAGGAGGTTCAATTGAAAACTGTCTAGATGAGCTTGGCCTGTGAAATGAGCGTGAGGAATTTTCTTAACTGAGTTAACTGAAATATCCACTAGAAAGTGTCTATTCCCATGAATGAGTGAAAGAGTGAGAATTAGCAGTGCACTAGTGAACATGAAAAATTCTTTGTTGTTGAGTATATACGTAATATGACTAGCTAAGTCAAGTTCATGTTTATGGGTGACATATTATCATTATTCAACTTGAGGGTATAGGAGTCCAAATTTCTTTACTAAACTTTATACATTTAAACAATGTATATAAAACTGTATTTGCTGCAGTGATACATTTTCAAAACATAGCATCTACTGATATTCTGTAACATAATAAATTCAAGATTACAAATATATTTATATTTCTACATTAAAGTCAATGGACAAAAAAAATGCAAGCAAAAATTAGTCTGAAAGGCAGGAATTAATATACAAAAGTGGTATATGCTCACAATGGAATGTCAGTTATTCTTAAAACAGATGGTGACTCCAATATATATATATATACATATATATATATATATTAGTAATAGTAAGCTATGACCACATTAAATTAAGTGAAGTAAATCAATAAGTAAAAGACAAATGTAGGAGAATGTTAATCCATTATTCTGGCAAGGGATTATATCCAAAGACCTTGGCCTGCATGACGCAGCTGGAATATAGACAAGCTCTTAGTAGACACTTTAATTCTTCTGGCTAGAATACACCGGCTTGCACCCTGTGGCTGGAATACAAACACAGTAAAACGTTAATTCATCTTGCTAGAATTTAGTATAAACATTTAATCTCTCAAACGACATCTAATTGAGGAGAAGACAAAGTGAAAAATTAGAGAAATATTTGACAGAAAGGGTCAGAGGATACACACAATTCTCATGAAAACACACAGGAAAGAGTGCTACTTATCACTACTTATCAATTCTATCATAAGAGAGAGAGAGAGAAGAGAGAGACAGAGAGAGACAGAGAGAGAGAGACAGAGAGAGAGAGAGAGAGAGAGAGAGAGAGAGAGAGAGAGAGAGAGAGAGAGAGAGAACAGGAGAGTTCATGAGGTCTGGAATACAGTTCAGTATGGTGAAGATAGATGCAGTTATGGTGACTGCAGCTGATATCATACAGTTCAGATTGTGGAGATCAAAGACAGTTTTTCCAAGCAAAACAATTCAGTGAGAAACAGAGAGAAGGCAATTTGAGTTAGTAAGTTTGGAGAAGAGTTTTGAGTTAGAACAGTTGAGTTGAACCAGCCAGACAGAGTTCAGAAAGAACTAGAAAGTGTGAGCTTATTTAGCAGTAAGTCTCAGAGGCTGGAAACATTCTAGGCGTAGGTTAGCAAGTGGAATCTGGAACCTAAATTCTACAAGTTACAGGCTTGCAGAAGACTAGAGTCAATGGAGGCTAGAAACTTCCAGACCTAACCCTAGGGATATTTACATAGAAATGCTCTAGGATAGGCCCAAGCCATGAATATGCAAAGCTTAGGTAAGGCTTTCATTCCTCATCTTATCTCTCATCTAAAATGACTATGGAAATACAAATAATGTGACAGACAGACACTGTGGTTCTTATTACCATTACTGCTGTAAAAATCACATTCTTAGCATTAGGAATTTCTATTTAAGTGGATACAACTTCAGTTTAGTGAAATAATAACTGTACTTTGGCCATTGGTTGAATGATGATGTGAGCTTACATAATAGTATTGAATTGAACATGTAAACATAATTAAGATAGCAAGTTTTCATTATATTCTTATTTATTTTTGGAAAAAAATAAAAAAATATCTTTGTTATCCTCACTGTTTTCAAATTTCACAGTTTAATTACATAAATATTTTATTATCTTAAATATTTGACAAATTTATTGAATAAGTCTGAGTCAATTTATATATAAATTATGGCAATGATGAGGAAAAAGAGAAACTAAAAGCATTGTACAGACAATGATACATACTATTATAAGGAAAAATAGGTGATTTTCTCCCTCCAAATTTTGAATCATAAGGAGGAAACAGTTAGATATTTACTGTTAAAAATGAGCCAGGTTTTGTGGCACAGACTTTAATCTCAGCACTTACTCGGGAGGGAGAGGCAGCTGGATCTCTCTGAGTTCGAGGTCAGCCTGGTCTACAAAGTTAGCCCAGGACAGCCAAGGCTACACATAGAAACATAGAAACCCTGTCTCAAAAAAAAAAAAAAAAAAAATTACAACCCAATATAAAAATTGTGGACACAATATTACAACATCTATTTACTAGGCAATTCATTGTGGTAAGAAAATTAATAAGCACTTTGTACTTTTTATGTGCCAATATACAACCTTCTCACTTGAAACTGTTATATAACCTAAAAATATATTTAAATCTTCAGTCAGTAAGCATGTAGAAAGATGTATTCAGCTCTGTACAGTTTTAGTCTATACATGAATCCTAATTGTTGCTGGTTCCATTGCCAAAGTCATCATAAATACAGTATCATCTTACTTTAATATGCTTAAACTTACATTATTGGATGGATGAAAATAAGCACGTGTATCTTATGATTTCAGTTTCTTTTTCATTTTTAAGCTATTTCACACTAATTTGTATGCTATTGAAAATAGTGGTATCTCATCCTTCTTAAACTGTAACAATTATTTAATTGTCATGTTGTATATTGATTTATAATGTTACTTAACCTATTATAGAAATATCAAATTTTGTCCCCATATCACCTTCACTGTTATGTTTATATTTAAATAAGATATAGTCTATAATTTATTTCTTGCGGTAAACTGACATTTAATCAAGTGTCTTAGGATGTAACATTTTTCTGAGATATTTTCTTTTTTTATTTCTTAGGTATTCAAATACATGACATCAGTAAGCTTTTAATCCCAGCACTCAGGAGGCAGACCAGTGGATTTCAGTGCACTCAGGCCAGCCTGGTCTATAAGGAGAGTCCAAGACAGTCTGGACTCTGTGTAACAAAGAAACCCTGTCATGAAAAAAACAAAACAAAACAAAAAGTGTTCAGTTTTATAACAAATTAACTCCTGTGTTCACCTATGTTTCTTCAATTTAATTTTATATACAAGGAACTAATTACGGAAATAATGGAAATAAAAATAAGTTGAGTGTAAATTATCTATCCATACATTATCTTCAAATAATTGATAATATATCCTACTCAGTCATATAAACATTTTTAAATATTTTTCTATAATAGTCTTGTTCTTGTCTAATGTTTATTTCACTCTAAAACTACCTTTTATAGAACTGCTTATTTAATTTCATAATAAAGTCAATAACAAGGAACATATATCTACAGCAATACTAAAAGTCTCCTACACAAAATAGATAAAGACTCATAAAATAGGTGGATGAAGGCTGATTCAATCAATCCTCAGTCTTAAGATCTGGGTAAAATATTAAATATACTCTCTCTTCCTTCTCTTTGGGTATTCGTGAAGGTTGTTCATTTAGTTAGCACAGAATCTCAAACCTGGTACATTTCTTAGTTTCATAGTTATAGAAAATGGGATTGGGTTAAGTATAATTGAGTTGCTGGACAATGGGGTCTTTAGGAACCCACAAATACCCAGGCTATGGCCAAGGCTCTAGATGGCTATTGACAAAATTCTAGCAAAGTCTCAGTCCCATTGCTGAAGACAACACACACAAAACTCATTGTACATAGAGTAGAATTTCATGGCTCTCAGATCCCTCTAAAGGTTTAATGGAGACATGAAGCCATGTATTTAGTTTAAGGCTGTTGGTCTTTTGCTCGGGGTAGTCTCTGGGCTAGCTTCTAACTTAACTTTTTGACTTTTGTTTTTCTCCACGTGGTTTTCACTGCCTCCTAGCTACCATCCAGTCTTCATTGCCTTCATCTGCAGCTACCTGCCTCTGAGGGACAGGAAGTTCTGCCCCCTACTACTTGACATAGCTCTTCCCAGTTCTTTATTATGCAAAAAGCCACATTCCTTACTCAACTAGTAGTCTGGGGAAGGTGACCTTCCCTACAGCACCTTGCCTTATTAAAGGCTGATGAGGAAGTGACATTTGCATATCCTGTTAGTCAGGCATTGCTGGCTTCAAATAACAATTAAGAAAACATTTTTTAATAGCCAGAAAATACAATATTTGTGGGTCACCCCAACAAAGACTAGAGCTGGTGCCTATATAACATAGAGCCTTGCTACTATGTGCTGGCATTATTGGTACAGGAAAGTATCCTGCATGCTACCAAAGGAGAAACATCAAAAACAAACTAACAACAATCCCCTTGATGTACAATGGTGTCCTGACTGTAAGATATGCTACTGAGAGGAGCAAAAAAAATGACTTTAGAACTCATACAATGCTGACCACAGTTTAGCACGCCCTCCAAGGGTGTGTTTTGGAAAGGCAGAACCCCAACGTCTACATATCCTGAGGACTTTATGCTGCTTTGAGCATTACTATGGCAGGTGGTATTTTGGTCTTCACTTCCATCTTAATATGTAAATTGTGTGAAAACTCTAAGGGTGCTTCCAGTCCCTCCAATGGGCGGTATCACTGGCGCTTACATTGTTAGTGTTTGATCTTTTTCACGCTTGGCTTCTGGAGCAGATTAGTGATTCACATCCTCTGTAGCCTAGGGGAGAGGGAGATGGGAGAGTGGAAGGAGGGGGCTATACTAATTGGGCCACAGTGTGAATAAATAAAAAATAAAAAAATTAATTATTTAACTACAACCCTTGAAAAGAACTTAGAGATTTAGACTGTCAGCAAGGACCACTGTCCTCAGGTAGAATTTGGCAAAATGGATTGTTTAGTAAAGTTAGGTAAAGATGTTTTTGTCAGGGCTTCTGATGTGGAAAAACTTGAAGAATGATTTGAAGGTTCAGAAACGCACAGTCTTGGTAGTTGAGCTAGAAACTTTTTGAGGTTAAGGAGCAACAACATCAGCTCAGATTAGCACTGGTTCACTCTTCACTGATTATTTGCTGGTGATGAAAGTGATGGTTAATTTCTTGTACCCATTTTTGCCCTCCACTGCCTGATATGATTTAATGAAAAAGGTCAATGAATAGATGTGTACCTTGTGGGCTTAAAGAAGAAATAACTTCTTTATATAAAAGTTTAGATTTCTCGAACTTTTAAGATTTTTAATAAGATTATGTTTTAACATAAATAATAAAGTAATTGATTCTTTCTTTGTGACCACAAATTGCACCCTGCCAGAAAAGAGAAACTGACTGAGAAAATTATCTTGCTTATATATTGTTAATCCATAGCAAGTTGCTTAGCTACAAATGTATGCGGTTCCTTAAGGATAATTTGTTTTCTTTATCTATAATATGTACAATTTTTTTTTATGTAAAAGTATTGGCGAAACATACTGTTTTTTCATGACCATTCACTAAGATTAATATAGAATGTAATCACATCTTAAGTTTTGTACTGTTTGAAAGATTTTTTGGTGTATATAAGCTTGGAGAACTTTATTTAGTTGAAGATTGTTGTAGACCCTTCTGATTACTATTAGTTCCAGCACCCAGTCACTGACTCTATGACTACTGCCTCAGTTTGCACTGTGGTGTTGAAGCTAGCTTATGGGAATAACAAAGCAATATCTGATTTGATTTAAGGCCAATTCAGAGAATGGAACACATACACACCACTGTTTAGGTGACCAAGAACCTGAAACCTTTTGATTGTCTTCCAAAATGTAAAGTTTCAAGATTATGTATTTATTTCCTTCAGTCATATCCGTCATATCCAGTATGGCTGTTTGTCAATAAATTATTTCCTAGATAATCATATAATTATTAAAATATCATAAAAGCAAATTGCTTAAGAAACAAAATGGAATTACAATATGAGTAATAAATATAATATGTACATGTAAACACATTATATGTGAGTAAACATAAAATATTAAGATATAATTTAGAAAAGAAATTGAATATGTATGTAACAAAATTATTATATCTAAAATAAAAATGAGATTAATAAAAATGAGTAACATTATACACAAGTTGATTTTAACAACAAAAAACCTTCTAATTTTTATGTGTTTTTGGTATACATGTTCTTTGCCTTAAAAAAAGCTTTGATTTGGCAGACGAGAAAGAAAAACATTCTCTTGTTTTCTTAAATTTAGCATAAAATATTCTGCTTGCTTATTCCAATACAAATTTATAACTTTTTAAAAATTCTAAAATAAAAAAATAACAACAACAACAAAAAAGATAAGGTGGAAAAGAAGAAAATTACAAAAATAAATAAATCAAATTAATTTCTATCGAGTGAGTACCTGGAGAAATGGCTCAGTGGTTAAAAGCACTGCCTGCTCTTCCAAAGGACCCGGGTTCAATTCCCAGCACCCACCTTGCAACTCACAACTGTCTGTAACTCCAAGATCTGACACCCCCATACCAATGCACATAAATTATAATTAAATAAAATATGTTTTAAAGGAATGAGTACCAAGAATTAATATTTGTAATGTTTTACTTTAATGATTAACTAGTATAATGATTTTTAAGTTATTAGCATAAAATATGGCAGTGGAAAAAATTTGTATATGGATGTCTCATGTTAAATCATTTTGTTTCTGTAAAAAATATAGATATACTCAATGGGAAATTAATCAATATCTATATACAATAAGAAATTCTAGGCTTACAGTTTCATATAAATGTCTTAATGTGGTAGAAATACAATGCAGTAGGAATTATGAATATTCCTGTATAAGTACTATAGTCAAAAAACAAGATTTCAGTTATAAGACTTATTTTCAAAATGGTTGCCAATTTAGACAAATTGTGAAGTTTAAAATTTATAATTTAATTAAAATATTTAATAATTCATATAGATTAAAATGAATGTAAGAGGTAAGCTCAATGTAAAATTTTTGTTTTACATATGATAATGTGACTATCATTCTAGAATTCTCTGTGCACAGATATTATAGTTAAAGTGAAGGAACTTTTCATCATCAAAATATTGACTAAAATAAGAGGAAATTTCAAAGAGGACAGAGAAGAGGAGAAAATATGAGAATAAAAAAGAGGCTATAAGAGAAGAAAAGAGGAGAGAAGGAAAGGGAAGAGAAGGGAGAAGGAAGACAAAGATGTAGGCTTAGAGTTTTCAACATCTATTTATTAAAAGTCTTTAAAAACTTTGTCTTTAATTCTAACACACACACACCAGAGGAAGGAGAGAAAGACTCTTAATAGGAAAAAGGGTCGGTGGACCTGTTTCAATGTGGTTCCTTTGGCCAATTCCACTCTGCACTGTCAGGATACCAGCAGTCCAGTCCAATAGCTAACGATGAAGAGCAACAGCAATCTGTACTGGTGGCCCATCCCTGCAGAAACTGCAAGGCTCCACCTAGTCAGCACAAGACAATGAAAATCGCCAGAATCAGCTGTACTACCTCAAGAAATTCTCGGGAAAGTTTCTCTCTGGAAAGTGAAGACCAGGGAAGAATGGCATGGTGTAGCAGTGTGGCATTACAAAAGCCCTGTCCAACATATGGGTGGATCTTTTTATAATTCTTCCAACCATCATGTGCTCTCTCATGTGTCTACTCCAAGGAAACATCACAAGCCCTCTCACAAGACAATTTCCAGAAAAACATCACCTGACAGTTTTCAGCAAAATACCATGTTACACAACTGAGTACACTTCACAAAAGGACAGAAATAGTCAGTTCAGTGTAGTAATGTCCTGTGTTCACATAGAATGATTTATGATATGAACTTGTAATCAGTATTATTTTCCACTGTCCTGAAGAGACTACAAATATTATTGTTTTTAAAAGAAACTCTTGCAAATTTCATAACAAATAAGTGTATTTTTTTTCAAGTGTGTTACATGAATTGTATTAAGATTCATTTATCTGTATTTACATTTGGTTTTACTTATTTTATGGTTTTTAAAATCACTGGCATTCTTAAACGTGACTAGTAATTGAAAATGTTGACTCTTCTCAGTTTGTTCTTTTTAAAAAGACTCTCTCTTTCCTCAGAGACAGGTTCAATTCTCAAGCCATTTATTCAGAACATCATTTCTTTCTTAATTATACAGGTCAAAACTGTTATATTTCTCCTAAGGCTCCATTTTATCTGAGTGAATAAACAATTAGAATGTAGTCTTTTATAAATGTTAAAACTATAAAAAAAATATGACATTAGAAGACTTTCCAAAGTACTGGGACTTAAAAATTGACTCAGGGTTTTTTTTTGTTTTCTAACTGATTATAATTATAGATGACTAATATGTCAAAAAAGAGAAGCTGATGACTAGATCTGTGTTGAACAAATGGAAGACATAACTGGCTTTCTAATGTACTGATTTATGCTGTTTATTTTATTATACTGACCCAAAAGCTTTAGATTTTTGTAAACTGTAACTTCTCCATTATTTTCAATAGAGGTAAGTTTAAAGCAAACATTTTGATAATATAAATATAAAAATAACAATAAAATATATGCTTGATATTTGAGTGTTGACATTACATCGACATTTGGGGATAGATTATTAATAAAAAGGATCAGCTGTAGTAGTTCTCTGGTAGAATTTTTGGGGTCATTTATGTTTACCATCATCTCATCTATGAATAGTGATGCTTTGACGTCTTCCTTTCCAGCTGGTGTCATCCTGGTCTCTACAGTCTTATTGCTTTTGTTATGACTCCAAGTACAATATTGAAGAAACCTGGAGAGAGTAGGCAGCCTTGTCTTGCCCTTGGTTTTTGTAAAATTGCTTTAAGTTTCTCTCAGTTTAATTTGCTGTTGGCTGTCTGATTGCTATATGCTGCCTTTATTATTTTTAGGTATTGGCTTTGTATCCCTGATTCTCTAAGACTTTTAACATGATGGGGTGTTAGATTTTGTCAAAGGGCTTTTCAGAATCTGATGATATAATTGTGTGTGTGTGTGTGTGTGTGTGTGTGTGTGTGTGTGTGTGTGTATTAGTTTGTTTATATGATGGATGATATTGATGGATTTTTATATATTTAACCAGCCCAGCATCCCTGGAATGAAGCCTACTTGATCATGGTGGATGATATATTAGAAATGTTCTCGGATTCAGTTTGTGAGTATTTTAACATTAATGTTCATAAGAAAAATTGGTCTGAAATTCTCTTTTTTTATTGGGTCTTTATGTAGTTTAGATATCAGGGTGACTGTGGGCTCGTACACTGCGTTTGGCAGTATTCCTTCTGTTTCTATTATGTGGAATAGCTTGAAGAGTACTCGTATTAGCTCATTGAGAGTAGAGTCTGGTCTGGTAGAATTCTACATCTGGCCCTGGCCTTTCTGTTTGTTTGTTTGTTGTTTGTTGTTTGTTGTTGTTGTTGGTGGTGGTGGTGGGGAAGACATTTAATGACTGTTTCTATCTCATTGTGGGTTATAGGATTATTTAAATTGTTTATCTGGTCTTGATTTAGCTTTGGTATGGGAAATCTATATAGAAAACAATCTGTTTCATTTAAATTTTCTAATTTTGTGATTTGTGATGTGGTGGCAGGGTGTAGGGATATCTTAGGCAAGCCTGAAACCTGAAACAGGTTAGGTTTCTGGGAGATGGATAATGGAGTCCACTGTGGGAGGGAAGGATCTGGCACATCCTGAGTGAGATAACCCAGACTCACAAAGACACTATGGTATGTACTGATTTATAAGAAGATTTTAGCTTTATAGTGCAGGATTCACATACTACTATGCACAGACCCAAAGAAGATAAGCAACAAGGAAGATCCAAGAAAAGGTATTTAAATCTCACTCAGAAGGGGCAATAGAACAGACAGGGGTAGCAGCTGAAGAAAGGGAACATAGTAGGAAAGGAAACACAGAGATATATTAGTCAAGAGAACAATCCTGGGGAGAGCAGGGGAGAATAGACATAGAGAAAAGAGAAATTGTGGATAATGTCATCTCTGTGACAAGCTGGAGATTTAAATCAGCATAGTTTCCTGAGGGGATATGGGAGGAAATCTAGCATATAATTCTTGTAGGAGGGACCATCTAACTATAGAAATCTTATAGTAGAAGGAGGGAACATCAATCCATCCACAAAATCTTCAACTCAGAATTCATACACCCTACAAGATGTGCAGGGACAAAGATAGAGCAGATAGAATAGAGTCTGAGGGAATGTCTAGCTAATTCCTGGTCCAAACCAAGAGCCAACCCATAGAAGAGAACCAAGCCCTGACACTATTCTTGATACCCTGCTGATCCCTAGGTGGAGCCTCTCAGAGGACAACTCTGCTAGGCTCCTGTCTAGAAGCACCTCAAAACAAAAATGCTAAGACTCACAGCAAAATATTGGTTGATGCATAGGGAGTCTAAGGGAAAAGCAGGTTGAAGGAGTAAGAACCTGGAGGTGACAAGTGCTTCACAAGATTCTGAATAGAACCAACTAACCAGGGCCTAGAGTGGCCAGCTGAGATCAAAGCACCAACTTAGGACCATGCATAAGAATAGACTTAGTCTCCAACAAAGACTTAGCTTATGGGCAGCTCAGCCTTCATGTGGGGACGGTCTCTGAGATGAACTCACTCACTAGCTTCTCTAAGACTTGCCCCTGGCAGGACTGTCTTACCAGTCCACAGGGAAAGAGAACATGCTCAGTCCTCATATGACTTGATGACGTGAGGTAGGTGGGAAAGGGTGCTGCCTTTTCCTGAGAAATAAGTATGGGGTATGACAGAGAGGGAGGGATGGTGGACTAGGAGGAGTGAGGAGGAATGTGGCTGTGACCAGGATGTAAAGTAAATAAATAATAAATACACTTATTAGAATATAAAAAAGAATAAATAAGCATATATAGAGCATGAAACAATGAACTAAAGCCTGATAGACCTTCTGTTTTTATAATATATAAAATAAAGATAACATTATTTTATACAAAATAGTGCATTAAAATGTTAGCTTTAGATAGTATATGATATAAATTTTAAAATTCTATTACACAAGTATTGATGTTTAAAGAATCATTTTATTGATTGCAGGAATTTTCCTCTTTTCTCAGTCTTTCCCGTTTTTATCTTTCTCTTTAATTTCTTCATTTTTATTTTCCTACTCCTTTCTTATTTTTCTCTCTCTTTTCTATAATGATACCATTTTGCATGGACTGGCAAGCTGGTATTATTGACCTTCATCTTAACCTACCAGACCCATGTTGTTGTTTATCTTTTATAATTCTTCTGATACATAATGTTATTATAGGAAAATTGGGAAATGGGTTTGACAAGATAATCAGTTAAGAAATCTTCCTTCAGAATTAACTATTGCAGTTTAGAATCAAGAGTGTTGCATTAAGTACTCATATGGAGCTTGGCTGAAACAGCAGTGGGAATTTTAGACCCTTAACTCAAGTCTGAAAAGTACCAGAGTCCACCAACGACTGTTCTGCTCAATGTAGCTAAGCCGCCTTCTTCTTCTTCTTCTTCTTCTTCTTCTTCTTCTTCTTCTTCTTCT
>OU015748.1:12304969-12341105 GCA_907169655.1 Acomys percivali
GTAAATATATGATATGTAGGGTACCTAATATGTGACCCCTATTAAGGAGTCATTTGAACCTCAAAGCTGTCACGACTCACATGTTGAGAACAACTGATCTAAGGTTAAGATTTGCAATGTTCAAAAGGGCCATTGTGTTGGCTTCCCTGTTTCAGCAGGTAATGTACTGTTTTCTAAATTCTCTGGTAAAATCATCTTCTAAGGGACATTTATGGCCTGGCTGACTATCAGGACCAAATTTGGATAACCTACTGAAAGAGGCATCAATAATATATTGTTTGCAAGAAGAGACTTGATACCCTATGAGCATATACAGGGGGAGGTAATATCCCTCAGGAACAGTCATAGGGGAGGGGAATAAGGGGAAAATGGGAGGGAGGGAAGAATGGGAGGATACAAGGGATGGGATAATCATTGAGATGTAACAAGAATAAATTGATAAAAAATTTAAAAAAAAAAAGAAAAAATAGTATATTGTCACAATTCTCTTCAGCAAAACCTCTCATCAGGTAGCATTCTTAGACTCTTTTTTTGGCAGTACAGAAAGCCATGGGTCTACTCTGGCAAAGACTAAAGTCAGATCCCAAATTTTTTATTACAACTAATTTTACAAACCATAATAAACATTATGAAAGAAAGAAAAAGTAAACTCTGTAAAAACAGCAATGCTTTAATGGGAGTAAAAAACCTTCTAGATACACATAATCCACCTTCCTCCCTGCAACTTGTGTTCTCATCATTTTATTCTGAGTGTTAATTATGTTTTTCATGCAATATATTTGGATTAAACTTCCCCCTCCTCCCAACTCCTCCTGGATCAATATACTTCTCTACCACCCAAAACCACTCCCTTTCTTTCTATCTCTCTTTCGAAAGTAAAGATGAATAAAATAAAAATAAAATAAAATAAAACAATAAAATAAATTTTAAAAAGAAGAAAAAAAGGAGCACAGCACATTCACATAAACAGAAATCCCACAAAAACACAAGTTTGGAAACCATAATACACAGGTGTTGTCTTCAGCAATGCAGCCATACCTACCCTCAGTTTGTAGAGAGCAACTAACAGCTATGTCAATAGCCTGGGTTGTGTGTGGGTTCCCATGGGGCCCTTTTGCAAACTACTGGTTGTAATCTTTTCCTGGCATTGGAGGTTTCATTGTTTGCCAAGTGACCTCTAGGTTGTTACTAATTAATTTGGTGTTTGTAGTATGAAAACATTCTCACATAGACCCTTTAAATTTTCTTTCAATCCTTCTCAGCTTATCTCTACTTCTCATAAGGACCTGTTTAGAGTTTGTTATGTGAACTACTTATTTTAATCCAGGCCATCTGTTTGAGTATTATATGGAAACATTCACTGAATGTTTGTGAGGCTACTGGCATATGTACTACTGACAACAATGATTTCTCTCTCTCTCCATGAATATATATTCTTTCTGTAGCAAAAAGTTCAGCCATAAAGGGAAGGAAACCTCCAACTTCCTCCTGGATCCATGACTGCTTCTTGATAGGACCATTTTTTTTCCAGACCCAGTAGAGATATTTACAGGTAGATGAAAAAAAAAATCCAATTTAAAAGAGTACGCATGTAATACTGACAAACTAAGCAGAATATTTTTAGAAAACTAGGTTTCTACCTGTTTCTTATATCTAGAAAATGCTATACTGTATCCTGGGGACACAGCTTTCATTCTCCTCCCCTGTTTTAGAATCCTATGATCCATGAGAACAGTGTGCCAGGAATTTCTTCCAACCTGTTCAATAGTGGCACTATAGAAATGGAGAATAAAAAGAGGCAGGCTCACAGTAGAATTTGAGACCTGATTCACAGGACTAAAATAATTAGTGGTGCTACATGTTGGTGAAAAATCTCAGGGTGACAGATATCATAAACCCTAGTAAATGGACATAAGTCCTAAGCACCCTTGAATATAGTTATATTTCTGTAGAAAAGTGTTCATATAAGCTTTAGTAAATAAACTTTTTTTGCATGAAGAAACTTACCTTATACAAGATGCTAAGAATAACTGATATATGAGTGAAGTTCTATACATTACATACCATACCTTCTAGGGCACAAGAGAAATTGTAAAAGAAGAAACAGAAGAAAGTAATACTAGAAGATAAGAAGAAAGGCAATATTTGTGGCAATACAGTCTCTGAAACTGTGAGTTCACTTCTTACAGTGTCATGATTGTGAATACTGTTAGGAGAGTCATAAGAAGTCAGGTCCCAGAACGTGATTTTAAGAGATTTTCTCAATAAACCTTTATTCACCAAATTTCTAACTAGCTAATTTATATAATCACACATTCTATTGAACATTCAGCATAACATTGTCTACTAATTATGCAGTCATAGCACTAAAAATATTCAATTAGTGATTTCTAAAAGTATTTATTAATTCCTATTCAATAATAAAGTATGTAATCTGTAATTGTTATTGCATACTTATACAAAAATACATGCTTTTAAATATTCAAGGTAAAGTTATAAATTTCCTGCATGGTGGAAAGAATCTTGACTAAATTGGATAAAACTTGCTTTCCTGAAAACATCTCATGTAGACATCCAATTGCTTGGTCACTGACCCCAGGCATTAAACTTTCATGGTGAAAGACTGAATTAATAATTGGTCTTTGACACTTAACAGGGAATATAATGTTTCAAAACTCATTAAATTCTTAGCCCATTACCAACAAAGACTTCTGAATTCCTGATATTATACCATATTTCAAGGTGATATATTATCTTGTTAATGAGTTTTATTCCTTCAAATTTGATATCTCTGATATCAACTCCAAAAATTCACACAATAAAATTTTCTTCTCCTTATCAATATACTAACTCACTAGAATTATTTTTTATTTTAATCTAATACTTGGGTTACAACTCATTGAGAAAATTTTAGGAGTATTATTTCTTAAAATAGTCTACATTAAATTAGTGCCTCAAAGAAACTAAATTTGTTTAATGAAGACTATGGGATGAAGAAGATACAGAGTGCTTGTTGTAGAAAGATGGATTCATTTTTGTATATCAATACTGCTTTAATTAAATAAAAGTAGACTATCACATGACTGCATTTACCTGAAAATTTCCAAAGATGGAAGAAATGTACATTAAAGTAAACACAGTTTCTTCAGCAATTGGTGCTGTGAACCAGATACCGACATATAGAAGAGTGAAACTGCAATTAATTTTTATGCTACACAAAAGTTAATTCAACCTGAAAGTGAGACTTCAGTGTAAGATCAGGCATGATAAAACTTTCAGACTAAATCATAAGGAGTCTACCTCATTTTGACGGCAGTAAGGAGAATGTGTGTGATTTAGAGTGCCCTTAGAGACCATGAAGACAGAAATGGAATATTAGAGGGCTTCATGCTGAAAAAGAGTTGTCAGTGGAGAGAGTATAGTAGAATACATATAATATAAAAACAAACATGGGGAGTCAGAGATAAAATTTTAAGCTGGCATGTGATGAAAGACAAGCGGATAGAAGAGAATAGTGACTAATCCTATGGATTTATTGAAAAAAAAGAAAATATACTATGTTTAAGATTATAAAATATTTTTAAATGGTTTGAATGGAAACACTACGCATTGCCTCCCAGTATCCATAGACTTTTAAGTGAAATATGCCTTCCCCATACTTCCCCCCTCCATGGAGGGCCCAGAGTTCTCTAAAACAAGAGCAACTATTGTCCTTACTCTTGATTTCCCAAGAGAATTTCATTATAAGAATCAGTTGCTGAAGACAGCAAGCACACACACTGAATACAGAAGAGGAAAATCAAGATGGAATTGAGCTGTTTGCTTCCGCTTCGTAGGTTGCTGAAAGAGAAAAGCCATTAGCAGTCCCACTGAGCTATATACTCTTCCAGATGCAATACTAACCTGACAGGTAAATGTGCTCACTGGTACAACAGAGGCATACTTTTGAGAAGTTATAAGCCACATTTTTATTGGATTAGAATAATTCTCCATGTGAAAAAGCACTTGCTTGTATTGTAAAGCTTGTCAAGAGCCCAAGGCTGGGAGTTATAGCCCTCAGAGGGAGACCTAGTAATATTAGTTCTAATAGATATGTTATAAAATAGCCTTCTAAATACTGCATTTAGGTTTGATCTGAGCCTTCATCTGAGAAAATCTTTACTGATGCATGAAGCAGTTAATACAGAGAGTCATAACTTATGAAAGAGATAAGACTATGTGATATAATACTTGACCATAAATGGGGTACCTATATTGAGTCTGTGTAAAGCTGAGAGAACTGTCACTGTGAAGGTAGGATGAAAGATCTGTACAATGGAAGATCACAACCAAAAAAAAAAAAAATTCTTAGGGACATGAAATGGCCACTGAAGTCTATTGGCAGGCAATAGATTCAAAAGAAGAAGTTGCCATTTTCTTCAGTGTTAGCCACTAAAAACAAGTCTACCCTCTGATAAATAACCTCCTAACCTGTTAGTGAAAACAACTCAAATTAACTCAGGGGGTCACAAGTAAATTAAGAAATGAGAGTAGAAGGCGGGTTTCTTGTGTATAAGAAGGGTTGGAAGAGAAGGCCAGTGACACAATAGGAACATGGGGTGGAAGATGACATACACATGGGGAAAGGTTTAATTTAATTAAGTCTATAAATAAACACAAGGAGCAGGAATACTATATATGGAATTTCAAATTTGAGTTTTCATTTCTATAGTGATTCTATAAACAAGAGGAATGTACGCTATATTAACAAGAGAAAGTATTTGTATCAAAAATCTTTTGTCAATAAATGGCTCACTTTCACCTTTGCAAACAAACATAGGATAAAAGGATATGAAATAAGTGACGGAGAATGCCACTAATGACTAGTAACAAGTATGATAACATAAATATTGGGACATTCAGCATCTGTGTTTCATATTAAAATAATTTTACTTATTATCTATCCTACCAAGCTGAATTTTGCAGCACTAATTGAGAAACACTGCTAATAAATAGTACATGAGTTTTGTACTGCAGTAAAAATGTACTATCATTTTAGAAAACAGATGATGATGTGGTTTGCTAAGACAGAGGTTTGTGTATGTGTGTGTGTGTGTGTGTGTGTGTGTGTGTGTGTCATGTGTACCTGTGTATGTGGGTTCATGTATGAAGAGGTTCATGAAGACTAGTAGAGAATGAGGGGCATCTTTCTCAAACTGTTTGAATTTTTGAGCTAAATTCTATCCTTGAACTAGGAAAAAAATGATTCATTTAGATTGTTTGGCCAGTAATCCAATGGCTTATGTATTTTAAACATGGATGCTTATGAGTGGACTCAAGGTCTCATGCTGTGTGTCAGAGACATTATTGAGTAAACTGCTTCACTTGTTCAATGATGATGAGTGATTTTTGTGAATTCTCATCATTAAGAGCACATTTTGTCACTATGCTAAAGGCACAATGCATAAATCAGGGAAAAACAAAACAAAACACACCCCAAAAAACCTGTGCCTGCTGTTTTCTATTTGAATTTCCATATAAGCTCTTTAATCCCCTTCCTTCCTATTTTCTGCAAGTATTACAGCTTTGTTTTAATTATAGTTGAGTAAGATGTTAATGTTGTATGGTAGAATACAAAAAATAAAAAATAAAAAGGAAACAGAATGCTTATTTCCAGAATTTACTTCTAATATATCACATTGTTATTTTATATATTGATTAATATAATAAACTCTACTACAAAGTATCTATAACTACCTGTATATATACATATATTATATGTACATATATAATATATTATATATACATATATAATATATGGATGGGAAATTATACTCACTAGAAAATAAAAGTTATTTTTATAATTTTTATCTTAAAAATGAGTATCATTTAAAATAATATGTTTTTGAAAGGAAATGGTCAGATATTCCACAGTATAATACTCATAAAGTCAGTAACAGTAATTTCTTCTTAATGTTTCTTTTTTTTTTAGTGTATTTATTTATTATTTATACAGTATTCTACTTATATGTACACCTGCACACCAGAAGAGTGCACCAGATCTCATAGATGGTTATGAGCCACCATGTGGTTGCTGGGAATTGAACTCAGGACTTTTGAAAGACCAGACTGTGCTCTTAACCTCTGATCCATCTCTCTAGCCCACATCTGAGCCATCTCTCCAGCCCTTCTCTATTCATTACATAATACACTAAAAACCTTTTAACAATTCTTTAGTTTCTTGCTTCATAAGAAAAAATTATATATTTTTATATAGAAATTATATATAAGCTTATTTATTTACATATGAATTAATTATATAATTATATAAATTTGTATGTAATATATATTTGTATATAATTTATATATAATTGTATATAATTATATAAATTTCTGAAATCATATAAACTTCTGATAGTCATATAAATTTCTGAATAATGGGAAAAAATTAAATATGAAAAAAAATCCTTCCATTCAATTACATTCTTTATGTGTTTTATCTAGTTTCATAGTAGATACGTAAATATATTTTGAAGCACAGCCATTAGCAGTATTAGGACGGAAAAATATCCTTGTCTAAGATTCTAGATGTTGTTTAAGGTATGATGTTTGACTAACATGCCTAAGACCCTGGTAAAATCTGTGCTCTGAATAATAGAAGGCCCAGTAGTAAGTAGGCAGGTGCAGAGAGAGGGGAACTGTCCATAAAAGAGTTAATGGTTCTAACTTCAGAAAAATAGAAAAAGAGAAAAAAAAGAAGCAGGGTTTATGCCAAACATTCTATAAATAAGATAGATACATTTGTCTACTATATATTCTTTCTCATATCAAGTATCTTAAATCAAGGAGAATTTTTAACTGTGTGCATAATATATCTCAACACAGTGGACTTTGGGAAATATAGATATGTTATATTACCCAAGCCATTAAGTGTTCAGGAGGCATGAAATATTTTTTTAAATATTAAATACCCATCATAAGCTCATTTGTCAAAATTAAATTCCTTACACATCAGCTATTAGTTTGTATATTTCTGAAACTTGGGAAAAAGCAAGTTACAAAAAGAGCAGGTCATTTAGGGAAATCTGTCACCATTAATATTCATTCTCTGCCTCCTAAGCACCAAGATGTGAACTGTTCCCCCCTCTGAAGCATTCTAAAAGAATTGACTGACTACAGTAAAAAATAAATCTTTCAGCATCTGCTTTAATCTCCTGGTGGGTGGAGTCTTTCAGAAGACCGCTATAGTAGGGTCCTGTCCTGTTCCTTTTCTTCAACCGTTTCCAGTGTCTATTCTATTTGTCCTTCTGTCTGAGAATTAATCATCCTTCCAAGCGACCTCCTTGGTCTTTAGCTTCTTAGGTCTGTGTAATGTAGTGTGATTATCCTGTATTATGTGCCTAATATCTACTTATACGTGAGTATATACTATGCTTGTTTTTCTAGTCTGGGTTACCTTACTCAGGATGATCTTTTCTAGTTCCACTCCTCTGCCAGCAAATTTCAAGATAGCCTTGTTTTTAATAGCTGAGTACCATCCCATTGTGGAAATGTACCACAGTTTCATTATCCATTACTCAGTCGAGGGACATGTAGGTTGTTTCCAGATTCTTGTTATTACAAATAATGCTGCCTTGAACATTGTTGAGCATATATCCTTGTAGTATGGGGAAACATATTTCAGGTATGTGCCCAAGAGTTGTATAACTGGGTCTTGAGGTAGAAGTATTCCCAATTTTCTGAGAAATCACCAGATTGATTTCCAAAGTGGAGCACAGGGAATCTCATGGAAAAGTTGGGGGGCAATAAAAGTTCCTAGAGGGGACAGGAGGTCCTCAAGGAGACCAATGGAGCCAACAACTCTGGGCCCCAATCATGGAGTGGCTAGGTGCGAGTGGGAGGCTATAGAGACTAATGCACTCAAGGAGGCCCATGCATGTAAGGACCTAGACCCTATGCTCTGTTGTAGTCCTTGTGGGTCCCTTAATATGCGGCATAGGTGCTAGCTCAAGGATGGACTCTTGTACCCATTTGTTGATCACTTCTCCCTCACAAGGCTGTCTTGAAAAGCAAAAGAGAAAGAGGATGCAGCAGTCCAGGTGAGACTTGGTAGTCTGAGGTCAGATGATAAGGGAGGAGGGTTACCCCTTTCTCAGGACTGGGGGAGGGGAAGGGGGAAGAGGAAGAGAGGGAGATTGAAACTCGGTGGAGACTAGGGAGGAGCCTACAATTGCAATGTAAAGTGAATAAATTAAAAATAAATAAATCCTCCTTATTTCTATGAAGTATTTGGTCACCATATTATTAGAATTAATTAAGTAAATGACACAAGGGAAGGGATAAAAGAGACTACTTTCCTGATCTAGTGTAATAAAAAGATAAAGTGAAATTAGTGTAAAGCTCTCAGTTTATTGGAAAGTAAATATATTAAACCTAAATATTTAGCAGTAATTAGTACATCAGGATTGAAGTTATTTTATTTTACAAAGTCCGTCTTATAATTTTGCAGATCTTGTTGATATCAAAAGATGTATTGTTTCTTTGGAATGAAACTTGACAAAACAACTACCTTGATGATCTATAATGTGATCTGATGCCCTCTTCTGGCAAAGTATTGCATACATAATAATAAATATGAAAAAAAAAGGTGAGGGCAGTTAAGAGCACTGACTGCTCTTCCAGAGGTCATGAGTTCAATTCCCAGCAATCACATGGAGGCTCACAACCATCTATTGATCTGATGCCTTCTACTGGCAGAGCACTGTATACATAATAATAAATAAATAAATAAATAAATAAATAAATAAATATGAAAAAAGAAAGATAGAGAAGTTTTGCATGTATAGGCATTCAGTACTGGTAATACATAATAGAAAATATAAGTGCATTGAATGATAGTAAAATTGTCTGTGTTCCTAATTCACACACAGGACATGTGTGAATTTTTGATTTTTTTCACATTTCATTAGCATAATAAATGGTATAACCAAATGAGTTGTTTTCAGAATGAAGCTTAAGTAAATTAGTAACATTAAATGACACATTCATGTGTTTTTCTCAGTAATTTCCTTTTATAACTAATATTCAGAGTACATATTTCTCTCTTCTTTTTCAATTCCTGGCAGCAGATAGAAATCATGGAAACATTTTCTGACAGAATTCTCTAATAATTACAGTTGCCTATCCTCAGGCATGCCACCCAGGTTGTTTTTCATGTCTAACACCTTGTAATAAATTGTCAGATAACAGTGGTTAAAATGGTTGTCTACTCACAGCAGCACAGCTTTCTCTTAGAATATCTGAAACATTTGCAGTTAAGTATCAGCTGGAGTTTAAGTACTATAGAGGCGGAATTGAGCCCAAGAGTAGGACTTGAAATATTTGACTTTCACATGGCTGATACATGTGTGCCTGGGTTTAACAACTGAACAATGCAATTAACTGATCTCTCTCTCTCTCTCTCTCTCTCTCTCTCTCTCTCTCTCTCTCTCTCTCTCTCTCTGTCTCTCTCTCTCTCTCTCCAATTATATTTCTTCTACCTTCAATTTTGTCTATCTACCCTTCTACTTCCTCCTCCTTTTCCTCCTTCTTCGTTTGTATGCTGTCTGTACATATAATTTATAATTTTGTTAATATCCCTGTTGAGAGTAAAGACACTGAATAGATAATGCAGAGGAATAGAGATGCCATACACCCTCAGGTTACCACCAATACTTGGTTAACTAACTGAAACACATTACTCTCAACTGAAGCCTCTAACTTACACTGGGATTCATTATTTTGTTTTATAGTTCTAAGAATATGGAGGGAAATTTGGAATGTCAATCATTAATCAATCTGATATTAGGCTATCATACACTTAGATTGCCGTTGAAAGAGTCTCTTAGGCCTGTTTTCCTCTCTTTTTCACAGCTTATAAAACATTCAAATATTCTTAAAGGACAATAACTATGAATTTGCTTGAAGTATTTACAAAGGATAGTGTGATGTTTTTGAAATATATTCATATTATGGAGTGATTAAATCAATCTAATTAAAAACTAAATCTTGTGCTTGTTTTTGTGGTGAACATCATTAAATTTTAAGGTATACATTTTTAAATAAAAAGAATGTATTATCATTAAACTTATTGTGTGAGATATATTGTTTTTTCATAACTTTTAAAATTACCTCATTTCCCTTTTTCTTTTCCTCCTCCCACCCTTCCCAGGTACTCTCTCTTGAGTGCTCTCTTTCTCAATTTCATTATATATTTTTAATTGTTTTGCATGCATATATAAAATATTTTATGTAAAATATACATATATGTAAAATATTTAAAAATTCACACACACACATGTATACACACACACCACACACATACACATCAAAATACAACCTGTTCAGTCTGTAGAATGTTACTTTTATTTTTATATATGTATAAGATTCTATGGCAGAATGCTTGGTATTCAATAATCAATTTGTGTGCTCCTTTATACAGAAGACTATTCTATAGTCAGCATTCCCTAATTGTCTATAGCTCTTTGTCTAGGGTTGAGGCCTCAAGGACTTTTTAACATATCTATTGTTGTCACTTCAAATACACAATTAAGCCTAATTTCTCTTCTGTAGTTTCAAGCATTGGAAGCATCAGGGACTTACTTATTTCAGGGGCTTCCTGAAGCCTTTGAGTTGTTGATTTTCTGAGCCTAAAGAGCATCTCTGCATGTTGAGATTTTTGGCCTCCATTTATAATGTCCCTATAAGACAGAAAATCTCCCAGGAAACTGCTATTCTACACTGGTAGGTGATACAATGCTTTAGAAATGATTACTTTTAGGCTTGTTTAATCTGGAGTTTGATCTGATATTTCCTCAGTAATTTTTGTGTCAATGTACTGCTGATTATTAATAGTTGATGTGCTTTGTTACAGTTTATCAGTTTATTAAAACATCAGATGCATGAATATTCAATTTAGTTATTTAGTCTCTCTTTTGTTACATACATATATAGTTAAAATAATTGCTGAATTCTTTATTCATCATAATATTAATAGTTTTAAACATTAATGTCTCTGATATTTCTATTTTCTTTAGGATTTTTTCCTTTTGCCTATTTGTGTTCTATATGCTAAAATTCTATAAGTCTCTAAATATAAGTGTTCAAGAAAGCCTACAGAATATGAGAAAACTTTATGCAGATATATCACAGATAGGCATATCTATCTATCTATCTATATCTATATCTATATCTATATATATCACCAAAAATAAAATTAACAGTCTACTCATCAGTAAATGGAAAACACATGAAATTTGGATTTGGATTGGGCATGTCAATTCCTATATTGGAAGGTTTGGAGTAGGAAAAAAGTCTATATAATCATGTTTCATTGCATGCATTTACAAAATTATAAACAATCAGACAATACAGGCAGTAAACTTTAAACCCCTACCCAGATCTAGCCAATGGGCAGAACATTCTCCACAGTTGAGTGGAGAGTGAGGTATGACTTTCACACGAACTCTGGTGCCCCATATTTGACCATGTCGCCTGGAGGGGGAGAACTGGTGGCACTTAGAGGAAGGATAGCAGGTCACCAAGAAGAGACTTGATACCCTATGAGCATATACAGGGGGAGGAAATCCCCCTCAGGAATAGTCATAAAGGAGAGAGGAATAAGGGGAAAATGGGAGGGAGGGAAGAATGGGAGGATACAAGGGATGGGATAACCACTGGGATGTAACAAGAATAAATAAATAAATAATTAAAAATAAATGATACATTGGAAAAAAAGAAAAATAAATAAAAATATGAAGAGCTGATAACTTTTTTAAAATGTTCAAATCTTTAGCCATCAAGAAAGTGAAGCTGAAACTCCTTTAAGATTCTACCTCATTCCAACCAGATTACCATTATTAAGAAAACCACAACCAAGGAGTACTGGCAACCAGTCAGGACAGTAAGTGGGTTCAAACATTTTTCAAGTGTAAGCTAGTAAAGTCACCATGAAAAACAGGGTGGAAGTGTCTCAAATTTAAAATTGTGATATAAGATCATCTCTAAATCTGCTGCAAGATAATGATATCAATTCCTGACATATTGACTATGATGTATACTGTATTGGAACTTCATATGCAGTATTTTTATTTTTAAAGTTTGTTTATATTATGAATATGTTCAAGCATTCGTAGGATAAGTTCATTACCCCATTGATTTCGTTAGTTAGAAACAAGTAATAGATTAAAAGTATGCATTTTCAGATTCACTTCATTTGGTTTCAGAGATACCATTTTGGAGAAGTGATGTTGTTTTTTAAATGTGTATATAATTATTTGACAAGTATTAAATAATCAACAAAAAAGTAAAGATACACCTTTTAAAATGTTAGTTAACAAATGAGACTTCAAGTCAGTTATTAATATATGCTGAATCATCATATTTCAGATATTCTCAGGTGTTAACTATTTCTTCCTTTTTCACTTAAATAGAACATATTTAATCTGTAATATTGGATTTCATGAGTCCTTATGCAATCATTATTTGTCTTAATTTTCAGTTGAAAATGCTAAGAGAAATTCATTTCCTCAAACTAATAATACTACTTTTGTGGAAAGTAACTTAAAGAATTATAGTGTGTATCACTGGCTTCAGAATATCAAGTAACGGTAAGACAAGACTTCTTGTACTGAGACCACACAAGGCAACAGAGTCAGAGACTCCGTCTGTTAGGAGCCCCACATGAACACCAACTTAAGAGCAAGTGAGGAGGAGTGGATGGCACAGGGAGGGGAGGTGAAGGGAAAGAGTAAGAGGAGAGAAGAGAGGAGAGCAGAGAGGGGAAACTGCAGTTAAGATATAACGTATGTAAAGCAAGTAAGTTAACTAAAAAATTAAAGAGAAAAAAGTTACAGTGTTATTAAAATTGAAATTGCTACTGAGTATTATGGAAATATGTTATGAAAGCACATTTTTTTCTTTCTATAGTTGAAAGGTCATTCTCAAAAAATAACTAAACAAGAATAATAGGAGCCCACACAAAGATACAAAATCATGCCTCAAATTGGTGTAAACTACCCTTAACCTCCCATAAGCACCATAATTAGATCGAATTAGTATTCCAATTGAGCACTTTGTCTTTACAGTTGATTGTTAATAGACTCAATCTGATATGATGGAAAAGTCCAAATTAAGAGGTCTCCCTTACTAATCATGGAGGTATTTAATAGACTTAAAATATCAATCTAGACCTAAAAAAATTCTTTTTTATTTAAGTAATTTATTCAGATTACATCTGAATTGTTATCTCCTCCCTTATATCGTCCTGTTCCCCTTACCCTTCCTCTTCACCCTGTTCCCCTCTCCTAGGTCTGTGACAGAAGGGGACCTTCTCCCCGCACCACATGATCATAGCCAATCAGATCTCATTCAGGTAGCCTGCATATTGTCCTTGGTTAATACAGTAGTTTGAACAGACCCCCCCTGGGTCCAGATCCACCAGCCTTGATCGTTATCTCATGGGTTTCTAGGACCCTTGGGATCCTTCTGTTTCCACATTTTTCCATTCTTCTTTCACCTGGGGTCCCACCAGTAAGTTCAAGCATCTATCCCAATCATCTGCTAAGTGAAGACATTCAGGGGACATTCCTGTTGTGCTAGTGGTATATAAGTGAGTATATACCACTTTGGATATCAACCTGTGCTTCCTCAGAAACTGGGAATAGGGCTACCTCAAGACCCAGCTATTCCACACCTTGGAATATACCCAAAAGATTATCCACTACACAAACAGACATATGCTCAACCATCTTCGTAACAGCTTTATCTGTAAACAACCCAGATGTCCCTCAGTCAAAAATTGGATAAAGAAACTGTGGTACATTTACACTATGGAATACTACTTGGCTATTAAAATCAAGGAAATCTTGAAATTGCAGACAAATGAAAGGAACTAGAAGTGATCATCCTGAATGAGTTAACACAGACCCAGAAAGACCTAAATGATCTTAACCCCATAAACAACTAAGCTTAATTTTAAAACTAAACTATCTGATATACCACCCTATCAGAGACTTGAGAAGGAAAAAAAATTCATTATCTGAATGAAAAGAAAGTGCAGGTTAGGAGCTTCCCTAATGTGAACATGACAGAGACAGTTTGCTGCCTGAACAGTCACCCAAAACTCTCGATAATGTTGGAGCTATAGTACAAATATTTTAAAACTTTGTCCCTAGGAAAACTTCTCAATTAATTAATACCATGGCCAAGAGCAAAGCCATGTCCTGGAAAGATTTACTGAGAAACCACTCACACAAAGTTCAAATTAAAGATGCAAAGTGTCTTGTATCTATTATCTGTCCTTTTAATTCCCTACATGAACATCTATAGAAAGCAAAAGACTTCCGATTATCAATCACTACCCTCATTAACATACCATGCCAGATGCTATCCTTTTTTCTAGAGTGGATCAATATGAAACAATTTATATGCCGCTCATGTTCTCTGAATGCTAATTTTCTTAATAACTCCAGCAAGGAAGATCCAAGGCATTTGATTCTTGCAGCAAATCTGTTACTGCACCCTCACAGCCTTTTTGCACTGTGTTTACTCTTCTTCTGTTCATTTGAAGTCTGCAGGCTTCTTAAACGTGTCACTGTTAGAGATGTCTTTGTTTTCTCCAGTGGTAACAACACTGTGCTAGTTTTAAGTCTATTGATCATGAAATTGGAACCTGATTTTGAATTATCAGGAAGTTTCTCCCAATGTAAAAGCACTATTCACAAGAAATTGATTCCTGTAAGATGTTGTATCACTATGTGAATGCTTGTTTTAACAAGCCAGTCAAAGAAAGAGTTATAAACCTGAGTTAGCCAACAAGTAACTGGTATTTCTGCTACTTCACAATATTGACCAGAATAGAGGTTTGTTTTGTTCACAGCAGGTACATGCTGTATAAGAAAATTCTTGCGTTTAAGCCTTGAATTCAGGAAACCAAGTTGACGTGGACATGTGTTGTTATGTTGATATGTTATCTATATTATATCCTTATACATGCTTTAAGCTCTATCTATGCTTTCTGATCTAGTGGAAATGAGTTCCTCGACTGATCATTTTTGGCCATCACTGTTAAAATCTAGGATCTCGAGAATGTGAAATATCTGAGATTGTTAGAGATAAGATGTAAAAAGAGAGACACAGGATCTCAGGTCACTTATTTCTTTTGTGACAAGGTCTGCCCTTCAACATTCATTATAGCAATGACACAGTGATTGAGAGGGAAAGTTTTGGCCCAGCCCACATACGTATATATCATAACAATCAGGGATGATAGCCTAAATGAACTGCAGGTGTATAATATAGCATTCCTCCAGAGAAAGTCTATAAGAATTCTTTTAATGCTAATATAAAAAGATCACACTGGGACAAATTTTTGGGTAATTCTTTGTTGCAATTTGCAGATTACATATATATATGTAATGATTTATTGATGCATATGATACACTGATAAATATATTACTCAAATATTGAAGTAATAAGTCTGAGAAAAAATGATTAGTGAAAGCTGAAATAAATTTATAATCTCTTTATCTCCTTTTAAGGTCCACCAGAGACAACAGTGCAGAAAATGATCTTAAGTGGACCTGATGACCATTTCAGTAGTGGTAGACTTCTTCATTTCAGAGGTAAGTGGAGACATTTTGTATTAGCTACAGTTGTGACATGATGACCATTTCAGTAGTGGTAGACTTCCTCACTTCAGAGGTAAATGGAGACATTCTTGTATTAGCTACAGTTGCAACACATTGTTACTGCACACCTTATTTAAAAAACCGTCTTAAAATGTTAAGTAATAAAGACACATCTATACTGCAGTGCTATTCCTGATCTCTATTTATCTTTCTTTTTGCAGGTGAGTCACTTGGAATGTCCTTAAATGTAGTACATTCTGACACCTTTCAGAACAACATCTACATGTAGAAATGCATTATATGAGAATTAGTGGCATCAAAGTTATAATGTTAACATGTCATTTCATATGCCATATTACCATATACTATTACTGAGACTCCATACTTTTATAAAATACAGATTTAAGTGGAAAATATCTTGAGAAATTCAGACAATGCTAAGTCCTGACATCTGAAACATGGAAACCCAGAGTCAAACAGTTAAACAGTTAAAAATATTATATTCCTCTCACATTTACAATGACAGATCTATTTGTAGAATATATCTAAACTACAGTTTGACAGTTCCTTACATGAATACAATGTGTTTTTATCTAAAATATCTCCTTCAAATTCTCCCATATCACCTTCACTATTTTTCCATCCCAATTTTATATAAGTCAAAAAAACCACCAACTCCATTTTTTGTGTGTGTTGGGGACTTGAACTTTAATCTTCATCTAAGCACTCTAAATTAGGCAAGACATATTTTGTGTTCCATTGAGCAGTAGGTGGCTTTATTTCCACTGAAAAATTTGTTTCTTAATATATAAATCTGTGCCACATTAGCATATCCATCTATGTTAGTTATTTGAGAGTTTCCTTTTTTCCCCATTATTTATTCACTTTACAACCTGATCACAATCCCCCCTCATACACTTCTCTTCCCCATTCTTCTCTCTCCTGCTTCTCATAGAACAGGAGAGGTCCCACATGGGTACCAACTCACTCTGGCACTTTAAGTCACTGCAGAACTAGGTGCATTCTCTCCCACTGATGTCAGACAAAGCAACCCAGTTAGAGGAAAGAAATCCAAAGGCAGTCATCAAAGTTGGAAAGGGATTCCACTACACTTACTGTGGAACCCTTATGAAGACTAAGCTGTATATCTGCTACATATGTGCAGGGGGCCTAGGACCAGTCCATGTATGACCACTGGTTGGTGGTTCAGTCTCTGTGAGCCCCCATGAGGCCAGATGAGTTAACTATGTAGATCTTGTGGAGTCCTTTAGGCCTCCAGCTCCCTCAATCATGCACCAACTCCTCCATAGGACTTCTCCAGTTCTGTCTAATGTTTGGCTATGGGTCCCTGTATCTGGTTCCATCGGCTGCTTGATTAAGCCTCTCTGAGGAGTTATGCGAGGCTCCTGTCTATAGGCATAGCAGAGTGCCAGAAACGGGTTCTCTCCCATGGGATGGGTCTCTAGTAGAGACAGTCTTTGCTTCATCTTTGCTTCATCATTGTCTCTGCACATCTTGTAGGTAGGACAAATTTTGCATGGAAAGATTTGTGGGTGGATTGATGTCCTTATGCCTCCACTAGAAGTGCTGCCTGTCTACAGAAAGTGGCTACTTCAGGTTCCACATCCCCAGCCTCTAGGAGTCTCAGGTAGGGTGAAATACATAGACATCCTGGGGTCTCTCTTATCCCAGGGCTCTGGCAAATACCAAAGTGACCTCTACCTCTGACTTCCATTATGTTACCAGGCCTTCTTCTGTACACTTCTCCCTACTCCTAATTCCTATTCCTGCTCTCTCCTCAGTCCTTCTCCTACTCAGTTCCCTTCCTCTATCCTCTATCTCCAATGCCTATTTTACATCCCCTTCTGAGTGAGATTCAACCATTCTCCCTTGAGACCTCCTTGTTACTTAGCTTCCTTGGGTCTATAGATTGTAGCATGATTATCTTTTCTATTATGACTATACCTACTTATAAGTGAGTATATACCACAGATGTCTTTTTGGATTTGGGTTACCTGACTCAGGACAATATTTTCTAGTTCCATCCATTTTATTGCAAATGTCATGATGTCCTTGTTCTTAATAGCTGAGTAGTATTCCATTGTGTAAATATACAACATTATCTTTATCCAGGCTTTGGTTGAAGGACATCTAGGTTCTTTTCAGGTTCTAGGTATTAAAAATAAAGCTTCTGTAACATAGTTGAGTAACTGTCCTTGTGGTATGGTGGGTAATTGCTCAGAGTGGTATAGCTGGGTCTTCATGAAGATCTATTACAAATTTTCAGAGAAACCTCTATATTTGGTTCCACAGTGCTTCTACAGGTTTATACTCTCACCAGCAATGTAGGAGTTTTTTCCTTGCTCCAAATACTCTACAGCATTTGCAGTCACTTTTTGATCTTAGCTATTCTGATTGTTGTAAGATGAAATCTCAGAGTCATTTTAAGACTTTTAACTACTACAGCTGATAAACACCTTCAGCAAAATGGCTAGATACAAAATTAACTCAAAAATGTCTGTAGCCTTCCTATACACAAATGACAAGCTTGCAGAGGAAGAAATTAGGAAAACCACAGCCTTCACATTAGCCACAAGCAATATAAAATATTTAGGAGTTACTCTAACCAAGCAAGTGAAGGACTTGTTTGGAAAAATTTTCAAAACTCTGAAGAAAGAGAATGAAGATGACATGAGAAGATGGAAGGATCTTCTTAGCTCATGTATTGGGAGAATTAACATAGTAAAAATGGCCATCTTACCAAAAGCAATCTACAGATTCAATGCAATCCCTATCAAAATACTTACACAATTTTTTAAAGACATTGAAAGTTCAATTCTGAACTTCATAGGGAAAAAACAAAAAACCCAGAATAGCTAAAACAATCTTGTACAATAAAAGATCTTCTGGAGGAATCTCCATACCTGATCTCAAGCTGTACTATAAAGCAACAGTAATTAAAACAGCATGGTACTGGCACAGCAACAGGCTGGTTGATCAGTGGAATCGAATCGAAGACCCAGATATGAATCCATACACTTATGGTCACTTGATTTTTGACAAAGAAGCCAAATCCATTCAATGGAAAAAGGATAGCATCTTCAACAAATGGTGCTGGTCTAAGTGGATGTCTACGTGTAAAAAAATGCAATTGGATTCATATTTGTCACCTGCACAAAACTCAAATCCAAGTGGATTAAAGACCTCAACTTAAAACCAGAGACACTAAGTCAGTTAGAAGTAAAAATGGGAAAGAGCCTGGAGCACATTGACACAGGAGACAACTTCCTGAACAGAACACCAACAGCCCAGGCCTTAATGTCAACAATTAATAAATGGGACCTCATGAGGCTGAGAAGCTTCTGTAAGGCAGGAGACACTGTCAAGAGAACAAACTGACAGCCTACACTGGGAAAATATCTTCACCAACCCTACATCTGACAAAGGTCTAATATCCAAAATATATAAAGAACTCAAGAAATTAAACACCACAAAACCAAATAAAAGAATTGAGTAATGGGGCTTGGAACTAAACAGAGAATTCTCAACAGAGGAAAATCAATGGCTGAGAAACACTTAAAGAAATGCTCAACCTCCTTAGTCATCAGGGAAATGCAAATCAAAACAACTCTGAGATTCCATTTTACACCCATCAGAATGGCTAAGATCAAAACTTCAAGTGACACCACATGCTGGTGAGGATGTGGAGAGAAAAGAACACTCCTTCATTGCTGGTGGGAATGACAACTAGTACAGCCACTTTGGAAATATATCTGGCGCTTTCTCAGAAAAATGGGAATAGGGTTTCCTCAAGACCAAGCTATTCCACTCATTGGAATATACCCAGAAGATGCTCCAGCACACAACAAGAAAATTTGCTTAACCATGCTCACATCAGCCTTATTCATAATAGTCACAGTCATAGAGGAGGGCAGCAAGGGGAAAATGGGAGGGAAGGAGGAATAGGAGGATACAAGGGATGGAATAACCATTGAGATATAACAAGAATAAATTAATAAAATAAAAAAGAGTTTTAACGTGAATGGATTTTAGATTTTGTCAAAGGCGTTTTCAGCATCTAATGAAATTATTATTTTTTCTTTCATTTTGTTTATATGGTGAATTATATTCATGGATATTCATATGTTGATCCACGCCTGCATCCCTGGCATGAAATCTAGTTGGTCATAGTCGATAATGTTTTCAATGTGTTGTTGGATTCAGTTTGCAAGTATTTTATTGAGTATTTTTGTATTAATGTTCATAATGTTAATTGTTCTGAAATTCTCATTCTTTTTGAGTCCTTGTGTGGTTAAATATCAGTGTGAATGTGGCCTCATAGAGTGAGTTTGGTAATTTAATTCTGTTTCTATTCTGTGGAATAATTTGAGGAGTATTGATGTCAGCAAAGTGGCTTGATATGAAAACAACTCAAAAAGACAAATGTGCTAGGAAAGAAATTCAGGAAACAACACCTTTCACAGCACTCACCCTTGCAACAAAACAAAACGAAATACCATAAAATACTGTGGTGTAACTCTAACCCAGCAAGTGAAATACTTGTATGAAAATAACTTCAGGTCTCTGAATAAAAAAATTGAAGAAGATACTAGAAGATGGAAAGATCTCCCATGCTGATGGGTCAGTAGGATTAACAGTAAAAATGGCCATCTTAGCAAAAGCAATCTACAGATTCAATGCAATTCCTATCAATATGCCAACACAATTCCTTACAGACCATGAAGGTCTGTAAAACCTCATATGGAAACACAAAACAAAACAAAAAAACCCAAATACTAAGACAATCCTGTACAATAAAAGATCTTCTGGAGGTATCTGCATCCCTGATCTTAAGCAGTACTATAGAGCAACAATAATGTCCCCTGGAGGGAGAGACCTGGTGGCACTCAGAGGAAGGATAGCAGGTTGCCAAGAAGAGACTTGATACCCTCTGAGCATATACCTGGGGAGGAAGTCCTCCTCAGTCACAGTCATAGGGGAGGGGAATAAGGGGAAAATGGAAGGAAGGGAAGAATGGGAGGATACAAGGGATGAGATAACCATTGAGATGTAACAAGAATAAATTAATAAAAAATTTAAAAAATATTATGGTACTGGCATAGAAACATACTGTTGAATCAATGCAATTGAAATGAGACCAAGAAATAAATGCACACACCTATGGACACTAGATTTTTGACAAAGATGCCACAACCATGAAATGGAACAAAAGGAAGCATCTTCAGCAAATGATACTGGTCTAACTGGATGTATACATGTAGAAAAATGCAGATCTATATTTATCACCCTTTACAAACCTCAAGTCTACGTTGATTAAAGACTTCAAAATAAAACCAGACACACTGACTCTGTTAGAAAAGTGGAGAAATGCCTTGAACTCATTGGCACAGGAAACAACTTCCTGAACAGAACATCATCAGCTCAGGTTCTATGATCAACAATTAGTAATTGAGACCTCAAGAAACTGAAAAGCTTCTGTAAGGTGCAGAACACTGACAACAGAAAATATGACAGCATACAGGCTGAGAAAAGATCTCCACCAACCTTATATCTGACATAGGATTAAAATTCAAAATACTTAAAGAACTTAAAATTTTAAATACCAACAAATATAATAAACCAACTAAAATGGAGTACAGAGCCAAACAAAGAATTCTCAACAGAGGAGTATTGAATGGCTGAGAAATACCTAAAGACAAGCCCAACATCCTTAATCATCAGAGAACTGAAAATCAAAGCAACTCTGAGATTCCATCTTACAAATATCAGAATGCCTGTGGTCAAAAATTGAGTTGAAAGTACATGCTGCTGAGGATGTAGAGAAAGGGGAACACTCAGACATTTTTACAACCACTTTGGAAATCAATCTGGTGCTTTCTCAGAAAATTGGGAGAAGTGCATATCCAATTGATAACAAATAGACACAGATAGAAAATAAATAAATAAATAAACAAAGTTTAACACTAGAAACCTATGCAGTAGCACCAATGCAGTGAGCCCTGCCTAAAAACAGTACACTTATCACTGCTTGTTAAATGTACAGAGTTTTTCTGGGAAAGATCATTGTTAGAACAAAATTTAGTATTCATGATATTTAATAAGATATACATTTTTATGCAAACTATCTTCTCCGTCCAACATAGATTAAATGACAAATATAAGATTGGAAAATTTATGAACTTTATGTCAAAATTTTTAGATTAAAAAACTTATGAGATTAATTAGAACATAGTTAAACATGAATGACAATGAAAATACACCAAAAACACTTAGTGTATGACAAAGTAATATCATATAAATATATATTTATAAACATATTAAAATGAAAAGTCTCTTCTTTTATATCTTCTCTGACCCAGTGGTCACTAAGTAGAGAGTTGTTCAGTTTCCACGAATTTGTAGGCTTTCTGTTGTTTCTGTTTTTGAAATCTATCTTTAATCCATTGTGATCAGATAAGATTGAAGGGGTTATTTCAATTTTCTTCTATTGATTGAGGCTTGCTTTGTGACTGACAATATGGTGAATTTTGGAGAAGGCTCTGTGACATGCTGAGAGGTTATGTTATTTGTGTTTAGGTGATAAGTTCTGTAGCTCTATGTTAGGTCCATTTGATACATGACATCTGTTAGTTGCATTACTTCTTTTTTTTATTTATTTTTTTACTTTTATTAATTTATTCTTGTTACATCTCAATAGTTATCCCATCCCTTGTATCCTCCCATTCTCCCCTCCCTCCCATTTTCCCCTTATTCCCCTCCCCATGACTGCTCCTGAGACGGATTACCTCCCCCTGTATATGCTCATAGGGTATCAAGTCTCTTCTCGGTGACCTGCTGTCATTCTTACTGTGCATTGAAATATTGCTGTTTGTGTTGCTACTTCCACTTTTCAGCGTAATGTGCTGTGGCTGATCCCAGATTCATTTTTTCTATTTATTAAAATTTATTATAACTTATTCAGATATTACAACCCAAAATTTATCTGCTCATGTGTATCTTCTCATTTCCACCATCCTTCCCTCCCTCCCTCCTACCCTTCTCTATCCCCCTCCCTCCCTCCTACCCTCCCCCTAGCCCCCTCCCTCCCTCCTACCCTCCCCCTATCCCCCTCCCCAAGAATTCTTTGACAGATGCACTGATTTCTTCCATTTACATGTTTGTTTGTATTTTCTTGAAATTCTTTCAGTGATTTATTATTCATTTCCTCTCTAAAAGCCTCAAATTGTTTGTACTTTCTTGTATTTCTTTAAGAATTTTCTTTTCTTCAATTATCATCTTCATAGGCATAGATTTAATGTCTTTTTTTTTTTCAGCTGTATTAGAGGATTCAGGGCTGCTTACCCCAGGATAACTGGATTCTGAAGATTCTATATTGCTATGTTTTTTTGTTGATTGTATTTTTATGCTGGCCTTTAGCCATCTGGTTGCCCATGATTTTGGCTAGTTAATCCTATTGCCCACTGGAGTTCTAGGAGTGGGGGTTACAGGAAGAGCCCTGGGCATGAAGCTGGATGTTCCTGTAGGGGCCCTCCTCGGATTCTTGGTAATGATCTCAGACAGGCATATGTGTGGTTCTCAGTGACTTCCCAGAGACTCTCCTTAGACATATGATGGTGGGAACTAAGTGGACTCCTTAGGAGCCTAGCGATGCTCCTCTTGCCAAGGGAATTCCTGGAGTATGCTATGCTGCTACTTGCTCTCTTGCTCCAAGGATAATGAGTCAGACACTGTGCTCAAATGCTGTGCTCAATCACTATGCTCACTGGGCTGGGAAGCCTGAGATTGTAACTCTTGACCGGGTTTCAGAAGGTACCAACCAATGGAAAGGTCCGAGGTTGGGGCCAGGGGCTCTGGTAAACAGAAAGTGTCCACTATGGGGTAAGAGTGGGCACTTGAGCTTGGAGCTGTGTGCCCCCATCCTGGAAGGTATCCAATTCCTGGGGAAGTCTGAAGTTGGGCCTGCAAGCCTCTGTATCTGTATATTCTCTGTGTGAGAGTAGGCATCTGTGGTTGGAGTCATTCCTCACCTAGTACCAGAAGGCCTGTTGACTGAGGTAGAGCTAGCTGGAGTTCAGGACTTTCTGTGATTTAGCCAGATGACCTGGGGTTGGATCCTTGAGTTTCCCACATTATGGGCTCTTGTTTCATCAGGGAAAGAATAATGTTTCAGGTTTGGGGGTCTACTGCCTGTCAGTTTCTCTGCTTTCATTGCTGTCTTGCTCTACAGATACAATGTATACTACGCATGGCCATCTTCAATACACCTAATAAGGATTATTTTTAATCCCCTAAATTCATATCAGCCTTCTTAACATGTAAAATTATTGTCCCTCTTATATCATTTTTCCCACAATTTTACATCATTGATGTCAGAAAAATATGTGTGTGTGTGGTGCATGCCTATAAAATCATAAAGCAGTCACTAATTAAAACTCATCATTCTCTTTTGTTGGTTAAAAACTAAAACATTTAGTGATTAAGTTATTCATTTGCTTTACATTCTGATCACAGCTTCCCTCCATCCTCTCCTCCCAGTCCCTCCATCTCACCTTGCCTCACCCCAACCTCTACCCCCAGAAAAGGGAAAGTTTCTCATAAATATCAATCACCCTTGGCATGTCAAATTTCAATAATATTAAACTAGTCTTTTATTAAAGGTAGACAAAGCAGCACAGTTAGGGGAAAAAGGGATCCAAAGACAGGCAATGTAGTCAGAGAAAGCTGTTGCTCCCACTTTAGGAATCCCACATGAAGACCCAGCTGGGTAACTATTACATATGTACAGAGGTCCTATATCCATCCCATGCATGCTCTCTGATTTGCAAGTTATTCTATGTGAGTCCCTTTGGGCCCTCATTAGTTGATTATGTAGGTTTTTTTATGGTCTCCTTCGTCCTTCCTCTGCCTCTTACATAGGATTGCTCAAGCACTTCTTAATGTTTGGCTGTATGTCTCTGCATCAGCTTCCTTCAGCTGAATGATGAAACCTCTCTTATTAAAGTTAAGCTAGGCTTCTTTCAGCAAGTAAAGCATAATATCATTAATAGTGTTGTGGTTGGGATCCCTCTCATTGGCCTGGGTCTAAAGCTAGGCCAGTCATTGCTTGACCCTTCCCTCAAATTCTAGTCCATTTTTTTTATCCCCTCACAATCTGTAGTTAGGGCAAATTTTACCTATAGTTTTGTGGCTGAACTGATGTCCCAACCCCTCCATTGGACATCTTGCCTGGTTACAGGAGATGGCTGGATCTGAATACATATCCCAAATTCCTAGGAATACTAGCTATGGTCACCCTTATAGATTTCTGGGAATTTTCATTGTCCCAGGTTTCTAGCTTGTCTCAGAGATGACTTCACCCCCGCATTCTGTAGTTTCTGCCAGTACTCTCTTCCTCTGTCCTCCTCCCATTTCATTTCTCATTTTTCTGTCCCCAAGCCCTGCTTAACTCAGTCTTCTTCCTTCATCCACCCTCAATGTCTAATCTATACTTTTCCACGATGAGATTCAAGCATTCCCCCTTCAGTCTTTCTTGCAGCTTAGCTTCTTTTGGTCTGTGTTTTGAGCATGGTTATACTATATATTATGGCTAATAGTCACTTACAAGTGAATACATACCATTTGTTTCTTTCTGGGTCTGGGTTACCTCACTAAGGATGAAATTTTCTAGTTCCATTCATTTGCCTGCACATTTGATGATGTCATTGTTTTTAATGACTGAGTAATAATCCATCATGTAAATGCACGATCTTTTCCTTATACCTTCCTTGGTTAAGGGACATGAGGTTGTTTCCAGTTTCTGATTTATGAACAAAGTTGCTATGAACATAATTAAGGAAGTGCGCTTGTAGTGGAGACTCTTCTGTGTGTATGCCCAGCAGTGGTATAGGTAGGTCTTGAGGTAGACCTATTCCCAATTTGCTATGAAACCACCATTTTTTCCAGAGTGACTGACTGAAGTGGTTGTACAAGTTTGCACTCCCACCAACAATGTATGAGTGTTCTCTTGCTCCACCTCCCTGACCATATGAGCTGTTGTTTGAGCTTTTGATAGATATTCTGCTAAGAATGGTTTTGATTTGCATTTTCCTGATGACTAAGGATATTGATCATTTCTTTTTTGTTAATTTATTCACTTTACATCTTGATTATACATTCCTCCCTTGCTTCCTCCTGGTCACAACAATTCCTCCCTCTTCCTCCCTATCCTTCCTCCAGGCCTCAGAAAGAGGAGGCCCTCCTCCCCTATCATCAGACTTTAGTCTATCATCTGAACTACCTGCATCCTCTTCTATTGCCTGGCAATGCTTTCTCACCAGGAAGAATTTATCAATGAATAGGTACCAGAGTCCATGACAGAGGTAGCTACTATTCCCTGTATTATAGGATTAGGGGGTCTAGATCTTCACCAAGTATGGTCTTTGATTGGTGCATCAGTTTCTGCAGCACCCCCTGCCCCCTGCCCCAGGCCCAGAATTGCTGGCTCCATTACTCTCCTTGTGGAGATCCAGTCCCCTCTAGGTCATTGCCTATGCCACCTATTCCATAATACTCCCTACATTCCACCCCAAAATTTAGCTTTTATATAAACATACACATTTCTAGCAGTATTTTTTATTTACAATTAAGATTTTTTTTTTCATTTCACAGTCCTATTGTAAGCCCCTCTCTCATTGCCTCCTGATCCCAAACCACCCTCTCTCATGCCCCCTCTCTCCCTCACCTAGTCTTCAGAAATGGGGAGCCCTCCTCCAAGTAACATCTAACCAGAGTCTGTTAAGTCTCATCTGGTCTGCCCGCATCCTCTTCCTCTGTGGCCTAGAAGGTCACCCTGCCAGGGGGAAGTGATGAATGTGTGGGGACCACAGTCTATGTCAGTGATAGTCTTACTCCTCATATTATGGGACACACAAGGAGACTGTGCTGCCTATCTATTACATATGAGCAGTGGGTCTCAGTCCACATCATATATAGACATTGGTTGACACATCAGTCTCTGTATTATAATGTGGTTATCCTATATTATTTGGCTATAATATCTGCTTATAAGTGAGTATGTATCATGCATATCTTTCAAAATCTGGGTTATCTCACATGGGTTGAGCTTTTCTGGTTTTATCAATTAGCCTGCAGATTTATAGATTTTCCTATTTTCAGGAGCTGAATAGTATTCCATTGTATAACTGTACCACAGTTTCTTTTTCCTCTTTCTTTTTTTAAACATATACATTTATGTCATTACACAAGAATAAAATAAACTACATACAGCAGGAAAAACCATGAGACTGCCAGGAATTATATGAATGTTGCATTCATAGTGATTTGGCTATTTGTATTTGGCAAACTTGAAGTAAGCATCTTTCCTGTCTTGTTGGGTCTAAATTTCTGTATGAAGGTCAATATCTATCATATCTCATCTCTATTAACTTAAAATATCTATCTTGATCTAAAAACATCCTAACCCCTAACCTACTAAACTTAATTGAAAGAATAAAGTGTTTGGTTTTCAACCCCATCAGAGATTTGAGAAGGAATAAAACTTAAATACTTGTGTTAACCAGAAGTGCCGGTTAGCAGCTTCCAAAATGAAAAAAATGACTGAGACAGTTTACTGACTTGAATAGTCACCCAACACTCTCTATAACATTGGAGTATCGTCTTCAGCCTTCTGGCTCAATATATCTGACAGACGTATTTGTGAGGCAGAAACTATTGATGACTTGCTTACCTTGTCTTGTCAGAATTTGGCCATCGACTCTGTCTGCATCTAAACTTGCCTATTTTTAGGCATTTCTGTGGCAGAAATGAGAACATTTTGCCCAGTGGCTTGTTTGCCACATTTGAAGCCAACTCCATAAGGAAGTTTTTTTGATGCTCATCATCTTCTCTGAGGCAGGCTGGGTGTTGCCAAGAGTTAACTTGTGTTGTTGTCAAAGAATCTTTAGAATAATAAAAACATCTTTAAATACCTTCTTCTGTAGGTCTCTGAGGCTTTTGAAGACCTTATTTAACTATTTTACCTTATATATCTATAGATCATATTTATCTATTAGACCTAGAATATACATTCTTGTGATAAAATTAGATAATTTTTTACATGCCCATGATTTGCATCAGTATAAAAAATTCAATATCATAGAATTTTCTAAAAAGCCTTATTTGTGAAGAACAACTAATACCTTGAATAAGTAGTAGATTAAATAATCTATTTTTTGTTTTATCCTCCCTCTATATTTCTATATCCTTTTTCTATTTTTTTATTTTTTGTCTTTTAGCGCCTGTCTCCTTACCTACAATACAAAGAGAAAGGAAAAGAGAGCCCTCCCTGAGCAAACCTAGCTTCCTCTCTGTAAAATATCAATAAAACTTATAACCAACTCCCAATTAAACTAAGCATCTGTAGACCAAGAGAGTAAACAGAAACCTACCCAACCTCCCTAAAAGGAAATGGGACGCTGTTCCCTTAAGGTTTCTTTAGGCTGATGTAGGGAAAAAAGTACCTTTGAAGGGTGAAAAAATGTGGAGGGATAGCACTTGTGGTTCATTTTCCAAATGTTGTGAAATTCCAGGCTTAATAGGAGTCCTGAGTGGGACAGTCTGAAATGCTGGACCAATTGGGATCAGAAACTTCCTACAACACTGTCCTGGATATTGTTCTCTTCTGATAGGTAACAGCAACTAAGATGCCTGGGGCTGGAATATGGAGGATGCATGGTGTCTTTCTGGGTCACTTACTCAGGGTGATCATTTATAATTCCACCAATTTGTTTGCAAATTTCAAGATTTTTTTTGTCTTTAATAGCTGAGTAGTATTCCACTGTGTAATTGTACCACAATTTATCCATTCTTCTGTTGACATACATCTAGGTTGTTTCTATGTTCTGACTATTATGAATAAACATAATTGAGCAAATTTCCTTGTTGTAAGGTAGAGCATCTTTCAGGTGTATACCCAGGAGTGGTATAACTGGGTTTTGAAGTAGCACTATTCCCAATTTTCAGAGAAAGTGTCAGATTTATTTCCAAAGTGGTTGTACAAGTTTGCACTTCCCCCAGCAATAGGGAAGTGTTTCTCTTTCTCCACATCCTCACCAGCATCTGCTGACATTTTAGTACCAATACTCCTCAAACTACTCCACAAAACTGAAATGGAAGGAACATTACAAAACTCACTCTATGAGGCCAAAGTTACCTTGATACCTAAATCTCACAAAGACCCAACAAAGAAACAGAATTGCAGAACAGTTTCTATTGTGAATATTGATGCAAAAATGTCCAATAAAAAACTTTCAAACTGAGTCCAAGAACACATCAAAATGTCATTCACCATGACCAAGTAAATTTCATTCCCATTATTCAGGGATGGTTCAACATATGGAAATCCATCAATGTAATCCATCTTTAAACAAACTGAAAGAAAAAAAACATGATCATCTCCTTAGATTGTCAAAAAGCATTTGACAGATTCCAGTATATATTCATATTTATAGTCTTGGAGAGATGAGCAACACAAGGTACATACTTAAACATAGTAAAGATAATATACAGCAAGTCTATAGCCAATATCAAACTAAAAGGAGAAAAACTCAAAGAAATTCCACTGATTTCAGGGACAAGACAAAGCTGCCCACTCTTTCCTTTTCTCTTCAATATAGTACATGAATCTCTAGCTAGAGCAGTAAGACAACAAAGGAGATCAAGGGTTCTACATCAGAAAAGAGAAAGTCAAATTATCTCTATTTGCAGATGATATGATAGTATATATGTAAGTGGCCTCCAAAATTCTACCAGAGACCTCCTACATCTGATAATTACCTTTAAGAAAGTGGCTGGATACAAGATTAATTTAAAGAAATCAGTAGGCCTCCTGTATATAAATGAAAAATGGGCTGATAAATAAATTAGGGAAACTACACCCTTCGCAGTATCCACATTTATTAATTCTTAGTGCCTAGGTTGTTGGTGGTCACTTCAAGAAGCTGTTGTTCCAGGCTATGCCTCACTTTCTTCTCTTCTATCAGTTTTAGTGCATCCATCCTTATATGACCATTGTGAATTTACTTTTTCCTAAAGACAGTTTGTATTTCTACTCAGTTACCTTATTCCATTGTTTTTTATCTGTGGAATTTCAAATGAGAACTGTCCATCATATACAACATTAGACAACATTTCCTTTATTCAAACAATCCAATGAGTAGTTCCTTGAAATAGTTTGAAATTACTGAACACTTTAAGTTCAATATTTTTAAATAACATAAAATAAAAATGTTTTGTTCATTTATTATATACATTTTTCTTTTTGCTTTTTTACCAATCTGACATCTATAAGAATTATGACTATTTTGTATATGAATGTTATTTTTAAAACAAAAGATTCCTGATAAATGTCTAATTTTTATTTGTACTTTTTATTTTATTTCTTTTTTACATATACTTTTATATTATTGCACATAAATGAAATACACTACATACAGCAAGAAGGACAATTAAACAATCAGGAATTATATAAATGTTACATTCATAATGTTTTGGCTATTTGTATTTGGCAATCTTGAAGAAAACATCTATTGTATACATTTAATATAAAAACCAAAACTAAAAATCACAAAACAATTATCAATATTAGAATAGTTTGCTTTTTATGATACTAACAATGCAACAGTGTGGATCTACAATTATCTATTATATAACACTTCCACACAAGCCAGCTACTCATCAGTAATCTTCAACAAAAAACATTTTAAGGTTAATACAATTTTGTATTGAAAATCGGACTTTTTTATTTTGGTTTTGTGCTAAATATGACACATACTTCTTAGTTCTTTGTCTAATCTGCATATAGACATTAATAGTAGTCATTGTAGCATTGCAAGTTCCATGAAGATAATTGTTAGCACTTAAAAGAATGCTCAGTTGTTAAGACCACTTGTTTGTGAGTTGGCGGCTCAAAAACTCACAAACATAGCTTTTGTTCCAGTTGATCCGATAATTACTTCTGGCTCCTTTAGGCACCAGGCACACATTTGGTGGAGAGATACACATGCAGGCAGAACTTACATACATAAAATCAATTTTTTCTTTTGACCACAGTTTGCCCTCCTTCCACTCTTCCCATCCCTCCACCACCATGTCCTCTCTCTCTCTCTCTCTCTCTCTCTCTCTCTCTCTCTCTCTCTCTCTCTCTCTCTCTGTCTCTCTCTCTCTCTCTCTCTCTCTCTCTCTCTCTCTCTGTCTCTCTCTCTCTCTCTCTCTCTCTCTTGTTCTCTCTCTCTCTCCTCTGTTTCCTATGTTTCCCTTCAGAAAAGAAAAGGCCTCCAGGTGACAACAACCAAAAAAATCAAAATAAGGTCTATAAAAACAGATCATAAGTCTTCTTCCAATATAGGCAGGACAAGACAACCCAATCAGAAGAAAACAGTCCTAAGAATGAGCAAAGAACTCAGAGACACACCTATTTCCACAGGATTCCTACAAAAACCCAGCAAACTAACAGCCATAGCATAGATGGAAAGGACCTGGTTCAGACTTGTGCAAGCCCCACGCTTGCTGCTTCAGTCTCTGTGAGCCCAAGTGAGCCCTGCTTAGTTGATCCAAAAGGCCATATTCTCCTGTGTCCTCTAACCCCCACTGGCTCCAACCATCTTTCTTCTCCTCTCTGTGGGGTTCCTCATGTCTGAGGGGAGGAACTTGATGAAGACCTCCAGTTTACACTCTATCCCTGCGTAATGTATGGCTGTGGGTCTCTAGACCGTCTCCCATCTGCTGCCTGGGGAAACCTTTATGAGGACTATTGGACAAGGCACCAATGTATATGAGTATAGCTGATAATATCATTTCATTGCTTTTTTTTTTTCTTTTGGCAGTTGTTTGTTTCTACTCTAGTTCTCTGGCTTATCCAGTGTCTGGTTTCTGGCAATCCCGCAGTGTAGTGTATGGCTCCCTCCAATGGACCTGACCTCAAGTTAAATCAGACATTGCTTGCCACTTCCACAAGTCCAGTGCAACTTTTGCACCAGCACATCTTGAAGGAGGGACAGATTCAGCTGGAGGGTTTTACGGCTGAGTTGTTCTCATTCCATAGCCTGCAGAACACATTCTCACACCAAACATTCTGTGATGTAGGAGTTAAGTCTCCATGCAGGTAGCAGCTCAATTTCTATATGAGCTATATGAGCTGTTTGGATGTTTTCCTGGGCAATGAGGTTCTGCTGTCAGCCAGGCTTTTAGGGATCTCCACCCATGAAACCCCGTTGGCAACAACTCAACCCAGTCCCACCTCTGGAAGCATTGTAGGAATAAAAAAGATGGTATGTTCAGATACCATATCCTCATTATGGAAATCCTCACTGATTCCAGGAAGTGTCCACTGCACTGTTTCCACACTACCCCTAGAGCCCCCTAGTCTAGCTATCCCTCCTGTGTTGTAGTTATTTTACCAGTATGGGCTAATAACAAACATTATTAGGCCTATAATTATTATTACAACACTATTTCCTAACCCGCTAGCAATCAATCAAAACACAACACCTGTTACATTTTAAAATAGCCTTAGTTAACCAGGGAAGGGCAGATATCAATCCTCTAAACTACTTCCCATAGTGGGGCAGGTATTGGATACTGCCCCAATACCATGCCATCTGCTTCTAATAATTTCTATGACATTACCTCCCATTCATAATACTTGTTAATTATCATCATCTGGGCCCAGTCTCATTCCGCACTGGCCATGGGCTTCTTCTCCACCTAAGCCATGGTGCAGCCTCCTTCTTCCTCTCCTCTCCTCCTGTCTCTCTTCCTCCCAAGATTCTCTCTGTCTCCCCAAGTCCTGCAACCTTAGCCACACCTATCCCTTTGCCTTTTATTGGTTAAATAGGTTAGGCTATTAGGCAAGGGACAGGTGGGGCAGAGACAGCAAGCAGTAGTTAGCATCAACATATACCAGAAAAATCTCCAACACTCCTGAAATCTTTCTATTCCACCCTCACCCTCCAAATAAATGAGCCTTCTTCCATTGTTCCCACCTGCCTCCAGTCCACCTAAAATGCATTTCCATGGAGATCTTGCTTCTCCCCTCAAGCCCCCCTCTTTACCTAATCTCTCTGGGTCAGTGAACTGTAGTATATCATTTACTTAATAACTAATTTAAATTGTTCTAAAATTGACTCACTATACTAGATATTTTTGTTACTGAAATAAAGCCATAATATATAAATCTATTATTATTTATACTCTATCCTTAAATGATTGAAAATTCTACATAAGATTTTTTTATTAAAGTGGTTCCTTATGTAAAAGTAACTTACAAAAAAATGTACTAAATGCAAACTTACCTTTCTTTGTCTCTTCTACCCTTCTTTCCATTTTTTCTTTATGCTTGTCATATTTTGTCTATTCAGTTATACTAGATACTAATAATGAACCCTATCAATAATTTTTAATGAGAAAAAAGGCAAGTTAAATAGATTTATTAGAAACACATGATTATACTAACATACATATAAAGCAATAGCAAAAATATCTAGCTGTAATTTTTATTTAATTTCCTATAAATTGAAAAATGATACTTTGTGTAAAATATTTTAATGATAAAAAAATCTAACAGAAAATTTATTTTTCTGTTTATAAATTGCATATGTTAAATATTATGTGTAATATTTAGATTTTTATACCCAGCATGTTTAAAAATTATTTTAAAAGTCTTTCTGCTTATAAGGCATTAAAAAGGCTTACTTACTTTACTATTTTTATTTTAAATAGTTCATTATAGTGTGAGTGTGTTTGTGTCTCTATCTGTGTGTCTGAGTGTGGGTACATGAATGTGAGTGGATGTGTCTCCTCATACAAAAGAAGGTTTCAGACTTCATGCAGATGCAGTTACAGCCAGTTTTGAGTAACCTGATTGCTTAGGGTGCTAGAAACTGCACTCTGATCTGCCAGATTACCAAAATCTCCTAACAGTTGAGTCTTCTCTCCAGGCCCAAATTTTCTCTTTATTAAATAGTGCAGAATACATAATTTCTTTAGTGGTATAAAATTTCAAAATACTGAAGTTACTAAACTGTTGAATTTATGCATAGGCAGTCTCAGCATTAATGACTAGATGCAGTTTGTAAAAATCTTGTTGATGCTTCTTTCTCCTTCTCTTATGGAACTAATCTGTTCTAACATAGGGAAAATAGTGTACACTGCTGCACAGAGGTGTTTGTCTACATATTGCTGATATTGACAACTTGTCCAAATTGATTCACATTTCAGTTAAACATGTTTCTGAAGAATTTCTTCTAAGCATGCATTGTACAAATACCATCTTTTAAAAGATCTTTATACATGTTCATTGGTTAAATGATTTTATTAGTACATGTTTTTCACAAGAATGCAGAGAACAAAAATGAAAATCTGATATTAAGAGTTTGCAAGGAATTCAGTGACTATGCCATTTGATATTTTGAAAGTTACATTTATTTGGTCAAAATTTTTTTCATATTTGTTGATATTATTTTAAGAATAGAAATCACAGTATCCAGGTAATACAAATATTTATACGTTGACCATAATATCATTGCACTTTCATCACCTACATTATGAGCTTGTATCATTAATAATGAGAAAAAAATTAGATTTTACTCCAGAATTTAACTATGAACTTTATATTAGTATGGCAAATAAATAACCATTATATTTTGATATCACCATTACCTTAAATGTTTATAAAATAAATAAAATAATATTTTGGTACATTAACATGACTCAATGGGTCATTATAAGATAAATAAACATCGAACTAATATGGAAAGAATGAACATCCTATACATATTTTAAAATATGATGAGCATAAAATAATTAACGAAAGCATTTGAAACATCCGCAGAAAATGTAGTGAGAACTGACAATTATGAAACATTTTACTTGATAAAATTCTGTTGTATTGAAGCATGATGCTGCTCTAGAATATTTTTTGAAACATTGTAAGATATTTATGAATGATAAATTATGTTCTAGAATATGGAATACTTTAGTTTCAATGGAATTTATGACTGATTTTGAAAAATATATTTAAATTGTAATTGGATGTACATCTGTCTCAATAGAAAGCCTGTTATTTAGGCAGAAAATGTCAGCCATAGAGCACATGGATTATAAAAACAGCTTCCAGACTTCAGTGCTTGAGAGGTGCTTGAACCCTGAAGACGCTTACTTCGTCACTTGTCCCTGGTTAGATTTCATTTCCTTGGGTATAAGTGATTGGAGAATATATATTGTCCTATTCCCCCCATATCTGTCCTTCTCTCCTTCTCCAGCTTGATTGGTAATCATAACCGTAACCATAACATGTGGTATTGCTTCAGGCTCCCAAAATTAATCGAGCCAATATTTGATTGAAATCTATGAACTCAAGATTTGACATAAAGTAGAGATGCAAGCTTTTCAGGTTACCCTCCGCCCTCTACACCTGCACAATATACAGATATACAGAAAATAATAAGCAGCTATATAGATGATAGAAAAATTAAATAAATGTGGAATAATTTTAAATTTTAAACAAATGAAATGCTATTATTTTTAACGTACATTAATTATCTCTTTCTGTCCTCAAATTCCTCCCATTTTGCTTTTCGTTTTCCAAGGACTTTATTTCTTCATATGGTGTTTGCATGTGTGTGTGTGTGTGTGTGTGTGTGTGTGTGTGTGTGTGTGTGTGTTCCTTAATGCATGAATATATCCATCTTGGTCTGTATAATGTCACCTATATGCAAATGTTTTCACAGCTGATAGTATATCAAAGCTGTGGTATAAATAAAATGAACATAGTCAACAGCTCTCTAGTTTGACTTAAGATCTACACATTAAGAAGGAAATCTTCTGAAATGAAAAGAAGACACAGACAGTTTGCTGCCTGAACAGTCACCCAAAACTCTCTAATAACATTGGATCATCCTCTTCAGTCTTCTGGCCTAATATATCTGACAGACATACATGTGAGGCAGGAACTACTGAGGACTTGCTTACCTTGTTTTTTCACAGGTCGGTCATCGACTCGGCCTGCATCCAAGCTTTGAGACAGAATTCTGTATGTGGTAGAAACAAGGACATTCTCATTTGGAAGCTGCTAACTTGCACTTTGGCATACTCAGGTAATTAATTTTATTCCTTTTCGAGCCTCTGGTGGGATTGAAGACCAGATTGTTTAGTTTTACAATTAAGCTTAGTTGTTTAGGGGTTAATATCTTTTTAGGTCTACATAGATGTTATAAGTTGATAATGATGAGATGACAGATACTCATTTACATTCAGAAGTTTAGACACATCAAGATAGGAAAGATGTTTTCTTCAAGGCTGCCAAATACAAATAGCCTAAACACTACAGTATGACTGTAACATTTTTATAATTCCTGATTGTTTTATGGGTCTTTTTGATGTAGGTAGTTTATATATATATATATATATATATATATATATATATATATATATAT
>OU015748.1:12357229-12394113 GCA_907169655.1 Acomys percivali
TGTGTGTGTGTGTGTGTGTGTGTGTGTGTGTGTGTGTGTGTGTGTGTGTAAGCTAACCGCGGCGGGGAGAAGTGCTTTCTATAAGATAGTTATACAAGTAGAATTTTAAAAATAGAAATTATATTACTCAGTAATTTAAGGACAGTAAACTTTTAGATTATCAAATGTAAAGGAAAATATGAGAATTTCAGGAAAATGTAGGCTGTGAAATATGATATTCTTAGAACTGCACTTTAAGAAGCAAAGGATGGATTTCTTCTGTCAGAATCACATCCTGGCAAGAGAATAATGAAGGATGGAATTAGTAAGCATTAGGTAATGTCAATGTAGTCTAGAAAACAAGAAGAATAACAACAGTACTTTGTGGAGATATTACACACGCAGAGATGAGCTGCGTAAGAATACACACGTAAGTCATTGGGTAAAGTCCTATCTGGTAATTGAAAGTGTTAAAATAACTTGTGTTCTGTTTTGTTTTCTGTAATTCTTAAAAATTGTTCCTTAGACCTTGTTAATAAGTATAATAAGACTTCAAAAGCTGGTAGCATACAAAAATCAGAATTGACTCAGTACAAACCCTAAAAAGCAAACAATTGAGCACTCAGTAGGCCTCACGTCTATATCATGTCTGTTGATTCTTTAATGCCTGGGTTATGGGCATTTGTTTTACAAAGGTTTAGCATATGTTAACAGAGTTAACACAGCAATCACTGTGATATCTCCTAAAATAAAATAAATTGTGTTTGTTCGTATTGAGCATATTTCCCAAAACTGTCACCTCAATGCTTAGAATTCAGTGTATAGATTTAGGGGGTCACACAGAAATTTACTATGTATAGTTACTCATATTTTCCATGTTCCCCAGTTGAAAATATCTTATGTTTTGTGGTCTTTGATTCTTTTTTCCCTGCTTTGCTGATATTGAATATCCAGCTAGAATAATTTTCAATTTCCTCTCCGTCTTAACACCTGTTCTTGACATTTACTAGCAAAGGCATTTCTTAAATCATTGGATATGAGGTGGGAAAATAACTCTTTCACAGTTGCAGTCTTCAACTTCTGTTTATTTTTAATTTTTATTTATTCATTTTTAAAATAGTTTATTCAGAATACATCCTTAATGGTATTCCCTCACTTGTATCTTCTTTTTCCTCCTTCCTCTCTCTTTTGACGCATTTCCCTTGTCTGTACCTCTGAAAGAAGGGCACCTCCTCCACTACCCTATAACCATAGCCTATCAGGGCTCATCAGGACATCCTGCTTCTCCTTCTTCTGAGTACTGCCTGGCCTCCCCATCAAAAGGAGATGATCATATTGGGGGCAGCAGAGTTCATGTCAGAGGCAGTCCCACTTTCCCTACGACCAACCTCGGAGCATGACTGTCCATTGTCTAGATCTGAAGATGGGTTCTAGGTATACCGTATGAATTGACCTTGGTAGGTAGAGTAGTGTGTGCAGGCCCCCCTGGCTCCGGATCCACCAGCATTGATGGTCCTCTTGTGGGGCTTCTGGACCTTCTGAGTCCTTCTATACCCCTGTTCTTCGATACCACCCCTCACCTGGACCGTCGAGTAGTGAGTCCCTGCATCCGTCCCAATCAAATTCTGTTTTTTATGTGGCCTCATTGAAAGGAGGCTGTTTTATTTTATAATTGCTTTTAATACAGCTTTCAAATTTAATTGTCATAGAATTCTATATATGATAACAATGTTAATGAAGTTTACACACTTCCTCTTTTTATAACTAATAACTCTCTGTGGGTAGGTCACTACTTTGCATTTCAATTACTGCAGGCATGATGTCTGTGTGTTGCCTTGCTTCTTTCCAAAAGAAAAGAAAAAAAAAAAACCACTCTAGCAAAAGGTAATAATACACACACACACACACACACACACACACAGAGAGATACCACAAAATGGCTTATGAAACTGCTAGAACCATATTAATTCAAGATGAATCATATTTTTATGTGTTCTTGCCAAGAGCCATCCTGTTAAAAGAGTTCACCAGGCATGTGGGCTGTCTAGGAGGTGATCCAGTATTCACAAGGTCTGTACTGTGACACACTACCAGAACTGCTTCCAACCATTGATTGGGGGATGTTCAGTAGGCATGAGAGATCTCTGGAGGTGATCCGGTATTTGCAAGGTCTGTATCCTGATGTACCCCAGAATTGCTTCCAACCTCTGACTACCCTGTCAATTGTGCTTTGTTGCATCTCTCTGAAATCTGGCATTTGAGTTCGGCATAGTGGCGCATGCCTTTAATCCCAGCACCCACGGAAGCAGAAGCAGGTGGATCACTATGAACCTAAGTCCAGCTTGGTCTACAAAGTGAGTCCAGGGCAGCCAGGACTACATTCATGGCCAGCCCAGTCTACAAAGCAAGTCTAGGACATCCAAGACTATAGAGGACCCCTGCCTAAAAAAAACAAAAAGTAAAAAAAAAAAACATCTGGCATTGGTGTGAACTGTTACTTTCCAGGTTTTGACCAGCTCTGATTGAGCAAATTTCCTACAGGATTTTGTTGAAGATATACTGTTTGTTATTCAGATAAATTAATCCTTGATTATGGAATTCCTGATTTGATTCAAATAGTTTTAAAAGTAAAATTGTTTCAGATCTTCTAAATTAATTGTACTCTTTTGACTATGCAGTAATTCCCTTTTCTCAGAAGTATAAGTACCATCACCAACAATAAACGGCATTGAGATTGGGAAACCTGACTTTAGTTTAAGTCGAGATGCCTAATTTCATCCACTTTTTCTCTTGAATGAATGTGTGTGAGTGGTTTATTTTCCATTTCTCTCTTATTTTTTATTTCCCTGTAGATTTGCAAAATAGTTAGCAGACTCGGCCCTCCAACCCGAACTGAGCCTAAGTTTACATTAGCTTACTAGAGATCTCCACAAAGAGGCCTATCTACAGATCAAAGAGCCTACTTTTATGACCCCTTCCCCACACCCCAGTTTCTGGCTAAAGCAGCTTTTACAGCCTCAGCCACAGGAAACTTGTGGTCAGCTTAAGTCCTCCTCCTTGGCCTCAGTATAGCCAGTCACTAGAGAAGAAACCCTGGGCTCCCTTCCCTCCTTTCTCCTTCAATCCTGATCATTTGCCTGAGCTATCAGCTCTGGCCACCCAAGAGATGAAGCAAACTGGAAGTGCTTTCACATCAGCCCCAGAGACCCCACCCTGGATCTCTTCAGAGCAGCAGCCAGGCATTAACATGTTCGTGATTTGGTTTATGAGTATTTTTTTTTTGAGTATTTTTACATCAACCTTGGAAATTGCTCTGAAATTCTCTTTCTTTGCTAAGTCGCTGTGTGCTTTATGTATCAAGGAGACCGTGGCCTCAAAGAATGAGTTTGGTAGTAGTCCATTTTTTCTATTTTGTGGATGTCTACTTGTACAAAAGTGCAAATACACACTTATTTATCACCATGCACAAAACTAAAGTCCAAGTGGATTAAATATCTCAACATAAAACCAAACACCCTAAATTTCTTAGAAGAAATAGTGGGGAAGAGCTTTGAAATCACTGGCAAAGGAGACAGCTTACTGAACAGAACACCAATATCTAAGGCTTCAAGTTCAACAATGAATAAATGGGTCCTCAGGAAACTGAAAAGCTTCTGTAAGGCAAAGGACACTAGGAAAAGATCTTCACCAACCCTACATCTGAACAAGGGCTAATAATATATATATATATATATATATAATATGTCAAGAAATTAAACACCACCAAACCAAATAATCCAATTTAAAAATGGGGTATAGGACTAAACAGTGAATTCTCAACATATAAAAATATCAAACGAGAGGGAAACACTTACAGAAATTATCAATGTCCCTTATAAAGAAAATGCAAATCAAAACAACTCTGAGATTCCATCTTATACATTTCAGAATGGCTAAGATAAAATATTCATGTGGAGAGGATGTGGAGAACAGGCAACACTCCTCCATTGCTGATGGAAGTGAAAACTTGTACAATCACTATGGAAATCAATCTGGTGCTTTCTAAGAAAATTGGGCATATCTACCTCCAGAACCAGCCACACCATTTCTCATAAAATACATTAAAAGTGCTCCACCATACAAAAAAGACATTTGCTCAACATGGTCAAAGCAACTTCATTCATAATAACCAGGACCTGGAAACAACCTAGATATCCCTAAACCAAAGAATGGTTAAAGAAACTGGTCAATTTACACAATGGAATACTACTCAGTTATTACAAACAAGGAAATTGTGAAATATGAAGGCAAATGGATGGAAATACAAATGATCATCCTGAGTGAGGTAGCCCAGACCAAGAAAGAAACGCATGGTATATACTCACTTATAAACAGATCATAGGTACTTAATACAGGATAACCACACTACAATTTACAGACGTAATGAAGATAAGTAACAAGGAGGACCCTAGGGAGAATGCTTAATTCTTTTATTCAGAAGGGGAAACAGAAGAGACACCTGAAACAGTTGAAGAGAAAGAACAGGATGAGAGTCCAAAGTTGTTCTCTGAAATAATCCATCCAGCTGGAGATCCAAGAGGATGCTGAGATACACTACCAAACTTTAGGGTGAAAAGCAGGGAGTCCTATTGAAGACTTGAAGGGTAGAAGGACCTGGAGGGGTCAGGAGCTCCACAAGGAGACCAGGTGGAGTCAACAAATCTGGCCAGAGGATGGGGTCGCTACAGAAACAGATGCACCAACCAAGAACCATGCATGGTGAAGAGATAGGTGTAGTAGATTGGCTTCACAGTTTCCTTGTGGGTCCCATAATATGGGGACTAAGAACTACTTCTGACGTGGACGCTGGCTCCCACACATTCACTTCCCTGTGGCAGGATGATCATGCCAGGCCACAGAGGAAGAGGATGCAGGCAGGCCAGATGAGACTTGGCAGGCTCTGGTCAGATGTTAGTGGAGAAATCCCCTTTTCTGAGGACTAAGGGAGGGAGAGAGGGCACATGAGAGAGGGAAGTTTGGGATCAGAGAGTGATGAAGGAAGGGGTACAATAAGACTGTAAAGTGAACAAATTTAAAACATTGTAAATTAAAAGAATACTGCTAGAAATTTATATGTTTCTATAAAAGCTGAAATTCCTCACCACCACTACAACTACAACAGCCGATAGACTGGCTCTTCATAGCACACGTTTCTTCTGCATGAGTAATTTTGAGACATGGTCTACAGTATATTTTGCGTTGCATTAATATCCGTAAATAATTTCTTTTTTTTTTGTTTTGTTTTATCAAAATCACCAAGCTTAAAATTTAAAGAATGTACATATGTATATATTAAACACATAAATATTTTGACCAAAAGTTCTTCATGGTAATCAGTGGTGTAACTGCAGTACACAGAGTGGATAAATACAATGGAGAGTTTGATATTAAAATCAGGCTATGTCAGTGCCACCTAGCATTTCATATCCTTTCCTGGAAGGCATTTTTTTGTTTTCTAGTGCTTTAAACAGAAGTCATGAGCAATGCATAATCAGTTCTAGAAATTGAAATCAGTGAGTCATATGAAATTCCATTAATGATTATACAATTTTCCATGGTTTGATACCTGTAACACATGATTAAATTACATCATTAAGATACTCTGAACAAAAATACTTTGAGATTGTAACTTTAAGAAATGGTTTCCCATTTATAGCAGCAGTGATTTATGTTATTTGGGATTTTTCCCAACTCAATGAATGTTTCAAAAATATCTATACACATAGTTCTAATTATTCATATTTAAGCGAATAATTTTTAAAAATTCTCTTTCTTTGTGCAACAGCAAAAACAGAAACATATATGTAGCATTGAAAATTTATATTGTGAAATATAATTGAGTAATAGTGAACAATAGACAAAATATGTCAATGATTTTTGAAATATGAAGTGGTTGAAGAATTAATCACCAAAGGGAAGCAAATGTAAAACCTTGGTGATATTTACCCAAAATTCAAGAAAGGTTAGACTGAAGGTTCTATGTGACAAGGCATGTAGTTAGAGTGGACACAAACACTTGGACACTGCTCACATATTTGACATGTGAAACTACATGATTGTGTATTTGCCTCTACTCCAGACAAACATTAGCTACACCTCAGCATCTACTTTAAAGAGAATGAGTAAGATTTCTCTGAGACTTCTGTAAGTCAGAAAGAACATGAGAATTTGAATATTGGGGTTGGAACTAAGAAGTCTCCAACAGATATGTCACTAAATTAAAGATATGATGATAAGAATGTAGGCTATAAAAATTCACATTTGGCCATCTAATACTCAGAGCAACTTACCCAAATTACCTTCAGAATTGTTTCACAGGTAATTTTGTACCTACATAAACTTTCAAATCTTTTAAAATTAATATAAACTTAAAACAAAAAAATGAGGTGGTGTTTGTTTTATGTGTTTGTGTGTTTGCTTTGTTTTTGTTTTTGTTTTTTTTCTGTGTGAGTAATTGTGCCTCTATAATAATAAGGCAAAAATCCACCCAAGTGCTTTGTCTAACACTTGTAATCCCAGCACTCCAGAAGGCAAAGGCAGGTGGATCTCTATGAGTTCAAGACCAGTCTGACCTACACAAGGAGCCTAAGACAGCCAAGGCTACACAAAGGAACCCTGTCTTGTAAAGCAATACAAATAAACAAACAAAAACAAACAAACAAACAACCAACACAAAAAGGCAGAAATCCATTGCTAATAAACTTTCAAATAAGGAACATATAAGCTTTTCTTTGGGAAGTCATTTACAGATACTTTAACCTAATAACTTTTAATTATCTTAGGTAATAAGCTAATAAAAATAGATAAAATTTTATCTATCTCAATAGTTGACTCATTATTTACATTGATGTTTCTTTCACAACTATCATGCAATACATCAGAAAGAATTTCAAAATACCTGAAATACATCCTGCGAACTCACAGTTTTCCAACAGTCTTATCATGATGTTACCATATCAGTACTTTTCAACTTTACTAATACTATGATTCCTTAATAAAATTCCTTGTGTGGTGACCACAAACATAAAATTATTTTTGTTGATACATCATAACTTTGTTTTGCTACTGTTATGAGTAATAATGCATTTTTTAGAGAAAATACTGCCAAATGAGTTGAGGACTACTACACTCTATATGACAAATTAATCACCTTTTAAAATTTATAACAAGGTTAGCATACTATAATTGAAGTAATAATTAATTGAATGCTTGTAAGTTATTTTAGTATATCAATTTTCTCCAAATTAACACACATGTATTATAATATTTGTATCAATCCACAAATTACTTGCTCACACTCAAAGATAAACTAACACCATTAGTTTAAATCATATTTACCAACATAAATCACAAATTTTTAAAGCAAGACTGGCTTCATTATTCTACCCTCAAGATGCTTGGTAAATTATCAGTTGATTTTTTCTTGTTATAATATTGGTTACTTTATCCGAATTTTATTCATCTTTTATTATCTAAGAGAGCATACATAACTACAAAATCTGGAGTTATTAATATATGACTTTTCTCAAAATTACATTTTAATGATAATTAAATGCCATCCAAATGGTTTTATGTTTCAAAAAAAAACATTAAACTAATCATTTATGTCTTTGTTGTATGTTTTGGTAATTATGTTCCAGTGTGAGCTTGATATCATACTGAGCATTTAGAGAGGCTGTTCAGTAGCAGTTCTAGTGATTATTCATTAGGTCGGTATTCATCCAACTATTCTATGATATGTGGCATAGTATTTCTTGCAGCCTCATGAAGTTCCGTTTTGGAAATTCATAAAACTTATATTTACTCTTTCACTCTTTTGTGCACATATCTATTTGATATTGTGTCTTAGTCATTAAGTGTAAAATTTATTTAAGTACTCTTTCCATTTTTTAGGACAAGCTTAAAATGTCTTTTATAATATATCAAGTTTGACTGATTCAAATGGAAGGAGACACCATTGGGTGCTTTACTGGGAAAAAGCCATATTGAGAATCTGAGGATGAGCCAGTAGTTTAATTATTTTTTGTTAAAGATGAAAATGTTGTTGAAATAGAGAAAAATAGTCCTAAATATTGTGTTTCAAACTGTACAAATAAATATATTATACTTAGGACTTTTTAGTTCCACTATTTAATTTCTTTATCTCAATAATGATGGCTACTTTGGTATAAATTAAGGAGAGTAGGTACTCGTGTAATGTTCCTAATTTTAGAAGAAACCGTGATACTTGCTGTTATGAATATGTTATCTGTATGTTTATGTTAATGGTGCTATGTTACTATCTGTACTGCTTTGAGTGTTTCATTGGCTTTCATTTACTAGGTTTTCTATTATTATTTACAGTTATTATACAATACTTCAGATTAATTAAAATGTATTCTTATACACATTGATTGTATGCACCAAAGGAAAAGAGAAATATGTAGAAGAAGATGAAGGAAATAATTTTGGTACATGTACAGTGACAATAAGTATAAAAACACGCAGAAAGTTATGAGAAAGAAAAATCCCAGCAAGAACAATTATTATTATACAGTATTTAGAAAACTATGACATGCTATAAAAATAAACCAACGGTCAGAAACTAGTGAAAGATTTATGATAACACTGAATAATAATGGCCTAAATAAATTAATAGCTTAGCAAATTATATTTTTTAAAGCAACTTCTTTTCCCTTTGAAATTAAAAGTAGATTATACTTATATGACATGAAAATGAAAATGAAAATAATGAAATGTTCATAGTAACACGTTTTGAAAATGCAAAGAATTAGTAATGTTAAAGACTTGAAAGTGTGTGGTCAAGGACACTATACACCATAAGAAAATGTCCTTATGAAACATGGAATGTTTCATGAATGTATAATAAATACATGTACACAATTGTTACCTGATGTTGAAGTGACATGTTTTAAACCCCAAAGCAAAAAGACACACTTGAGTGATATAACTAACAATCTTTTACTTAAAAAGAGACTATCTTTTCAACTCATGTATATGAGAAGTAGTTCATTTTAAATCTATTTACAGAATTTCTACAACTAAATAGTAAATAATGTCAACTATAGTTCTGTTGAAAATAGCCTAGAAATGTGAGAGAATGTCTTAAAAATACAACAAATAGCCAATGAGTGTAGGAAAATGCTTAATTTCATTAATTATCTGAACAGTTGAACTCAAAGAAGAATTTAAATGTAGTTAGTTTTGGTTATTATTGATTGATAATAGGTTTAAATATGATCTAATATCCTTCAATGGGTTAAAGAAAAAAATATGCAAAATAAAGGACAGTAAAAGTGAAGATGTTGAGATATTTGAATTTTGTATATTTATTCTGGTTATATAAATTTGTAAAGAAGATGTTGACAACATCAATACCCATAAACAGAATTTCAATGTACTATATAAAACATTCCCCTGTTTTCATAGATGGTTGACTTAAAATTTGTACATCTTTTTTGTTATATTCTGCCTCCTCATCTCTTTCTGAATCTCCCACCCATTCAATATTGATCCAACTCTATTCTTTTTCATGTGTTGGAGGTGAGACAATTTTGTGCTGATCAAAATTATTTTGGTTGTGTCAGCTTTCACTAGAATATGGTCACCTTGCCAAGTGGTATTTTCTTAAAGAAACTGATATTTCTTTTTTTCCAGTGGCTTAATACTAGAGGATATCATAAATCTGGGTATGGAGTTGTGTGCTGATATCAATTCTCCATATTTGAATATGGTCTTTAGAACTTTTTTTTCTGTATTATCTTATTGTCTGCATGCTGGCCAGTTATGAGTATCTTCATTATCTACTGAAAATACAGTCTTCTCCAATTCTGATTGAGTAATGCCATTGTCTATAGATAAGATGATAAGGCGTATGGAATTGGTTTAAAACTATGTCCATTTAGCAGTATAGTAATGGTTGGTTCTTCACTAAGTCCTCTTGTTATCTGCCTAACCATCTCTCGAGATGCCTTGCTGAATGTTCTCAACCTTCATGCATATATCTATTATCAATGTGATCCTTGACAATCTTCAAACAGCTGGCATATTGCACTGATATCATTTCATGAGTTTGAACACCTAAAAACATTTATCATATCCTGCCAGCCAATGTATTCATTTTGTTTTATTAGTGAAAAAATGGTTTGACATTTTGAAGACATAGAGCCATTCAAACTTTGATACTTACAAAATATTAATTTTCTGGAATTAAATGCTTCAAGAAGAGGATAAGAACACTTTTTAACAGGCAATATTTTAGGTCTGTGGGTAAATACTGTGAATAAATCATATAACTAAACCATGTTTCCCTGGTTGATTACACATAGGAGAAATACAGAAAAAATTCCACCAAATGTAATAAAAAATCTGCCTTAGAGTATCAGCTATAAAATTATTAAAACACTTTTTAAAATAATGTGTAATATAACAAATTCATTAGTATATAAATATTTTAAAATACCAATTTATAATTTTATTTCTATTGACATATCTAAACACATAAATAATGCATTGTATGAACACACAATATCTAATTAGTCTGATCCTATAGTGTAAAACTTACAAATCATATGTTTCATTAGGAAAAAGTTAACATATCCAAACAAATACAAATTGGCCAAGGTATATCCTATTGCTGATAGCAGAAAGAGAAGATAGGAAGAAATTCATGTTTGAACATTTTCTCATTTTGTACTTTTCAAGTTTGCTATTAAAAAATTGATTTACAAATAATCCTTGTGTTTTTTTCATCCTTTTCTATATAAATTTGATAATATCCTAAGGCATTCATGGTTAGTTGAAGTACTGAGAAAATTTAAAGAAAGCAGTGTGGTAGTACAAAATTTAAGTTCTTCATCTAACGTTTATAAAGTATTTACCTTTGATTTCAAATTGTCCCAGGGGCATTGTAAAGCTTATAAATTGCCTTAGTTTGAGATGGTATCTAAATGGAGCTTCTCATACCTCTATAAAAATGATTCTAATTACATGAGAAAAAACTAAACCCTTGATTGACATAGATGCTGGATCATAATATATACTGATTAAGCGCCTGTAAGCTTATGTAAACTTCATTTCTTTTGATGTTCTTGCTGTGAACTACTTGTATAGCTCATATAAATAGCTTCAGTAAAGATTCTAGTCAATTTTAATGCTTTAATGTTTTCCTGTGTTTCTTAGTTATTAACTTTCTCAAACAAGTGGTGCATTTATGAGTCCAATTAAGTTTCTTGGTTCTACATTATTGACCAAGGGTCCATTTTATTTTTACTCCTTAAATTTCACCTCTTAAGGAATTTTGAAAAACTTTCAGAAAACTGTCAAGTACAGAGACATGGGAAATGTAAAGTAACAAGATACTAAATAATTTACATGCATTTCTCTTGAAAAGTAATGGCTCTGAAATTAAATTAATTTTATTTTTTTTCAAGGATTCATTGATCATTTTAATAGTATGCGAGTGATCCATCTAATTTGTAAATACCTTGGACAACTCTTCTAGGTCACTAATGATCAGAAAAGACACTTATGCAAAACAAGCCCTATTCATAATAGCCAGAACTTGGAAACAGTCTAAATGTCCCTCAATTGAAGAATGGATATAGAAACTGCGGTACATTTCCACTCTGACATACTATTCACCTATTAAAATCAAGGAAATTTCAAATTTTGTGGACAAATAGATGGAACTAGAAATGATCATAATGAGTGAGTTAACCCAGAAGCAGAAAGACTCACATGGTATATACTCACTTATAATTGGGCACTAGCCCAAAAGGCATGTCCCAGTAATTTATTATAAATATGTACTAAGTACATTGAAATTTTGGCAATTATTTTGGTTCCTTATGTTTTTGTTAATTTTGTTGTTGTTGTCCTTTTTGATTTTGTTTTGTTTTGTTTGTTTGTTTTGTCTTGTTTTGATTTGTTTTGTTTTTGAGACAGGATTTCTCTGTGTGACTTTGGCTGTACTGGACTCATTTTGTATACTAGGCTGGCCTTGAACTTGCATCAGTCCACCTGCCTCGTCTCCTGAGTGCTGGGAATAAAGGTATGTACTACCACACCTGACATTAATTTTGTTAAAGTGTGTATGTGTTGTGTTGTGTGTCTCTAAAATGTACAAATTATGTATAAATTAAACATTATTGATGGTTCTATGTTACTTAAAAAATTTCCTACTGATGAGTGGAATAGCTGGTTCTTGAGGAAGCCCTATTCCCAGTTTTCTGAGATAGTACCAGATAGATTCCCAAAGTGGCTGTACTAGTTTGCATTCGCACCAGCAATGAAAGAGTGTTCCTCTCTCCCCACATCCTCGCAAGCTTGTGGTGTCTTTTGAATTTTTGATCTTAGCCATTCTGATGGATGTAAGATGGAATCTCAGAGTTGTTTTGATTTGCATTTCCCTGATGACTAAGTAGGTTGAGCATTTCTTTAAGTGTTTCTAAGCCATTCAATATTCCTCTGTTGAGACTTCTCTGTTTAGTTGCAAGCCCCATTTCTCAATTAGGTTATTTGGTTTGGTGGTGTTTAATTTCTAGAAGATGCTCCAGCACACAACAAGAAAATTTGCTCAACCATGTTCATAGCAGCCTTATTCATAATAGCCAGAACATGGAAACAGCCTAAGTGTCCCTCAGTAGAAGAATGGATAAAGAAACTGTGGTACATATACACTATGGAATACTACTCAGCTATTAAAAACAAGGAATTCCCAAAATTTGTGGACAAATGGATTGAGCTAGAAATGATCTTAATGAGTGAGTTAACCCAGAAGCAGAAAGACTCAAATGGTGTATACTCACTTATATCTGCATACTAGCCCAAGGGGCATGTCCCACAAAAGCCTTCACTTACCAGGAAACTGGGACAGAGGGGAGGACATCCTATTGGGACTCTAGATGAGAGAAGCATGGGAGAATAGCAAAGTAGAAGGATCCAGAGGGTCCTAGAAACCTACAAGTAGAACATTATGATAGGCACATTTGGGCCCAGGGGTCCCGCTCAAACTAAGGCACCAGCCAAGGACAATACAGGTGGTAAACTTTAAACCCCTACCCAGATCTAGCCAATGGGCAGAACGTTCTCCACAGTTGAGTGGAAAGTGGGGTATAACTTTCACATGACTCTGGTGCCTCATATTTTACCATGTTCCCTGGAGGGGAGAACTGGTGGCACTCAGAGGAAGCACAGCAGGTTACCAAGAAGAGACTTGATACACTATGAGCATATACAGGGGGAGGAAATCCCTCTGAGGAACAGTCATAGGGGAGGGGAATAAGGGGAAAATGGGAGGGAGGGAAGAATGGGAGGATACAAGGGATGGGATAACCATAGAGATGTAACAAGAATAAATTAATAAAAAAAAAGAATAGAAAAGAAATTAAAAAAAAATTCCTACTGACATCTTAAAACTTCTTTTATTTTATTAAAAATAGATTTTTTTCTTTTATGCTGATGACAATTTCTCTTCACTTTATTGCTCCCAGTTCCTCTCTATCCCCTGCCCCTCCAACCACCTTTTTCTCCTTAGAAAATAAACATACTTTTAAAAGATAATAATAAAATAATAATAATATGATACGAACAAAGAAGAGAAGATAACACATCAGAATTGAACAAAACAAAATAACAGAAGGGAAAGATCACAAGAGAAGGCATGAGAAACAGAAAGTCACTCATTGGAGTGAATACTCAGGAATCCAGTAAGTACACTAACCTGGAAGCCAGAATAAACAAACCAAGGACCTGGGGCATAAAAAGAAAGTAGAATTAAAATTAAAAATGTTAGAATTTTTTTTAATTTTTAAAATTAATTTATTCTTGTTACATCTCAATGGTTATCCCATCCCTTGTATCCTCCCATTCTTTCCTCCCTCCCATTTTCCCCTTACTCCCCTCCCCTATGACTGTGACTGAGGGGGAATTAAATGCCACCAAAACAAATAACCCAATTGAGAAATGGGGCTTGGAGCTAAACAGAGAAGTCTCAACAGAGGAATATCAAATGGCTGAGAAACACTTAAAGAAATGCTCAACCTCCTTAGTCATCAGGGAAATGCAAATCAAAACAACTCTGAGATTCCATCTTACACCTATCAGAATGGCTAAGATAGAATTTTTTAAAAAGAAAGAAAAATCCTTGACATGAGATTGTGAGAAAAAGAACCTCCAAAGATGACATTAGTTTCGTTTTCAGTTTGCCATTTCCTGTTGGGAATGCTGCCTACTTTTAAGAGCAGTTTGTTTCCCCAGTGAGACTCCCTTGGGGAAAACTAATAAATTATTTACAAGTGGTTAGCTATTGGAGATTGCTTCTGGCTTAGGGATGGGCTATGTATCCACTTGTCTTTTCAGTTCTAGGGTACAGCTTAGCTCAGACTCACATAAGCCCTGTGAGTTCTGTCTCAGTATCTATCCCATCTTGTGTGTCTTTTGGTGTCTTTCACTTCCAATAGCTCTTACTCTTTTTCTTCATCCTCTACCACAGGGTTCCCTAAGGTCTGAGGGGAAGATTTTAATACAGACATCCTATGTAGCCCTGAGCTTTCAAAGGTTTCTTACTCTGCACATAATTTCTGGCTGTGAGTCTTTGTTTTTATTCCTATCGGTTGCTTTAGGATGCTACTCCGATGATGGCTGAGCAACGAACTGATTCCTAAGTATATCAGAATGTCATTAGGAGTTATTAAGCAAAGTTGGGAGGCACCCACGTTTGTCCTTTTCCAACTGAATTTGATAACATTCTCTCAAAGTTATGATCTCCTTTAGTGGGATCTCAGTATTACGTTTTTCTAGCATAGTGTATGGGGAAAAGTAATTTATGTACTGATACTTGGATACAGATGTGGGGAAGAAATTAAGACAGGTGTTATAAGCTTCACAAGTATTAGACAGGGAATTTATTTATTTTTAACCACTCTCAGGTAATGTTCCATCACAGAGAGAAATCACAAGGTAGTAACACACTGCGAGAAGCTTAAGGTGGAAGCTTAAGAAGGCCCATTGAGAAATGCTGTCTCCTGGCTTGCTCCGAATAGTTTTCTTAGCCTCCTTTCTTATAAACTCAATCTACATAGCCAGGCATGATACTGTCAGCTGTGTCAATATAAATTATTAATCAAAATAATGACTGCCTTAACATGAGTGGAACAGGAGCAAAAATAATGGATACTCTAGTGTAGATGGTAGATGGGCATAAGTTCTTAACTCATGATTTAAAAAACAAACAAAACAAACAAGCAAGCAAGGAAGTAAACAAACAAACAAACCAGACAAGAGCAGAGGAAATATCTTCTCCAAGGAAGATCACACCAATTGGCTGTCTAATACCAAATGGACAGCTCTGAAAAATATACATACATGTAATATTATACAGATTGATATAGACTGGTTACATATATACTTAAGAATATATATGTGTATACATAATGTATGAAGAAACAACATGTATTTGAATGAGAACAGAAAGGTCTATATTGGAGGGTTTGTAAATAAAATGAGAGAAAGGAAATTTATGTAATTATATTATAATCTCAAACAATAGCATAAATAATTAAAAATTAATAAAATACCATACAGAAATGCCTTTTTTTTCCATGAGACTCATTTTTCTAATTTGCGGTTCCTCTTCCCAGATAACTCAAGTTTGTCAAGTTGAGAAAATAATAGTTAGCACATCATGACTGATGAAGGATTACATTTTCTAGAAGAAAAATAGAATTTACAAATGTATGTTCAGAAAAGAAAAATGTCAGAACATACTTTCCTCATATTGTTATTGAGTTGCAATGTGGATTTTCATTCTAATTTAGATGCCTCATGCAACACTTATATTGTTTACTCAGTGGCATTGGTATGAGGAGGAAAAAAAATAAATTGATAACTAGCAATCTAATTTTAGGGTAGTGATTGCCTAATAACTGTCTTTGAACTCTGAGAATATGGGGCAGTGTTCAATATCTGAGCTGCATAGGGTAAACATGGAAAATGATGTGGAATTAATAAAAGTATTCCAGGGTAAGAACACCTTATGTATAGCCCCTGCTGGACAAGGGGAGATTTCATTTTCTGGGTAACACAGAGTAAGCTCTCAGGGTTATGTGAGACAATTCCATTTATTGAACTACTTTGAATCTATTTCTGTTGTCAATCAAACTCAACATTTCAAGTGACATACAAAAGTGAACAATTTTGTTTCCACTTTATTTTCCTTTTAGAAAGTGACCTAGTTAGATGGTGGCTGCCACTGATGTCAATCTAAGATACCAGAGTTTTCACAGTGCTGTGGGGTCATGGCATTTCATTTAGAATTTTCTCTCCATGGTGTATGCAGTTGTTTTGAGTGACATAGTAATAACCCTAAAAAATTAGAGAGCAAATGGCAAAATGAAATCTACTTGTCAGTCCATTTTCATATTAAGAAGTGTCACAGCTAATAATCCCTTAAATGTTTACAGGTACAATTTTTTGGATTATGAGATTTAAAGTGGTCTCAGTTATATAAAATTGTTACAAAAAGTCAGGATATCTTTTGCCGTTAGTTTTGTGTCAATGTATTTCTCACATACTTTGCTTTCTTATCATCAAAAGACATATTATATTTCTTGGTCTCCACTGGATTCTAGGAAGACAATTGAATTGCATATTACTGTAGTTTAAGCAAAATTGGATACAATTACTGATATAAATAGTTAGCTACATTGAAGAACAGATTTTATTTCACTCTCTATATCAACTCTATACTCTGGCTTCCAGTCTTCAGATCAAAGGAGTAATAGATATCAAATTCTCAATTTTTTGGAACTGATTAATTCTTACTTATAATTTTTTATCTGCTCTAATTTATATACCTTTTCATATGTACAGTGATATTTAACATTTGTTTTCTTTCAATAGAAATAAATCTCAAACACTTTGGGGAACAGACCCTCTATATAAATGTCTTCCTGAAACTTCTTCTACGTTACTGAACAATTGAAATTTACTTGAAGGTGTCTGAAATGGAGTTCTATCTTTCTTTTCTCTCAAATTTTTCCATTATTCCCAATCAACTTCTTAAGCAAATTGCCAAGCGTGCAAGATACTGTTAATGTTTGCAGCAGTTTTGTCTTTGTTTAGATTAATTTAATTAATTCATGTATTTATTTTGGCTCCTATGTACTTGTACCACACCTCCAAGATTTGTCTAGGGCTTCCTTCTACTTCTTAACACTACTGGTCCTCCTATCAGCACAGAAAATTAATTTAAACTATGAAACTTCTGTAAAGCCATATGACTCTGTAAACATTTGTTTTGAGTCAGTTATTCCAATTAAAAATATCTGACTTGGTAATGACTTAATCTCCTCTAATTGTTCATATTTCTGTCTTTGATGCTCATATCTTTTGATTTGATGTCAGCTGAAAACTGAAATTTAAATCTGCCTTCTGGCTAGGAGGCTTTGATAATTAAGTTTCTGTTTAAGACTGAGAAGTAATAATGTATTACTGAGTTACTAAATTTGCAAATTTCAGTTGTTTCTCATTTGTGTTTTTCAAATTTGTCAATAACATATATAATAACAATAACCTTTTATGAGATACTTTTAAATATAGCCAAATGTAGTCAAATAATAATGATACATTCTACTTCTTAATATGAACCTGGTAGATGCATAGTGTGTTTCTTTATAATGGAATCATAAAATGGTTTACTCCCCTCCAAACTATTTTCTACTTGAGACATTTTTTCATGGTTTTGTTATGAATTTGTCCTTATTTATATTAGTAATTTCATTTGATATTACATATATAAATATCCAGAAACACAAAACAGTATTATATAATTTTAATCTCCAGACTTTGGAATGAAAAAAAAAAAAGAAGAAATAGCAGTTTCATGGCTGACATATTGTCAATTTAATGAGGATATACTCCTGCAACCATTGCTGGTTACTCTGGCAGAAGTATGTGAAGACTCCTGTATGATACCTTATTTTGAAATTTACTTCCAATCTCATTAATCATATCTGACCATCTCAGTTTACTAACCATAAAGACACTAGGATAACACCCTTGCCCACTTCTCAAAGTGTCATATTACCTAAAAGGCTACATGAGAGTTTTTGATGACTACCACCCAACAGCTCAGGGTTAGATTTAGAAAGAAAGTATGCTATTTAGACAGACTAACAAGGTTTACAATAGGTTATAAATATGAAATGAACCCTTGTTACTCTGAATAAGTAGGATGTTTTCTTTCTAAACACTGTGAAGACTTGAAATGTCACAGGTCAAGAATCAACATTATCTTGAGCTCTCTGTAGCCTTCTTTAATGACTACTTACTATATTTTATATGTCCTAATGTTTATAATTAGGAGTTAAAATTATTGGATTTATTGTTCAACCTCTGACTGATTTAGCCTTTCTCTATATTAAATTTAAGAACATAATAATATCTAAATTCTATTTTGCTGATTTTCTTTGTATATCCTGTGTACTTGAATTGCCCTGTAATATAAAAATTGATACATAATGTCTTATTTCTCTTTACAATAAAAGCTTAAATAATAGCCCCTTCCTAGGTGGAAAATATGTTTCAGTGTTGCTTGAATCTCTCTTTAAGTCCAAGTCATTTATGTTTGCCTCAATATGGTTTCTTACTCCCATTATAGTTTTAATTTATATAAAGAATTTTATACCAACTTTCTGAAGACAAATTATTAGGTTAATAACTATACATATATTTATGGAAATATAATATGACTGGTACATGTAGATATCAGCATGGGGATGTTTGTGCATATGTGTGCATAAAAAGAATATTTTTAAACATATAGAATATGGATAATAAAGATAGGAATACTCAAAATAAAATCAAATAAGAACATGTACACATATTTTTAATTGCTGTTAACAAATTAAAAATATTAACATGGTATGTTGCTAATCAATCCTAATACTCAAGAGTCCAAGAAAACAATTTACATGAGATTCCAAGGACTTTGGAGTCATATAGTAGAATCCAAATAAATTGATAAATAGTATGTCAGCAAATGCACATATGAAATAGTAATTCTCCTTTCTCCCCAGTCTTCGAAAAGAGGCAAAAGGAAAGTCACAGCTTATCAACATGAATACCATGGTGTAGTTCATGTTCTACTTTCATTTTTTAACATATATATTTATTTTATTACACATGAATAAAACAAACTACATACAGCAGGGAGAACTATTAGATGATCATGAGTTATATAAATGTTATATTCATAGTGATTTGGCTATTTGTATTTGTCAAACTTTAAATAAACATCTTTCCTATTTTGTGGGGTCTAAATTTATGGATAAAATACAATATCTATAATATCTCATCTCTATTAACTTAAATTTTTTATCTGGATCTAAAAAGATTTTATCCCCTAACCAACTAACCTTTGTTGTAAAACTAAGCTATCTGGTCTTAAACCCCCTTCAGAGACTTGAGAATGAATAAAACTTAAATGCCTGTGTGAACCAGTACTGCTTCATATTTTATGTACACTAAGGTACACGTTTGTGATCACTGAGTGTAGAAAAGTCACAGACTTTATTGTCTTCATGTGTACCATTTCCTCTTAGCCCTGTGATTGTTTTGGCCCGGCTAACTTGAGTCTATCTTCTTACCTCAGATTTACCTCTTAATTCTGTGTACTATAATTTTACAGCAAAAGTTCTTTATACATATTTTAGTTGATCAACACATACAAGTTATATTCTATTAAAATACCATATTCTTTCCTGAACAACATATAAAATAATTGTGAACTTCTTACATCTCACAATGTTTATGGCCTGTGTTTTCATTTTATTCTCTTGAATGCTAACATAAAAATCCAACATTTCTTTTAAGTATGTGTGTGTCTTATTTCATTCACATTCAGAATTATGTTACATAAGTACCCACCTGAAAAATATAGGAGACCAAAATGTTTATAGAATTAAGTAGTTAATTTAGCTTCTTTTTAAAAACACAACACTTCTCTTTCCTTCGTTCATCCACTTTTTAATCTTTTCCTCTCTTCCCTGCATCTATTTTTTTTTAGGAGACATTATTTGTATTTAAGATAATTCCACATGAACTAGTATAAGTGAGTTTACTAAATATTTTATAATATTTTCATTAACTTAAACTAAAGCCAACCTTTGTTATAAGTCTTATGAATAAATAAAATTAATTTAAAAGAAAAGAGAATACAAAACAGAAAGCCTTTAAAGAAATAGGATAGGTTACATTAGTCTTAGAGAGACTTACCAACTAAATGGTCTCTGGATATATTTCTGTTCCGTTGTATATTTCAAAATATGAAAATACATTTGAGTTGATATTTTTATTAGCATTACAAAAAATATCAAATATAAAAATCATTGCCTGAACTTTTGAATGTTTCACATATTAATAGTGCAGAATGGTTGGCATGCACTTAAATCAACTGACTATCCAATAGCATTCATGATTATCACTTAACACGTTTTACCAATCCATGATTGAGATGATTCATGCCACCTTGTAAGTTTCTGAAGTCAACACCTATGTTAGAGACAAATCAATACTAATGACAGTGTCTCCAACACAAATTCCCGAAATTGTGGACAAATTGATTGAACTAGAAATGATAATAATGAATTGAGTTAACCCTGAAGTGGAAAGAGTCAAAGAGTATATACTCACTTATATCTGGACACTAGCCCATGGGACATGACCCATGAATGTCTTCACTTATCAGGAAAGTAGGACAGAGGGGAGGACATCCTATTGGGACTCTAGGTGAGAGAAGCATGGGAGAATGGGGAAATAGAAGGATCCAGAGGGTTCTAGAGACCTTCTAGAAGATCATTATGACGGGAGGATCTGGGCCCAGCGGTCCTGCTCAAACTATGGCACCAGCCAAGGATAATACATGCAGTAAACTTCGAACCCCTACCCAGATCTACCAAACAGACAGGATTGTCTTCACTGTTGAGTGAAGAGTGGGGTCTGACTTTCACACGTACTCTGGTGCCCCATATTTGACCACGTCTCCTGGATGAGGAAGTCTGGTGGCTCTCAGAGGAAGGATAGCAGGCTACCTTGATACCCTATGAGCATATACAGGGGGAGGAGGTCCCCCTCAGGAACAGTCATAGGGGAGGGGAGTAAGGGGAAAATGGGAGGGAGGGAGGAATGGTAGGATACAAAGGATAGGATAACAATTGAGATGTAATATGAATAAAGTAATAAAATATATTTTAAAAAATCAGTACTAATGAACAAAAGTAGAGGCATCACACACCTGTACCAAGATACAAGGTTAACATAGATCATACATAGTAGTAATTTATTTTTGTAGTTGTGTTTTACAGATTAACTAAAATCAATCAAATGAAAACTCATATCATAACTATCGATATAATATATGTGTGTGTGTGTGTGTGTGTGTGTGTGTGTGTGTGTGTGTGTGCCTGCAGAGCTTAACAATCTCAAGTTTCCTAGAAAGAAAAAATACAAATGATGAAAAAAGTAATAAGGAATATCTACTAACACAATTATCTTATTTTCATGAATACTTCTTTGCATGAGTGAGATTGCAGTAAGACTTTACGCAGTATGATTTATACTCTTTCTTTATTAATATGTTATCCTCTAAATCACTGTTCCTTAAATGAATCAGTATAAATACACAAATGTATATATGACTGTGGGTTCCTTCTAAAACCACTTATAATGATAAAAAAGTATAGAGAGTATATACTGAATTTTATGTGGAGTCACCAAAACATGTAAGTAGAAATATTTTTTCTAGAGGTCAGTCTTGCCATTTGCAGCAATGAGAAGTCAGAGGAATGCTTATTGTATGTATGTCTAGATGCTGAGATTCAGTCAGACTTAGGCTTCTCATCATGGCGTCCTTTATTTGTTATTGAGTCTTTTTCAGCAACTGAAGAAAAGTTACAGTACATCTTACAGTGATTGGCATAAATATCCTGAAATTCATTTGTCTGTTCTTCATCTAAGAATGTACTACTGAACACAAAAAAATGGAAAAATTATATTAGTTGGACATTATATAATATGAATATTATTAGCATTGATGTTTTTAGGTGAAAAATGAAAGCATGGAGCACTTAAAAGGTGACGTATAAACTTGATATATACGTGATATGTCAAAAATAGAGGAGATCCAGTGTCTGAGGGGGCCTCTCTCTCTCTCTCTCTCTCTCTCTCTCTCTCTCTCTCTCTCTGTCTGTCTGTCTGTCTGTCTCTCTTCCATTTGTTATTAATTTGTTCTCTTTGCCTCTTGATTATAGCCCCATCCCTCATCACCTCCCAGTCCCACCATCCTTCTCCTAAACCCCCTCCTAGTCCTCAGAAAAGGGGAGCCCTCTCCCCCCAAACCTCTGACTTTAGCCTATCACGTCACATTTGTACTGTCTGCATCCTCTTTGTCTGTGGCCAGGCAAGGCTGCCTCACCAGGGGGAAGTGATCAATGAGTGGGCACCAGAGTCCATAACAGATGTAGCACCTACTGCCCATATTATGGTACCCACAAGGAGACTGTATTGCCTATCTACTGTATCTCACCAGAGCGTCTAGGTCCTCATCCTGCATGGTCTTTGGTTGGTGCATCAGTCTCTGCGGCACCTCCCTCCCCAACCTCTCCTGTATTTGGTCTCCTTTTGGAGATTCTGTCCCCTCCAGGTCCTTTTACTCTTCGTCTTCATAAGACCTCCGGTGCTTCCCCCCAAATTTTGACTGTGTGTCTCAGCATCTCCTTGGATCTCCTGCTGGGTGGGGCTTTTTAGAACGCCTCTGTGGAAGGCTCCCTTCCTGTTCCTTCTCTTCAACTGCTTCAAGTGTCTATTCTATTTGCCCTTCTGAATAAATGATTTAAATGTTTTCCCTAAGGTCCTCCATGCTATTTAACATATTTAGGTCTGTGTATTGTAGTGTTATCCTGTGTTATGTGGCTTATATTCTCTTATAAGTGAGTATATATCATGTGTATTTTCTGGGTCTAGGTTACCTCACTCGAGATGATCATTTGTAGTTCCATCCATTTGCCTGGAAATCTCAGGACTTCTTTGTTTTTACAGCTGAGTAGTATGTATTTAAGTAAATGTACCGGTTTCTTTATCCATCGTTATAAGAGATGCTACTTATGTTTAGGCAGACAGAGTCAAAGCAAAAATGAAATATGGGGCATCCAGTAATTTTAGAAAATTTATTTTTGGGGAAAAATTTATTTTATGAGTATTTGGTATGTATATTCTATGGGGAATGGGAGCATTGAGAAGGAATAATAGGTATGTCAATTTTCATTTGTTGGTAACAGAATCTATTTTTTCATGGTAGGCAGTAACTATGTAGAAAGGCATATACTGAGAAAATCAACATGCATTTGTTGATAATTCATGCCTTTAGCCATCCAGGCTGAGTCAGGCCGCCTTCTCTCTGATGAGTTATTGGTGTCAAATCCCTGGAGAAAGATGCCATGTTACATTTATCTCCCTCGTTACTTTCTGGACTCCACAAGACTCCATGTTTCCAAGGACTACAGAAACTGTATTATATGTCCCTCGATCCCAGGAGGAAATAAAAACATGCAGCACACACATGTAAAGGAGGAATAGCATTTAAGCACCTGGATCCTCAAAGTGTCTTACAGATCAAAACTGCTCCCGGTAAAAAAATAATTCTTGTCTGTCTTGTGTGTTATAACAGGATCAGATGCCTACACATGCAGATAAGAATAAGATGCTGGTTGTACTCCCTGAGTATATAAATTATGACATTTGGACTTGGTTTTGGAAATACAAATGTATATGTTCCAATTATCCTGGCCATATCGCTGCATTTTGAAGACTTGCATGGAAATTCATGTTAGATATTTATATATTTCTAATGTTTTAAAAATATCTTATTAATTCATTCATATTACATCTCAATTGTTAGCCCATCCCTTGTATCCTCCCATTCCTCCCTCCCATTTTCCCCTTACTCTCCTCCCCTATGACTGTGACTGAGGGGGACTTCCTCCCCCTATATATACTCATAGGGTATCAAGTCTCTTCTTGGTAGGCTGCTATCCTTCCTCTGAGTGCCACCAGGCCTCCCCATCCAGGGGACGTGGTCAAATATGAGGCACCATAGTTCATGTGAAATTCAGTCCGCACTCTCCACCAACTATCCACCATCAACCAATGAAGGACAGCAGAAGCTGCCTCCCAACATCAGAGACATCAAAATAACAAGAGGACAGCGAAAGAGTGCAAACAAAAACCAAAACAGTTTGGCTTCTCCAGATCCCAGCAATCCCAATGAAAGCAACCCAGAGAACAGAAACACAATTGAAATACAAGGAAATGACCTCAAGTCCTTCGTAAGGAAGATGATAATGGAAGAAACGAATAAAATCTTTAAACACTGCAGGATGATGCAACTAAGTAGGTTGGAGACATAAAAGAATCATATAGAGAGGCACTGGAAGAATTTCAGAAAAATACAAACAAACATGTGAAGGAAATCATTAAAACAGTTCAAGATCTGAAGGTAAAAATGGAAGCTATGATAAAGGAACAAACAGAAGAAAAACGTGATCGGGAGGCCTCAGAGAAGAAAGCAAGCATCACAGAGGTGAACTTATCTAACAAAATATACTTCTAATGTTAAGCTATTTTAGTTGTAAACCGGAAGTAGAGAATAGAGGGGGCTGGGATCTGCATGTAAAGTGTTTAAGTAAATAAATGGAAAAAATAAAAAAATAAAAAAATTGAAATACGTACTAAAATCACTTATAAATATTAGCTTACAATATGAAAGAAAACATCTAACAAGCAAGGTAGCAGCAGGAATTTTTCGATAGCCTTAGATATGCATGTTAATAGTCGTCTAATGCTTATCCTATTCCTTATTGAACATTACAGAATAACTCAGAGATTGACATGATGGACTTAGACACTATGCTGACATTGTATCGTGACATCCTCTGACATGCACCTTACTTTCTCAATGAACTATCTCAGTTTTAGAGATTTACAATCAATAAGAGAACTTTTCAGGGTATGTAGAGTAGAGTACTGAACGTTATCTAACACTTTGCACTGAACGTCATTGATACCATCTCCGGTGACTTACACAAATGAAACTAAGTTCCTGGATGCCATACGTATCATTGAAGCAATAAGTTCTGAGTGAAGGCCTTCAGTCTTTACAACACTACAACGAAGAGAGTTATTTTCGACATTGTTTCACAGTGATGGAAACATCAAATAAAAAATTGTGCAATATAGAGATTCAAGTGTTGGTAAACCAAAGGAAAAATGCTGCCATTTATTATTTTTGAAAACAAATCGAAACAAAAACTACTTCCATAAGGGCTTCAGATTCTCTTGCATGTTTTAAAATAAAATTTAAGAATTTAAAATCTTTCTAGATATAGAAACCATTTTGTGTCTCAGCACATCTTCAGTGAATTCCTGGTATAACCTGACCTTGAGAAAAATTTGGTAATTTATTTGTCAATTTCCTAAAAATAAGCCATTCCTTTTTTCTTTTTCTTTTTTTTAGATATTTCTTTTTTATTTTTATTTTTTTACATATATATTTATATTATTACATATATATGCAATAAAATACCTACAGCAAAAAGAACCATGAAACAATCAGGAATTACATAAACGTTACCTTCATAGTGCTTTTGGCTATTTGTATTTGGCAGCATTGAAGAAAACAACCTTCCTAATTTGGTGTTTCTAAAATTCTGAATGTAAATCAATACCCATCATATCTCATCATTATCAACTTAAAACATCTATCCAGATCTAAAAACATCTTAACCCTGAAACAACTAAGCTTAAAACTAAACTATCTTGTTTTCAATCCCATCACAGACTTCAGAAGGAATACAATTAATTACCTAAGTATATAGGGAATGCAGGTTAGCAGCTTCTAAAATGAGGTGACAGAGACAGTTTGCTGCCTGAACAATCTCCCAAAACTCTCTATTATGTCGGCACATCATCTTCAGCCTTCTATTCTTTTGACACATTGTAATATAAACAAAACATTCAGTGCTGTTCACTGAAATGCAACTCAACGTTTAATTCTTAACTCAACCTCTATTCTATAGGGGGAAAATGTATAGCTTGGTCTCTGACACTAATTTGAATAATTTACTGTTTTCTATTTTCCAGCTATGTAAAGCAACAAAGAATAAGAAAAAATAATTTATGTCATTAAAAGAAAACTTTATTCACTGTAACATTATGATTTTAGCCAGAGCCACTCCAAATTATCTTCCCCAGGGGCTTAGGCCTACTTTAACATTGTTGTACACAAATTTTCAGGGAAGATGGTTAAACTGCTGAGGATTGTGTCATTTTCTGTGTATGAATTTATGGGGTATTAGCCTCTGCAGTGCATTTAGCATATAATATTTCTCACACGAGACTCATCATGATAACAAAGATGGATCAGGTTTTGAAGATTCAGAGAAAATTATATAGGGTGTTCACAACACAAAACACACATAATTTTATGTACACAAACCCACCATATTAATTCCATTTAATTGTTGTCATAAAATACCATGACTATAGGAAATGTGGATGAGTTTATTTTGGCTTACAGTTCCAGAGGGGAAGTCAACAATTGCAAACTCACATTGAAAAGCATGCAGAAAGCAGAAGCAGAGAGAGCAAACTAGAAATTGGGAAAACTATGAAATCTCAAAGCCCTGACTCTGATGACATACTTCATCCAGAAAGTTTCCAACACTTAAAACTTTACCACAGTTCCAGCAAGGAACATGTACATGAGCCTGGAATAGCAAGCAGGGAAGATGGCTGGTTCTAACTGACACCACTATATGTCATGTTTGTGTTAATATGCTTTCAGTTACACACAAAAAAATAATCAATTAAAAAATCTAAAATGAAGTAAACTAAAATTGTATTGAATGAATAGAATCTTTTTACTCTCCTTGATAATAAAATCTTTAACACTGAAGAACAACAAAATATATTCATATTGTCTAGCCAAAATAAGGTAACTCTTACAACATTGTTGTCTGAAACACTACATGGAATTTCTTCTCGGAGTTGAAAACATAAAATTACACTAAATATAATATCTTCATTTGTTGGCCTAGGAGTATATTCTTTAAACTTCTTAATGACATACCACTCATTTCACTATTGTTTCTATAGGAATTATAATCAACTTCAGATCATGCAATATGGTCCTAACAACAGACATAAAAATGAGTTATTACCATTATTCTTTTTATTACATCAATCAATCTCCACATAATGCTGATTGTTCTTTAATTTATCCTCAGTATACTTAACCTTATGGCTCTAGCTCCAAGTTTATTCATTATCTTCCTCCTAGATAATTGTTGCACCCTTGCTGTGATGCCCCTATCTTTGCAAGATGACACATGCTATTTGTGGAACAGGAAGCTGATTACATTATTTCTCAGTGTTTGCTCCTTAGAATACAAAAGTCTTTTGTTCACTACAGTTTACTAACATCAAACCTCTGGGAATTCAGATGTTCTTCTTTTAACATATTTATCACTGATTACTTTAAATTTATTGCACCTGGCAAATACATCAAATAGTAATGAATAATTTCAGTAGGTAATGTATTTTCTTCTATCATAGTTTAAACTAAAATAATCATCGATTTATATAATTTTATATTTTTAGTAGCCAATGGGCTACTATTATATTTATTTTACCACTTTTTCATTTTTTTCTCATTCTCTCTAAGTCCTTCTCATTCTCTGCTTTCCTTCTGCTCCTACCTTCCTTCTGGCCCTGAGGGGGCAGATTGGACATGCTATCTTAGAAAACTGAACCAACATTATAGAGAGTTATTAGTGACTCTCCAGGCAGCAAACTGTCCCTGTCATTTTTTTTTTTTTAATTTGGAAGTTGCAAACCTGCACTTCCTGTTTACTCAAGTAATTAGTTTTACTCCTCAAGTCTTTGATGAGGTTGAAGACTAAATACTTTAGTTTCACTATTAAGCTTAGTTGTTTAAGGATTAAGATGTTCTTAGGTCCAAATAGATGTTTTAAGTTGACTGAGATGAGATATGATGAATACTGAGTTACATTCAGAATTATAGACTCACCATGATAGGAAAAATGTTTCCTTAAAGATTTCCAAATACAGTCAAAATACTAGGAAAATAACATGAAAATAATTCCTGATTGTTCTGTGGTTCTTCTTGTTATATGTAGCTTTATATATATATATATATATGTGTGTGTGTGTGTGTGTGTGTAATAATATAAATATTTCTGTTAAAAATAAGTAAATAATAAAAAGAAAAAATATTTCTTTACTGTAAGAGTATGAAGAATTTAGGAGGATGTAGCTCAGTTGTGAGACACTCTTGGTATTATCACCATGTTTTGAAGAGAACCACAGTGTTTACAAAAAAAAAAATTCTCTTTACAGTGATTAACTCAGGCATGGTTCAGATCATAATATGCTGTCCAGAGGTCTTGAATAATAAAAATATCAATTTTTTACCAATCCAAAAAAGAAAAGAAAAGAAAAAAATTGAACCACAATATAATTTTCCACTCATCTGTCCGACAATCCTTCTCCTGTATGATGTTCCCTGAGTCTCCAAAGTGGTTGATAGATTTCCTGTTTGGTACCAAGCACTCGGCAGTCACAATTTTCAGCACTGTGACTAGTACTGAATTGTTTCTGTTTTGACCATAGACATCTGCTAAGAGAGGATTCTCTGACCGAGGCAGAAAGCTGAATACATCTATGAGAATATATACATACACACATTCAGCTTGATTAATTGTTCATTTGACAAGACATCAGCAGTAAATTTCTCCATAGAGTCCTTAGTCACAAATATTTCCACAAAGCTACAATGTGAGGCCCAACTCTCTTTTGGAGTGGGCCTCAAATAAAAATAGGAGGTCATTAGTAATACCCATATCATCCATACCACTATTTTATTGATCAAAAACTCTTGACTTACTGAGCTGGAGGTGTGTGTGGTAATCATTGATGAGTGCAAACAACTATTGCTACTATGACCTTTAGCCAGCAAAGAGAAAACTTAGATCTAAGTTCCCTGTGCCTTTAGTCACAGTGTATGGTTTCCTGGGGGAACTTTCTAGTTATTTTAGCACTCTAAAACAATGAATATAACCTATATTGGTTCTGGAGCTTCCAGTAATCTATTGGTCCACCACTCATTGAGAAATCATCTTCATGTGGCATTGGGATTTTGCACAACTTTTGGAAGCAGAGGTAACACAATACTTCCATTCAACCTGCTTTTTAAAAATCAATTCATAGTTTTAGTTAGCCTTTCTGTTGCCTTACCAAACATTATTAGTTTTGTGTTATCATTTTATACCATTACTTAACCCATATTCTCCATCTTTTCCTGCTTAAAACTTGCCTCTGAGTTTCTCTAATCTACTCTCATAAATTTGTATTATAAATTTTGTTTTCTCATTCATGGATCAGATTAATTTCTGCTGAATAGATCTTGATTAATTATTCCTTTTGCAATTTAACAATCAGGCTTCAAACTCCAAAAGCAGTGCATATGACAGCCTTGATGGCAAATAGATCAAAGCTTAATCTCATTATTCCTCAGGAATTTGTGAAAAGGGTTTTTATTTTCCAGGAAGAACCACTTTGCTCTTACAGGAACCAAAGCCTATGCTATCCTCCAGGCTCCTCTGTTCTTGATTGATATGTACCTAGGGGGCATGTCAAAGCCACTGGGATCTTTTAACTCAACCTTGTCTGTGTGCTACCATAAACTTCCAGGAATTTTCTATTCACATGAATTTCTCCTACAACACTATAGCCACATATTTTTCTTCATATTCTGTAAGTATTGTTTTAATTATCTCTGATTATGGATAAGATAAGAACTATAGTCAAGCTTTACTAATACACGCCTTCGGCTGAATCCAGAATGTTTCTAACTATCCCTAGGTCTAGGCCTAGGGACTTCTAGCCTCCGTACAATCCAATCTTCTGCAATCCTGGACCTTGAAGGCTTCAGCTTCCAGCCTGTTAAGGTAGATATGAAATGTTTTCCAGTTATTTCTGGCTGGCACAAAAAAAAAAAAAAAACTTTTTCATTTAAATTCCTCTTTGAACAGACTTAATCAAACTAGCTTCTCTCCTCACCTCTCACTGAATTTTTGTTTGAGAAAAAAATGCTCTGATTTCCATGTACTGAATTGTACTTACTGCCCTAGATTGTACTATTCTCCCAAAGTCTACTGTACTATCTCCATGAGCTCTACTGCATTCCTGTAATGTGCACTGCTGCTCTCTCTGTGATGTTATTAAATAGCTTCTCTTTCCTTTCTGTTCTTGTGAGAGTTATTCATATCCTATCTCTGACTCAAATCTATTTCTGATTCCTCACCTTGTCTGCCCCTCAAATAGATGTGATTGTTTGGGATTTAAGGTGTGTACTCAGCCTAGGCCTTGTATTAATGAAGTTTGGGTATAGCTCTCATCTCATCCCCTCATCTAAAGAAAAAAAAATATAGAAAAATTTCTTTTCTTGTGGCCATTAGTTGCCAACAGTTTGTAAGCTGGAGATACAACTTCATAATTTCATGCCCTATCCATGATAGGATTTTGCTGATTTGATCATGTAAGGGTCATATGCATAAGAGTTCAGGTATTTATTGAAATGATAATGCCTTATCTAGAAAATATTGTTCCACTTTAGAGGTACACTTTTCTGGCTCCCACAGTATTTTTGCTTCTTCTTTGCTGATCCATAAACCTTTAGAGTAGATATAAATTTGTATTTAGTACTATTCATTCTACAATGTATTTTCTGCAAGTTAAGTAGCTTTGAATCTCTATATAAGCAAAATGGAAGCTTCTCTTATAAGGCTTATTCGTGTACTGAACTTTGAAATCAGGATAAATGCTTAGAAGGCAGTTTAATAGTATAGCCATTTAGCAAAATAAAAGTATTAAGTTCTCCCCTGGAGTCTATAATTTAGCAGGCTACAAATATTGCCCAGGTTTTCAAGCAAGCATTCATTTTACCTCATGGAATGAATCTTAAATGTAATTTGAAAATTATTTCTTACTCTCATATTACTTATATCATTGTTGCATCAATGAGCACGTACTGCTAGATCAGCTGTTAGTAGAGTAACATGATTCCCAGTTAGGTATAACCTTTGATTAGTTTTCTACAAAATTGGTATGCACAGAACTTCCAGCACTACAAAAGCTATCTGGTAGAGCTAAAAGTTCAAGACCAGGCAATTCTACAAAGGCACCCATGGTCTGGAAATATGCAAAGGAATTGTATAACTGGATCACATGGTAGATAGGTTTGTACCTTTTCTGAAGAACATCCATAGTGAGTTCTACATTGGTTACATCAATTTTCACTTCCACCACCAATGAATGAATATTCTCCTTCTCCTTCACTAATACCAGTATTTGCTGTTATTGGGTGTAGAGTAATTTTACCCTAGCAACATGTTTCCTCTAGCAAACGATCACACCTAAGGACCTAGGTCTCTGTGATCCAGCTGAAATTCAGACATTCTCTTGGTATACAACTTTAATCTCTCTGGATGGAATACACACTTTAGTGCCCATGTCTGGATTATAGTCATGCCTTTAGCACTCACCTTTAATTCCAAAGGTCATTTTCAAGGATAGAAAAAGTGACAAATAAAAGAAACATTTGACATAGTGAGCCAGAGATAGAATATACCGAAACCTCATGAGGACAAGAAAGAGAAGCCACTTAAGAAAAGTAGAGAGATATTAGGGAGGTAATAGAATACAGTAAAGAAATAATTTAGAACTGATGAACCATAGGGTACAATATAGATTGGAGTAACTTAGTTTAATTTGATACAGTCAGCTCAGTATAGTTAAGAGTGTGGAGTTCAGAGGCAGCTTTTTCAAGCAGAACAATTCAGTGAGAAGTCCAGAGAAGCTAACTTAAATCATTAAGCATGGAGGGGAATTTTAAGCCAGAACATCTGTGTTGAACCAGCCAGCCAGAGTTCTGAAAAAAGTCTTGAAAGGGAGAGTTTGTTCAGCAGTACATCTTGGAGGTTGAAAATATTATAGATGTAAGAAATTAAGGCAACAATTAGGTTTAAATTTTGATATTAGCTATTCTGACATTTAGTAGAGCAAAATTTCAAAACACTTGTACTTAGATTTTGCCTGAATTCTATGCATTCTGACCATTTAATATCAAATAAGCAATTGATGTGCTCATCCCTGGGGAAGACTATTTCTCCACACTCTCTTCATTCCTAGTTCACTGCAATTGTCTGTTGGGATTGAGGTCTTTCGGCCTTTTCCTCTTCTACACTAGAATGTCTTTTGGTGTGTTTCTTCATTATAGACATATTGAGACAGTCATGTTGGTGAAATTTTGTGGGCTTAGCTCCTCTGATACTGCTAAGAGGCACAATCTCTCAGCAGTATCACTGATTCCTTACTACTGCAATGACTCCACCACCTCTTCCACAAGGATCTCTTATCCTTAGGAACTGAAGTTATGCTGTTAATGTATCCTTTCCCAGTAGGCTTCACAAGTGGATGTGATAATCTACATATTCTCCATTTATTGCAAAGAGAAATACTCTTGGTGAAGGAAAAAATAAACTTACTGTGTGAAAGGATACTTAATATAAATTTATTATATTTATGTATATATCCTATCCCAAAGAATACAAACACATACGAGAGTACCACACATCCTCGGAAATATTTTAAAACTCTGGTACTATTTATCAATATGAACTTTTAGTTCACCATTCAAACTAAAGTGAGCAATTCATAATAAAAACTATTCAATTGTATAGTGTTCAACTTTTTCCTGTGTATGTAAGGTAGTCTCTAGTAAACACTAAAGAAAAATGGTGGTTTATGGGAGGAAATAATGTGCATATAATGGCTACTCATATCATGTGCATAATATTCTTGTAATGTGGTATGAATGAGTTTCACATTTTTTGTACATTTTTATGTCTATTTAAAACCATAATACTATATATTTCACTGTTTGTCGATGTTTTACAATTTATTTGTGACTTAAGTAAAAACCTTAAGTAACTGAAACACAACAACAGAACCAAAAGGACACAGGATATATCTAAAGGTGTTGGAAATACCTCATTTTGAATATGATAATGTTGTCACAATCTTTGCCTCGGTTCTGACTCACAAAATTATACTCACCAAATATTCAAAAGTTTCTTTTTTGTACTCCAGTTATGCCAAAATAATTTACTAAATGAGCATACTAGCTTTGAGACATCTTAGTTAATGTTTTTAAGCTCTACAACTTATATATATGAATAAAAATTTAAAAATAGATAATATTTAAAACTTTTTGAATTATAGCCTGTTGCTCACAAACAAATTGTGACTAAATGAAGGATATCCATACCTTAGAGCCATAGGTGCTAAGTTCTAAAATGTTATTGTGTTAAACTGACATTTAAGTGGAAATTTCATTTCTAAATTTTGAGGAGGGAGTTTTTCTTCTGTTCTTTCAAGTTCCTGAAACAACTGCATTATTTGGTTGCATACTCCATACTTAGCGATGACAGTATACCATTCCAGACCTCAGACTCCACTCCTTAGCCTCCGATTCTACTTCTCTAAGGCCTTTCCACTTTCCACATACTTATGAAAACATTTTAACTAGTAAATAATCAGTAACATGACATTACCCATCTTCAAATCCTTAGTTCAATCCTGCCTACGATGTCTCTTCTGACATCATTATGGATCTAGGATCGCAAGTGCAAGGTCACATATGCGTAAAGCTTGGATTTGAAAATGAATGGATTATGTGGGATTAAAGTGCCAGTAAATGTACCTAGTCATGAGTTTAGAGATGAATGATAGCTTAGGAAGTAGGAAAGAGAGTCTATAAAGGGTGGAAAATTGTCATTCTCCTCTAGGATATGAACAATAACTCTTTCATCACTCATTGAATTTCAAAGATAATGCGGCATCTCACATAGAAAATGAGAATTTTGTTAGTGATAAAGTGGTAAATACATTCAGAGTCCTGTATAAATACATAATATTAAATTATGTCTGTTTACCGGGACTACTCTCATATAATGCATAGTTGGCTCAAGAGAGATGGAAAGTGTCTATAAATATTTTGCTCACAAAGGGAGCTGAATACAACAGTTTCTCTAGGGCTTAGCTTCACTGGAATCAAATATGATTTTTAGTGTATAAAAGAAAAATATAAATGCAGCTTATGGATATTTTAATAAAGTAATGTTAAAGTCTCATTAAATTATGATTATCCTCTATATGTGTTTCAAATAGTACTTAACCCATACTCTTAAGACAGGCTTTCATCATGTAGCCCTACCTGAGATATGTGTGTATGTGTTTGTGTGTGTGTGTGTGTGTGATATCCTGTAAAGACCTTATATATTCATGGATTGAATAATGTAAAAGGAAGGAGAAATATTTTAAGTTTATTATAATTTCAAAATTAGTATGCAAAAGGAGAAAAACAGGAAGTTTTGTTGTTATGCAGGGGGAAAGGAGCTTAGAGGAGTTGTGATAGAGGGAAGAATACAATAAAAATGACTTTGTGGTTTGTTTCCTTTATTAACATATATAGCAATATAGAATAATAAGCTGATCATGTAGGAATCCATTAGTGTATCTACTGCTTAGCAAAAATATTCCTTCACTTGCTGTAAAAGGGAAAGAAACATGTCTACAATTTGGAAAAAATTCAGATTAGTTTTTTTCTTTGACATTTTTGATCACTTGACCTTCTGTCTTATTTGTCTAGCATATTTGTATCTGTGTTTCCTACTCAATGACATTAAAGCCCATTATAGGCTAAACCATATGTCAATGCTTTATATCAATATTTTTTAATACAACTTGGAGAGACAACTTCCTACATGCTTGTGTATTAGATGCCTAATTACTCACTAACTAGAACCTCATAAACCCCAACATCTTTCTCATAATTACTCTCTGTTATACACTGTTTCTTTGTTCACCACACCATTTACGGTTTTCTTTCATTTCACTTTATACTCTACTACATAATGAATTACTTTGAGACTTTGGTACATAATTAAACTAAGTACTAATCACTTGATATTTAGTTCTTTCATTTCTACCACTTTGGCCCACAGAGCGGGATGTTTGGTCATTGTTGGAATCTAAAGCTTTAACAGTGTTGTGGGACAACGGATGTCTGCTAGCTTTGGGTGCCCAGTACAGTATAGTATACGCTCAATATAACTAAATGTATAAGGTACAAGTTATATAGTTTAGATACATCACGGGTTTGACAATGTTTATAATTGATTAAATATTTGTAATTTAGCATAACAAGATGATTTTTCTAGTAGTCTATCTCATGGTAATTTTCATGCTGATATTTTTGCTAAGTTTTTCTGGTCTCAAGAATTTCTCAGGAACACTTGTCCTTCTAAAGCTACAATTTTAAAAAAATTATTTCAATAATATATTTGAAATGTTTTCCAGAATATATTCAAATTTTCAGTAACTCTTTGCTACAGTCTCACTAATCTGGGGAGTCTGGATGCATTTTACAGAAAGCAAAGAGGCAATTCTCCATATACTTCATGAAAGTAAATAGAAAACAATTTGAAAGTGTGAAATGTAAATATAGGGGTTAGAGTGAACTTAAGCTCATAGAAAATTACTGGGGGACGATTTTCTTTTTGTGTGCTTGTGTTTGTTCATGGCCTTTGTTTATTTTATTTTGCTTGTTCTCTATTTCTGTTATGTTCTACCATTTTCTTCTATGTAAGTGAAACGAAATTGCTCCTGTAGGACTTATGATGAACGAACAATCTGAGCTCTTCATTCATGACCTAACAAGGCCTCCAGCTGCTTCACATGATGGCCGCAGGTTGAAAGTTTGCTCATTCTCATGAAAAAGTGACAGTGTGGAAACAGGGGTGGGGGGCATTATTGTTGTAGAAAATTCATCGTAAAAACACAGTAAAAATAGGCGAGATAGGGTATCAAGTCTCTTCTTGGTAGCCTGCTATTCCTCTGAGTGCCACCAGGCATCCCCATCCAGGGGATGTGGTCAAATATGGGACACCATAGTTTATGTGAAAGTCAGTCCCCACTCTCCACTCAGCTGTGAAGAATGTCCTTTCATTGGCTAGATCTGGGTAGGGGTTTAAAGTTTACTGCATGTATTGTCCTTGGCTGGTGCTATAGTTTGAGCAGGACCCCTGGGGCCAGATCTGCCAATCATATACACGGGTAAGAGGTCCCCCTCAGTCACAGTCATAGGGGAGGGGATTATGGGGAAAATGGGAGGGAGGGAGGAATGGGAGGATACAAGGGATGGGATAACAATTGAGATGTAATATGAATAAATTAATAAACTATATTTTAAAAAAGAAAATCAAACATATATTTAAATAAAGAGTTTCAAAGACAAACAAAACAAAACAAAACAAAACAAAACAAAACAAAACAGGAGAGATGCTAAAGAGTAAAGATCTAAATATGGGTTGACCCTAAAGGAAACCAGCACACTGGGGTCAGCTACGCAGGATGGTTAAAACATGTGTGCCTGCTTCATTTTATGTGGATCTATCATATAGTAAATACCTTTGTGCACAAGGCTCAGCTTTTTCCCAATCTTTACCTAAATTGTACCTGTCTTATGATTTCTTACCTCAGTTAAACATATTGAGTTGTGAAAATTCAAGTGGCTTTTCATCTCAAATACTATTCCTTAGTATATGAAATCACTTCCATGACCACTATAAGCACTCATTCTCTCTCTCTCTCTCTCTCTCTCTCTCTCT
>OU015748.1:12394123-12463768 GCA_907169655.1 Acomys percivali
AGATGGATATGAATACACAGGAGACTATATAAAATACATTTTTACAAAACTGTTACACAAGGTAAAGATAATTCAAATACCAACCCTACAACTCTAGGATGAATTTCCTTTTTGCATTCCAACTTGTTTGTATGTACTCCTATCATTGTAATTACTGTAGTGTGCCAACTATTTACACTTAAATAACTTTGCTCAGAACTGGCCCCAACATTATTATTTCAATATCCAAACAGAAAACGTGTGTCCAATAAATAATACTGTCCCATGGAAGTTGGTGGTTGGTAGATTAATTAACATAGCCAGTAGATTCCATGTCATAAATTTGCATATTAGAAGAGATATTCAATTTAGTCTATTATTTGAGAATGAGTATTACAGGGAAGTTTCCTTTTGTTCATGAAATTCATATTGAGAGGCTAGATATTGAAGAGTAACAGTGCCACACGCCAACTGTGCTCATTTGATTCCCATGATAAGAAGGGTACACTGTTCAAAACATCTTTGTCAGCATGAATCTGTCTTCTTACAACTTGGCTTTATTAAGAGTTGTTTCTTTTGAAATGGAAATGAGCTCATTATTTATCAACTCTTGCAGAGTTCTACTTAATTGCATGAAGGTCATACGCCTTAATGTCGAGCTCATTTTAGTTCATGCTTTTGAAACTGTTGAGTTTTTTGTTTAGTATATTAACTTTGGAAGTGCATCTTCATTATTTACAATTATATATATTTCATTATATAATGAATATTATATATATCAGAAATATATATATATATTTCAGAATCAGAAATATCTAGTTCAGACAGTTTTGGGGGCACTAAAATGAATTGTTTATTGACATATTAATGTATAGATATTTACATTTGTGGATGCATAAAAACATTATACAATATAAAAAGAAACCATTAAAAAATGTTATATATTCACATACTAAGGCTTCACATTTATAAAATGAGGTTTTTGACTTCAGCATAACATTTTACAAAATTTGGCATTAAATTTCTTGCTTGAAACAAATAAAATTCCTTATTAAATATATAGCTCTGGGTTTTTAATAGTGTTGTTTCAGTTACAGCAAGGCACTAAACGCTTGGAAAAGAGGGTGAGTGTGGGAGGTGGTGATAATGTAGGATTGCAGGTAGCATTGTGCCTTAGAAGGACTTGTCACCGCTCCACAGCATGTAAGAAATAGGTTGGAAGGGAAATGATATCAGAACTGAGACAACAGAATGAAAAACAGTGTGCTCATGGTGGTAATATAACAACAACTTGTTTTTAAACAAAATACTCTTTAGGTATTAAAATAGCATATTTTAAATGACTTTTCAAAGAGCTTCAGTTTTGGGGAAATTTTTCCATACCACCTACCCTTAGTGGTACCCTCCTTATGCCTTTTATATACTTGCATTTTCCTTGTCCACATTCATATCATTTGTGTTTTATTATCTTGCTTTGACATCATCTCTATATATTTTTTGAAAAAAGACCAAAAGGTAGCCAGAAGGGTGCCACTCTGAATGAGTGTTAAGCACTGCTGCTACCAGTGCCAACTGAAGGGTTCTGCCCTATGATCTATTGGCAAAAAGCTGACTCTGAAATCAATTCAGGTTAATGCCATTACTCCTGGATGTCCAGCAGACTTATGCAGTAAGTTTTTATTGCTTAATATATTATGCACTATGAATGAAGAAGACAGACATCAAACTGGAACACTGCTGGAGATTTTGCTTGGTGGCCGGTGTTCACAGTGCCCCAAGTTGTAGTGCAGGCAATTAGGGAAGATTATTAATTGCTGATAATATCCAGGTATAGATACTGAATGCTACAAAACTAAGCTTCCTCACAAGATATGCTTACTGGAGTAATGGCGGCATACAATTGTAGCTGTAAACATCACTTCTAGATAGAATCTGAGGCTTGTTCCATTGGATTGGAAATATTCCTAGCACTATAGAACTGGTCAAAGTTTATGGCTAAAGAAATTATAGTCCTTATGGGGGAACATACTACTCATGTATGAAATGGCCATGAGAGTAATCTGTGTTCTATACATTTATTTTTATATCGATAGCTAAGTAGATAGATATGACTGTATAGTTATATGAGCTCAGTGGATCCTCTTTTGGCAACATGTAAGAGTCAAAGAAAAGACTCATAAATAGCTGAGGTGCTGAGAACTCTGACTTTGAGTACTGTGCCTCAGTAGGAATTTTATGCTGTCTCTATGGAGGCCTAGGAAGCAACAGAAGAGGTGATGGAAACACTGTAGGAAATAAAAAATTTAGATAGATTTGCAGGGGAACACTGACACTTACACATCACATGACTCTTGCAGTAATGAACACATAGCCATTCTGTTTGCATGAGACCTGAATAAAAGAAAATAAAAATAAAGGAAATATGTACATGAGGGGAAAATTAAGACTAGTTGGGAAAAATAGTGTTGGTGGAAATGAGTGTGGAGGGGCCTGGATGGAAGTAGTCAGCATTCAGTGACTCACACTGCATTTTATAGGAGTGTGATAATCAATCCTTTAAAAAAAATAGAAAAACAAAACAAAACAGTTACACAGAACAGTAAAGAAAAGTTGTTTGGTCAGAGAAATCTGTAAGCCCTCACATTCTTTATCTCTGCCATCCAGATTTTTCCTTCATTCCTTTTTATCTCTCTTTCTTTTCTTTTCTTTTCTTTCTTTCTTTTTTTTTTTTTTTTCAGAGACAAGGTATCTCTGCATAGCCTTGGCTATCCTGGTCTAGTTTTGTAGACCAGACTGCCCTTTACCTCATAGAATCCACCTGCCTCTCACTCCCAAGTGCTGGGATTACAGGTGTGTGTTACCAGGCCCAGCCAGATTACTTTAAACATTGTCATATTGTCAACTGCTAAATGGGCAGAAGAAACTTACCTGGCATACTGAAAAGGATCAGAACAGTGCCTAGAACTCTCAAAAGGCTAAGAAGACCCTTATAATCATTGTCTGTGTCTGAAACATGTCTATTTGTAAACTGTAAGAACTTTGAAACACCCTGGCTGGGATAAAGAATCCTTAGAAAAAGCACCTTAGCCCCAAATTCATTTCATAAAAGTAAACAGTGGCTGTCTTGAAATTCATCTCAAAGACCCTCAGATAATTTTTAATATATATTTTCCCTTTCATTTCCACAAAGGAAGAAAGGTGGTTAAAATATGTTTGTGAGAAACAAGGGCCTCATGCTTACATTAGTAAAGTCGGCTTTAGCAGCTTTATAGATGGAGGTTGTTATAACAGAATGGTGATCTCTAGCCTGAGGTATCAAATACACTTTCAGTAGAGTTGATTTCTTATTTATAAAGAAAAGTAAAATTTAAGATATCATGCACAGTAACATTCTCCATGCTGAAAAATAGAAAGTTAAATGTATCTCATAGTTTTATTGAGTATGTTTTCATTTCCAACTAAATAAAGAATCTATTCAGAACTTATTCCTTCTGCTGAGGACTCAGGCCTTACATCAGACAGAAGGTCCCTGTAAGAACAGCTCCAGCAGTTCTGATGTTCTCCTCTGACATGGACACAAACATGCATGTGCACAACATTCACAAACACACACACATACACATACACACAAAAATAATGGAAATCTTTTTCTAAAAGATGTAATAACATTTATTAATACTTCCTGTTAACTGATACATGTATCACTTTATGCTCATAATTTATTCACTCCAAAATCATATGTAGATATTGCTTAATTTAAATAAATATTTACTGATTGATAATTTATCTAAATGTACCAAGTAAGTAAAATTATTAATTACTTTTAAAATACAATGTTTTCAATAATTTTAATTGCAACATATTCACTCAAGTTATAAGGATATATCAGAGAATTCACTGGCAATCCTTATATTAAAGAAATAAAAAATTGATTTTTTTTTTTAAACAGGGTTCTCAGTGATCTTCCTCTGTGAGCTGCCAGCACTTTTTGGAGTGAAAGAGAGTTAGTGTCATTTATATGAAAATGATTTTAAGTCAATGACAGAACTGGGCCAGAAGCAATAGGAATAAATTAAGCAACAGAGGCTGCTCAATGATTTTGCGAAACCATATAACCAATGCTGCTAGCTGTTCTTTTCTGCTTCGCATAGACTAACAGAAACCCAAATCAATTCCTCCTACTGAAAAGCAAAGCCACCATATCTATATTCTGTTCTATCCTCATTGCTCAGTATATGGGTATTTAATATATTTTTATTGAGGTCAATAAATATAGAAACAATTTTGATCATGATTATTTATTAAGAAGTAATGCATATAGCTCAACAGCCAGTCATAATCACCCTGGAGGAAAAACATCATGTATCTGAGAAAGCCCAAACTTACTTCTATGCCTAACATTGGAGTTGTGTCATATCCACCTAGTCAGATAGCACCCACAGTCTACCACACATCACATACTATGTAAATGGAATATTGAAATTATAACATTATATATTAACATTAAATGATAATATTAAAATAAAAGCAAATTATACCTTTATTTGTCTGCCTAATTTTTGTTTTATTTTATGAGATTATGATATAATTATATTATTTTTCCATTTTCCTTCTTCCAAAGAATCCCACCACTCCTTCTTCTCATTTTAATTCCTTGTCTCTCCTTACTTTAATTGTTATCACAGAAATGTATATTTCTAAATACATAAATATAACCTGTTCAGTTTCTCCAATGTCAGACATGTATGTTTTCACAACTACCATTTGGTGTAACCTATCAATTTTTGTGCTCTTCCCTGTTGAAGACTATTTCTCCCACTGTTCAGCATTACTTAATTGCCTATAGTTCTCTGTGTGGAGTTAAAACTGCATGTGTTTTAGATTTGTATTTTCATTGCCTATACCTAAATTTAACATGCATGCCTAACTTTATTTTGGTTTAAGAAGATAATATCACATTTGACAGTGTTTCCACATTTACCACTGTATAATGGATATTTGAATTGGTAATGGAGCAAAAAATAACTTGGAATCCTAATGGTAAGTTTCCTACTTAGGACATTAATGCTGTGAAAAGGCACCACAAGATGGCACCTCTTGTAAAGGAAAACATTTCATTGGCACTGGTATACAGTTCAGAGGTTTCCTCCATCATTGTCATGGAGGAAAACATGGCAGCAGCATGGAGACCACTGAGGTGCTGGAGATCGAGATGAAAGCTTTACATCTTGATCCACCTGCAGCAAGGAGAAAACTCACTTGAAATTCTGAAACCTGGAAGCCCACCTTCTAGTGACACACCTCTTCCACCATGACCTCAGCTAATAATGTCACTCGCTATAGGCTTATGTGGGCCATTGTTATTCCAACGCCACACTAAGGAAACAACATTTTTTGTTCTACATTAGAGTTTCATTCAGCAACATGATTTGAATACTGTATTAATTGAAATAATTCATCTTTTAGTTCTGTACTCTGGATGTTTGCCAACCATGGAGTTAAGTGTATAAAAGCCAACATATATAATTTGTGTTTTAAAGGACCTATTATGGGGTATAGAAATGTAAATAATTAATCATACAACAATTCTAGGGTGTCTTTGATAATGGTGTTAATGGACTTTCAGGAAAGCCTTGGGGGAGCAGTTATGTGGTTAGAAACAAATTATGAAATGAAATAAATAGTTTTCACAATATTTCATACATAAATTATTCTTAACAATCTCTTGAGAAGTACTGACAAATGAAAGGCTCTATGTAGTGAATATAATAATGTATTACTTTCCAAATAAAAATGTTTTCTTATATTTACAAAGACATATTAAATGCTGTAAGTATTGGAAAATTCAACATTTTTCTACCTATTCTCACTTGGGACAGCTTGAGCTTCCAGATTAATTAGCTAAGTATTGCATTTTCAAGTCCACTTAGAAGTCTCTGGGGTACCCTATAGCTAATTTGATTCATCTTGAGAATTAAAAGCCAAGTCTGCAACACACTTCACAGAGTTCTATTTCTGTTTCCGATGATAGATGTGGCTGTTTCCCAGAATGACGACACTCTCCACTCTCCCAGTAGGTACATTGCTCCATTTGCTTTATGTAATATGTGCACTGCTGTATTTAATACTGTCCACCAAGTGCTCTGTTCTGCTCTTCTAGTCAAGTCAGAAGCCTGACGTTCCCATCCATAGAAAAACAAAGTGTTATCATATATTCATACACAAACACACCACACTCCTCCACCACATACAATCACTATGATTGCTTTTTTCATTTATAGTTTGTTATTTTAAAATGTAAGAATACAGAAATACTTGACAATATTTCCAGTATCACCAAACCATATTTCAAAGTTAGAACTGGAAGTGTTGTTATATTTTCATTTTATCAACTCTTTATTTTTAGTTGAGTAAACACATTCATAATAAAATTATCTATAATATAGAAAACATTCAATGTTTCTATAACTAACACTTTAATGCAAATAAACCTTAACTTTTTGACTCATTTACAAATACTTTTCATGAATGAAAACAGTTTGTTTGATATCAAATGATAATATATTTGTTCACTTCCTTATCCTATTCCATTTTAATGAGAATGAATTTGCTCAAAGGAAGATAAGTAACAAGGAGGACCAAAGGGAGGAGGCTTAAATCTACTTTAGAAAGGAAAATAGAATAGACAAAGGTAGTGGTGGAAGAGCGTGAAGAGGTAGGAGGGAGCACAGCGGGTGGAGATGAGACCTGGAGAGAGCATGGCCTGGAAGACTGATGGCCTGCAGAGAAAAATAGAGGCATCTACACCTCTGGAGATGGCTGGAGAGCAAGGCCAGGATAGGCCTCTGGGAGGATAACAGGGGGACCCTAGCTGAGACTCCTTGTAGTAAGCATCATCGGGACTGAAGAGGACACCCTCTGACTTGAAGGGAGGAGAAAACCAACCCACCCAAAAATTTTGATCCAAAACTTACCCTGCCTGCAAGACATGCCGGGATGAATATAGAGCAGAGATTGAGAGAATGCCCAACCAATGCCTGGCCTAACCCAAGACCCACCCAGAGAGGAGAGCCAACCCTGACACCCATAATGATACTCTGCTATGCTTGCAGACAAGAGCCTAACAGATTTGTTCTCTGAAAGGCTCTACCCCTCAAGCACCTTGAAACAGATGCTGGGACTCATAGTCCAACATTGCCCAAAGCATAGGGAATCTGATGATAAAGTGGGGGGGGGGAGAATAAAAGGGCCTAGAGGTTACAAGAGCTCCACAAGAACAAATCAGGGCCTAGATGGCTTGCAGAGACTAACGCACCAACCAAGGACCATGCATAGACTGGACCACGACACCTTACACAGATATAATCAATGGGCAGCTCAGGCTTCATGTGAGTCTTCTAGTAAGGGTAGAGGGACCTGTCTCTGGCTTGGACTCTGTTGTCTACTTTTTGATTACTTCTCCCTGGCAGGACTCTCTTATTAGGCCATAGGAGAAGAGGACAATTTCATTACTGGTGTGAACTGATGAGCTGAGATTTAGTAGGCAGGGGTGGCTCCCCTCTTCTAAGGAAAAGGGGAGGGGGAGAGGCAAGAAATGGTGGGACTTGGAGGAGAGGATGGAGTGAGTTAAAACTGGAATGTAAAATAAATAAATAAACAAACAAATGAATGAATGAATAAGATTTTAAAAATGTTCTGAGAAGTCATCTAGAAATATGGTGGGTAAATATCCAGTTCCAAGTTCCATTTTCCACCTTTATAGAGAGAAGAAAATTGCCAGACTATGCTCATCAAGTAAGTTTTAAAATAGGAAACTGTTACACACTATACAAATCCAATGAACTTTTTATATTTGGCTGAAAGTGCTGCATCCGAAAGTCAAACACTATCAAACAAAAATTCTAATTAACAGACCTGAGAAGCTTTTCTTTCTTTTCTTTTCTTTTCTTTTCTTTTCTTTTTTTTTCTTTTCTTTTCTTTTTCTTCTTTTAGATGTTTCTTGGGATTGTACATGTTAGTACAGACTATTGCTGCATTCCTTGGTTACTCCCCAGAGGTGGAAAGTAAGTCTCTATTCCTAAAGATACCATGCACTTGAGTCAATACCTATTGTCCTCTGAGCTGGAACTGACCTAAAATTCTCCTCTCTGAGGACTAGTTTTCATGGTACCATAAAACATTTAGCAATTTACAAGAGAGGGAAAAATACTTACTATCCATCTATACTGCCTATAAACTACAATCACAAGCATGAAATATCACCCATATGATGCAGTAGTGACATGCGTATCTTGGAAGTAGCCTACAGGTCTCTAATTGGATTTAAGGTTCACTCAACAAGAAGAAAATTAGGGACACATACAATCTCTACTTTACTAAAGCAGCGTATCCCTAACCCCAAATATTTGTCCTATATCCACATAAAATTAGAGTCTTCAGGCTTTTAAAAGGAAACTTATCTTTACAAAAGATAGCAAACTGTGGAGAAAACCCCAAATGAAAATACGGAGTTGTGTGGCCCAGCTTCAATGTATACATCTACATAACTACAATTGCATCTATATTCACAGGACTCTGAGTTAACTGTAGAATAGAGGGAGGAACAATTGTATGAGTCAGAAGAGCATGGAGTTTGCTGCCAGAGTGTGACTCCTATTATTTTGAGAAGTCACACACACACACAAAATCTCACTAACACGACTGTCTGAAGGTAAGCACAATAAGGTCACTAACAATAACCATGCTGACTTGAAAGGGTGATCATGCAGAGGCATCAGCCATACACAGAGAACTGCAGGCTACGAATAGATGCTGAGAACAAACAGGAGAAGTAATCTCACCAGGGAAGACTAAACCTGTATTTTATCCAATATCAAATGGTCAGACGAGAAAGCTTACATACAAGTAACATTTGTGTGTGTGTATGTGTGTGTATGTGTGTGTTTGTGTGTGTTAGTGTACACATATACATACATATGCTATATAGCAATAATTAATGAAAATGGCACTACAAATTAGGAAGAATCAAGAAGAAGAACATTAGAACATTTACAAAGAGAGAGAGGAAATAGAAAAGTTATAAAATTATACTAGACACTCCAAAAATTAAAAAAAAAATTTTTTTTTGTTTGGACATTACTTTTGACATGATTTTCCAAATTCATATTAGTTATTTGAGAATATCATTCAATGTATTTTGAACATATTCACTCCTGTTGTTCAGCTCTTTCTGTATCACCATCTTTCCTATCCACCCTACTCTGCATCCTCATCATATACTTATTTTTAAGCCATCAAATCCAATTTGTGTGAATTACTTTGGATTTCTGGACTTCCATTGGGGCATTCCATTTTTCTGGGGCATCCTTAAAGAAAACTGCCTCTTCCTCATCCCTGTTATCAACATAAAGTGGCTCCTCATTTAGGTGGAACTTCATGGCTAAATCTGCTCTCCATGCTGGAATTGTCTCTCTTGAGGCTACATAGGTATTTTCCATGTAAGCACAACTGTGGCAAATTCATTACTGAAATTTCCCTGCTGTGTCCAGAACATCTTTCCTTTGTAGTCATATTACAGTCTTTCAACTCAAACTTTTACAATAATCCCTGAACCTTGGGAGCAGGTAATGTGGTATAGACATCCCATTCAGGGATGAGCATTAGGCAAGCTCTTATTCATTCTCCCTTGACCAGTTGTGGGCATTTGTACTAATCATTAATAAGCATCTGCTGTAGAAAATGGCTTCTGATTTCCATTGAGGGATGCCCTAACATTATTATTAATGTTAAATATTATAGTAATCTTTCATTGTTATTTTATTGTGTGATTTGATCATTGTAAACATGGAACATGAACGAGTAAACCTGTGTCATTATCTAAATATTTCAAAACAATAGGTCAAATATTTTAAGAATAAAATATGCTGAGGATGAATGTGTTACTGGATATTTTGAGATATTTAAACATTGTGTTAGTTTACTCTATGTAAAGCTAACTAAAAATGATGTGTAACAATTTTCTATTAGGTAAGTTAGGAGGTGTTTGTCACAAAACTTTACTTAAAGTAGATTAAATTTAATAGTTTCATAAATATTTATAAGAAGTTCACTGTGCTACTAAGAATTCAGTTTTTGTTATTACAATCACATAAATTATTATAATATATAGTTTTTAACAACTAAGTAAATTACTTTGGTATTATTTTATTATTAAAGCAATCATATTTATAGCTAACAAAAATTTTTATACCCTTTTATGAAATATTTTTAAAAGATAAGATTAAATTTGCTGAAAATGTTAGATAATGAACAAATACTTTAATAAATAAAAATATGTCAATGCCACCCATGCAAGAGAAATATTCTTACTTGCAACCGAAAATTTGCATTTCATAGAAATGTATTGGCTTAAAGTATTTTTAAAAATCAGGTTAACTTTTATAAAATAGCACTCCTGTCTGGATGGAAAACAAAATTGTCTTTGAATGATATGGCATATTTTCAGTTGAACAGAAATGACTTCTGTTTGCTATGACATCCCTCTGGCAATGTATTGCCAAAAAGTTTCAGAAATACCATGATTTTGAGTGACAAAACAATTTCTCTTGGAATCTCTTGCTAGTTGACAAGAAATATGACCTTACAAATGTTAAATAGAAAAATCCCTCCCAAAGAGACTGTCTTTCTTTGTTGCTGAATTTTCCAAGAAAATTGCATTAAAGTATAAAGAACCAACTTATTTAGTCAAGATCTATGACTTCTCTGACTACTTCAACTTGATTCCATTCATTATAACTGCATTTTTAGACGAATGGAGAGCCTTTCTTAATTCTGTACACTGATCTAATTTAAGACTGAAAAGGACTAAGAAGACAATAATAAAATAAATCTAAAAACGTATTTTAATGTCTTCAGAATAACCTGAGAATAGGAAAATCAATATTATAGATTATTCCATGTGTGTCTTTTACTCTGTCTATGATTTATTTATTTTATTTAGCTATTTATTTACTTTATATCTAGTTTTAGCCCCATCTCTGCTCATTTCCCAGTTCCACCCTCCCTCTTCCCTCTCCCCATCTCACCTGTTCCACAGAAAAGAGCACACCGCGCCTCCGTCTGATCCAGTCCAGCTCATCAAGTCCTATCAGGACTGAGTGTTTCCTATTCCTCTGTATCCTGACATGGCCTTGGGAAGTAATTGAAAGGCTGACAAGAGATTCCATATCAGAGAGAGGCCCTGCTCCCCTTAGGAGGAGACCTACATGAAGCCTGAGCTGCCTGTCAGCAACAGCTTTGTATGGGACCTAGGTCCAGTCCATGCACGGCCCTTGGTTGGTTCTTTAATCTCAGCACCCTCTGGGCCCAGGTTAGGTATATCTGCTGGTCTTCTTGTAAAGCTCCTGTCACCTCCAGGTCCTTTTCTCCTTTGGTCTACTTTTATACATAGCTCCCTTTGCATAGCCCAATGTTCGGCCATGAGTGACAGCTTCTGTTTCAAGGCATTGCTCGGTGGAGCCTCTCAAAGGACAAATCTGCTTGACTACATTTTGTTTATTACAATACCATATCAAATTAATTTTGAGGTTACATGTATTTCTTTGTTAACATTTTACTTTTTGATACGTAATCATATATAGGTCCTTTTAAATAAATGCATTGATACACTACTATATTAGAATTTATACAAATTTTATTATCATAAAATCATGATATACTATAAGAATATGTGCTTTAAATATTTCTGATAAATAATCACTGCAATATATGGGGAATAAATGTCTTATGAATTTTAAGAGACTTCTGTTTCTGGCAAATACCTTACAGTGAAGGAATAACCACTGTTTTCTTGTAGTTAATAGTGAATAAGCACAGTGTACTGTTGTAAAAAATATAAATTGCTAATAATGTTTATTATTAAAAGCCTGCAATCATTACAGCAGTTATTATTAACCCACTACCATGGTAATAAAAGACAATGGTACCTGTTGCATTTAAATAAGCCTAATTTCACTTGGGGCTGGGCAGATATTAACCCATAATCTACCTTATTACCTCTCAGCCTCACATCCCATGCCATTTGCTTTAATCATTCCTATCTAGGCTACTTCCCAACCAAAATCCCCATAAGTACTTGCACATGCTCGCCATCTAGGCCCTATCTCCCCATGCTACTCCTCCCCCTGGCCCATGCGAGTCTGCTTCCTTCTTCTCCTCTCGTTCCTGTCTCTCTTTCTTCTCATGATCCTTCTGTCTTCAAAAGCCAGCAATTTTTTTGCCATGCCTACCCCAGTCTGCCCTGCCCAAGCATGTAGGCATTTATTCAGCCATTCATGAGTAACTTGGCTGCGAGAATTACAAATTTCATTTAGGGTACATGAGTGTCTGCTCATAAATATAGCAAGCAGATCTAAGGGGAAAATAATGAACAATAAAATACAAAGCACCAGACCATGCCATAACAGAGTACTTTTGCTTTCTGAAAGGAAATTAATCCTATTATTAAAAATAAACACCATGATACAAATGTGAATAAGTATGTAATATTCAATTAGATAACAAAATTTAGATCATGTCAGTAAACATAATGGTGTTCTAAAACTCTTTGAAAACTTTCATTTCAAATGTTTATTGTTTCTTGTCTTTTCATTCATCTGTAGAGCAGTAATTTGTATATATTTCAAAGGGAAAATAATGCTAAATGGTGTTATATGAGGAGTTCTCAAGAAAAACTGATCCAATACAAGTGTGTGTGTGTGCATGCGGGCATGGACATGTGTAGATTGAAGACTGAATGGCTTTAAGATCTTTAAGCTATAGACGTTCAATGATAGAAAAGGCCTGATAATGAGGAAAACCATGGCATGTACACCAATTCCAAAGCTAAAGACTTAATCCCAGAGACAAATCAATGATTCAGTCCAGGAATGTGCTGGAGAGTATGAAGCTGTCAAGAAGAATGATTCCTTTACTCTTAGCATGTTTTTGTGAGTGGTGGTGGTTCACCCACATTAGGGCAACTTGCTTTCCTTACTACTTCAACTGTGAGTCTCATTCAGCATCAGATAATTGAACACACTCAAAATATTTTTGACCAACTCTCTAGGCATACTGAGGTTTATTCCAAGTAAACTTCAGGTTGCCATCACAGTTATATCCCTTGTCAACATGACACATTTGTATAATTCCTTATGCTATATCTAATATCCCATAAATGTGATATTCTTATTATTCATGATAAACTATTCTTCTCATATCTAAATATATACTAAAGTTTCTAATAGCACAATAAGATGTCTTTGAATGATATATTAAACAATTCTTAACAGAAATATAAACAGTATGCTTAATATTAATAATGAGACAATAATAGTAGAAAGAAAAATCACTTGCAATAAATAAGCATACACATTTATAACAAATCAGAGCTCAGGACAGACACCTGAGAGAGATAAGAAATTAAATAGTTTTAGGGATATCAATCCATCATGCAAGTGAGTAAAGAGTAAAGAATAACACACATCTAAGAGACCTAGAAATAGAAGAAGAGAAATGCCAGGAAAAATTATACTTCAAAAGACACACCCAGAATGATGCACTACCTACAGGTAGACTCACCAAATTGTCAACATTGCCTTAAATTTTCAATGTGCCAAAGATTAAGCCTTCAATACTAGAACACTTGCAGGCAAGGTCACTTCTTATCCATGACATAACCCGAAGACAGTTATTAACAATATGGTCACCCAATCACAGCAACGTTTACAGAAAGGGATAATATTATTATCATGGGGAGTTAATATACTTTATATTTTTATTTTCTTTTCAGACAGTATCTTACTGTGGAACTCAAATTATTATTGAATGTACAATACTGGTACAACATTTTTAATGTTGCATTTAACTTGATTGTGTGGTCATATTGTTAATAACTTGTTAGACTCTGATTGGGAGAGTCTATTCCAAGAGGTCCCAAATGAGATACACGGAGACCGATCCGTGCAAAAGCAATAGCTTTATTGATCCGACATGACGGGGGCGGCCTGAGAGAGAGGTGACCCCAAATGGCAAAAGCAGAGGGTTTTTATACGTTGTCATAGCAGCAGGTTACTTTGAGCATTGGTAACAGTTGTATGATTGGCTAATTTGGTTGACCTTTAAAATGATTGGACAGCTCGGAGAAGAAGGAAGTTGGTGTCTGTTTTGGATAGGAGACTTTCCTTGTTTGGCAGGTTGAAGACTGTTAACTTTCTGTGATTTTACTCGGAATTTTTTTGTTGCACAAGGTCCGTTTACGGTGGGGCAGAGTGGAACTTTGTATCTCAACTTACAAAATGGAGTAAGTAGGCCTGACAATATGGAGTAACCTAGGTTTGCCTAAGTTTCTTCACTGTGCAACTTTTTACAGGTATGAATACCCAAGATGCTTCATTACTGAGATCATTTCGATTATAAAAATGCCCTTGCTTATAAATGATCATTTGATGATCTTTCCCACGAATATCCATTTCTGGTTGTATAATGGCTTCAGATGAGAAAAAAAATGTTTTCACGTCACAATATAATATATATTATGTAAATCTCTTTATTAAAAACTCAAGGGGTAAGGGCAGAGAGACTACTCAGTCAGGAAAGTATAGCGTTGCATGAAAAGAAAGAAGAGATTTTTGTTTTTGGAATAAACGTAAAAAATTAAAATGCTGTGAATGATGAAACTGCCTTGTAATCTTAACACAGTGGAACAGGATTCAGAGAGTACTTGGCTCACTCACCAACCAGCCAGGACTACCTGGTGAATTCCAGGCCATGCAGACACTCTGGCTCAAATAAGAAGGATGTGTGAATAGATGAATTAGTCTTTCCCAGGGAAGAGTATATCTGTTGTACAGTGCCAAACTATTGTCTCTGAGAACACAATTTAACTAATATTATACTTACTGAGCAGGTTATTTTTAGGAATACGTATGTCTATTCTTAAGATATATGCATGCAATAACATTACTGAAAAACGGGAGCTGTATACTTGAAGCAGAGTAGTGAGAGGTACATGGAAGGAATTGGAAGAAAGAAGGGAGAGCCTTATAATTTTATTATGATCTCAAAATAGAATGTAAAAAGAAAGAAAACACAAGCCTAAAAACAAAACAAAACGCACTAGAAAGAGAACAACGAACCAAGGTATATTAGACCTTACAAATAACACAAGAGTACACACATAGAGATGAGCACACACATATACAAAATCAAAACTTTGGTGATGACTAACCCAAGTTTACAATGCAGCATGATGTGACCTGAGAAATTACCACAGGTCTAGTAACTGGAGAAGATATTTCTATCAACTGTCTAGTACTTGAAGGTGTTTATATAATCTGCCCATAATGACTGTCATAGCTCACAGACATGTGAAACAGCTACAATCATTCCTTTTTTCTAGGCAGAAGTTTCTTGTGTCCTCAGGCAAATTCCAAGGAAAGAATAAATTGATCTGTTCAACAGCATTTCCTAATTAGCTTCTATGGGAGCAAAGCCATTTTCATCCTATGTATCACATCACATTGGTTTAGGTGAAAAAGACTGATTACTAGCTCAATTCTCTTTTTTCAATAATAATATTTTTAAGAGCCTTAAGAAATAAAGATAATCAAAATCATGGAGAGACATAAATTTAAGTTAAGATTGAAAGGTTTTGGAGTTTAATAAAGTAATAAAACCTAAATAATTATCCTAAATTAATTTAAATTTAAATTTCGTATAATACTTTATTTGTTTAATGTATTATAATTTATTCAGATTACATTGCGGTTGTTATTCCCTCCCTTCTATTTTTCAGTTTCCACCCTTCCTCCATCTTCCTCCCTTAATGGTATTCTTGTGGTGTTCCTGAACCCTCTGAGTACTTCCATACACATAGTTTTCCATACCACTCTCAGCACACTGCCCAGTGTCCAGCCACACGTCCCAGCATCTATTAAAATCACCTCCTTGGTGAAGTCTCTTAAAGGACATCTATGTTGGGCTAATATCCACTTATAAATGAGTAATACCATGTGTATCTCTCTGGGTCTGGTTTACCTCACTCAAGATCACTTCTAGTTCCATTCATTTGCCTGAAATTATGAAGATTTCCTTGTTTTTAATAGCTGAGTAGTATTTCGTTGTGTAAATGGACCATAGTTTCTTTATCTATTTCTCAGTTGAGGGACATCCAGATTCTGGCTTTTACCAACAAAGCTGCTATGACCATAGTTGAGCAAATGCTAGTGGAACATCCTTCAGATATATGCCCATGAGTGCTAAGGCTGGGTCTAGAGGTAACACAATTCCCTATTTTCTCAGAAAGTGACAGATTGATTTCAAAAGTGATTGTACAATGTTGCACTCCCACCAGAAATGGAGGAGTTTTTCTCTTTCTCCACAACCTAACCAACATATGTTTTCTCTTGAGTTTTATCTTATCCTTTCTGACAGGTATAAGATGGAATCTTAGAGTAATTTTGATTTGTATTTTCCAGATGAATAAGGACAGTGAGCATTTCTTTAGTGGTTTCTCATCCATTTGATATTTTTCTGTGGAGAAATCTCTGTTTAACTCTGTATTCAGTTTTCAATTGGAAAATTTGGTTTGGAGGCATTTAATTTCTTGAGTTCTTTATATGTTTTAGGTATTAGCCCTTTGTCAGATATAGGGTTGATGAAGATCTTTTCTCAGTCTGTAGGCTGTGGTTCTGTTGATAGTGTCCTTTGGTCTATAAAAGCTTTTCAGTTTCATGAGGTCCTAATTATTAATTGTTGTTGTTAGTTGGTTTCCTGTTCATCAAGTTGTCTCCTGTGCCAATGAGTTCAAGGCTCTTCCCCACCTTTTCTTTTAACAGATTTAGTATGCCTGGCTCTATGTTGACATCCTTAATAAACTTAGACTTTAGTTTTATGCAAGATGTTAAATATGTCTCTATTTGCATTTTTCTACATGTATATATCCAGATAGGCCAGCCCGTTTTGTTGAAGATACTCTTTTTTTTTCCATTGTATTGTTTTGGTTTATTTGTTAAAAACCAAGTGTCCATAGGTGTGTGGGTTTATTTCTGGGTCTTTGATTCAATTCCACTGATCAACCAGCCTATTTCTATTCAAGAACTATGCTGATTTTATTACATTGGCTCTATAGTACAGCTTGAGATCAGGAATGGAGATTCCTTCAGAAGATCTTTAATTGTACAGGATTGTTTTTACCTATTCTTTTTTTTTTCTGTATCTTACTGTGGAACTGAGATTATTACTGAATGTACAATACTGGTACAACATGTTTAATGTTGCATTTACAGAATATGTTGCTTTGATTGGGTGGCCATATTGTTAATAACTTCAGTTAGACTCTGATTGGGAGAGTCTATTCCAGGAGGTCCCAAATGAGAGATACGGAGACCGGGTCCGTGCAAAAGCAAGAGCTTTATTGATCCGGTGTAATCAGGTTGGCCTGCACCCAAGGGAGAGGTGACCCGAATTTCAAAAGCAGAGGGTTTTTATATGTTTTCAAAGCAGCAGGTTACTTTGAGCATTGGTAAATCTTCTATGGTTGGCTAATTTGGTTGACCTATAAAATGACTGGAAGAATCTCTGATCAGCTTGAAAACAAGACTGTACGCATGCTAGTGAGTTGTTATCTAGTTTGGTTATCCTCTAGGCATTTTTGCAAACGTTTATGTAGACTATGTTCTTTGAGATGGGAAGACCCACCCTAAATTTAGGCTGGACCAGACCCTGTGCTGCTCTTCTGCACTGAAAGAGAGAGGTGGGGGCAAGGATGGAGAGAGAGAAGGAGCAGAGAGAAGGAGAGGAGGGAGCTAGTTGAATAAATCAGTAAATGGATTCTGTTCTTTGATATTTAATAAAGTCTACCAGCTTGTCAAACACTCCTGCTGCTATACCTCCTCCCCATGGTAAAAGGCCCCTCCACAAGCACAAGTGTACCTTTGAGCCAACATAAACTCGTTGATCTTTAAGTTACTTTTGTGAGGACATTGCCCATCATGAAAAAAGTAACTGCTGCCGGGCGTGGTGGCGCACCCTTTTAATCCCAGCACTCGGGAGGCAGAGGCAGTCGGATCGCTGTGTGTTCGAGGCCTGCCTGGTCTACAAAGCGAGTCCAGCCAAGGCTACATAGGGAGACCCTGTCTCAAAAAACAAAAAAACCAAAAAACAAAAAAGAAAAAAAAAAAAAAAAGAAAGAAAAAAAATAACTGCTGCATCTGTCTCTGTCTCTCTCTCTCTCTGTCTCTCTCTCTGTCTCTGCCTCTCTCTCCCTCTCTCTCTCTCTTTCTTTGTGTGTGTGTGGGGGGGTGGAGTGTGTGTGTGTGTGTGTGGTGTTTCCTAGTGATTTAACACCTAACTGTTATGCACAAATACTGAATTACAGACTGTTCATTGCTTTAGCATATTCTCATCTACTCTTACTGGAAATGACAATCCACATGCAAATCCTTCAAATGATTTACACTATTAACACCATGATTATAAGGAAAAAATTTGTATATGTTGTGAGAAAAAATATTTCTTGGGAGATGTTTTCTAATCTCAGATAGAGATCTCAGAACAGATCAATATAGCAATAACAGCAAATGCCAACTTGGTGAATCAGTGAGTTTATTGGGATTATTTACGGGAATGTGTGTGAGGGTTTCTTACAGGAGCTGAAGTGACTCTGACAACTACATTACCAAAGCCCATTCTGACATGGGGAACAGCTTAAACAACCTGGAAGCTGGTGCACACTACTCACCCTCAGAATAATCTTTCAAGAGTAGAACTGAATATAAGAAAACATAATAAATGATAATCAAACAATATTCAGAACAAGGCATGAAACAGTATATTTAACACATACATGAGATAGGAAAATTAAAAAGCATCTCTTTGCTTATATTCTATATCCATATACAATATTTAAAATGTAAAGTTAGTGGTTTTCAACTTAAAATTGAAAAGAATTTCAAGAAAACAACCATGTTGTCAAAAATAAAAATAAAAACCCAAACTAAACCAAACCAAAAACAAAAAACATAACAAAAACACCAAGTAGTTAAAATATTTTAGAACAATATCAAAATCTAAATGCAGAAAATTTCGTAAATATTAGGGAAAATATAAAATTCTTGTTTTTTAATGCTTATATGTGTCAAAAATATAAATAAAAGCTTCAAACCACAACAACACTCGCACTGTATGCTTTACACAATGTTAAGAATTGAAAGAAAAAAGTTAATAACAGACATCATGGACTACAGTAGGGAACTTTCCTTTAAAAAAGTGAAAATTTTCTTCCATTTGGGAATTGTTGTGAGACAAGAGTTGATTATTCATCTTTCTGTTACTATTTTCTTGTTTTCTTGTAATATAGAGGAAGGAGGTGAATCACGGTACCTTCCAGTATTCTGGTTTATAAGGTATCATTTTCTAGAAATGTAATAATGCATTTTAAGTATTTATGAGCAGGTTAAGCAAATTATTAAAAAACCTATGGCCAATGCCTTAATATTCAGAAGGTGCATTACAAAAAAAATTGTGTGTTTCATACTTTGCAAACTTCTCCCACATAAATCCTCCTTTATCTCTTCCCTTCTCTTCAAACCCTTCTTTGTGTCTTCTGTGATTTTTTCTGAGGGGTGGAGGGGGCTGGAAGGATAGGGTTTCTCTTTAGCCTTGCTTATCTTTGAACTTTTTCAGCATGGCCCTGAGCTTAGAGATCTGCCTATCTCTGATCCCCAAGTGCTGAGATGAAAGGTTTGCAAGAAAGCCATAACGTGCAGTTTAAGCAGCCCGCAAACTCTTAGATGCTGTCTTCCAGTGGAATGTTGTCAGTCAACCAAGGACCATATCCTTAAGGATTACTTACTAGATTGCTTACTAGTCTTCTCCTAGTACTTATTAACTAATCATCACTGCTTAACTAGATGTGTGACATAATGCCCAGCCCTGCCCCCTAGTGCGTCTATTTCTCCAGGCCTGATTCTGTGGAGAACTTCTGTATCATATGACCTCAGTGAATTCTTATGTGTAAGAGACTTTCTGTGTCCAGTAAACAGTTCCATCCTAGCGATCCTTTAAGAATGGTTCTTACAACCATTCTTTCCCAACTTCTGCAATGATCGCTAAATCTCAAGAGGAGGTGTGTGTGATACAGTTGGCCTATTTAGCCGGGTAATATTATAAAAAAAGATTTATTGTAGAGATGAAGCACAATCATGCTGAAAAGTAGAACAGAAGTATAGATTACACAAGCTTAAAACACATGTTAAGTTTTTACATTGACTCCAAGTTCTTATTCTTGTACTTACATAACTTAAACCCACTTTTGTTCAAGGAAGAACAGAATACATTATTTTTCTTTGAGTGGGTTATGCTATACAGAAAATGTTATAGGACATTCAGTTTCTTGATTACGTTTTACTTGCAGACCTTGCTTTTGGCAGGGAAATGAGATTCTCCTATTACATTTGAAGATATTAGGATTAGAAGTTAGACACTTCTCTCAAACCTCTGCAACACCTAACAAAACCTACAAAACCTCTTTACAATCTTGTGAACCTAAATTATGACTCAAAAGTAAAATATATTCCGACTAAAGGAGAAGTTGTATTTGCGGTATACCAAGGTGTCTGTATCAACATGTTCAACTTCACCCTTATTCATGAGAAGTAATCAATCTAAAGCGCTATCCTTTGGCAAAAATATCACTCTTGAAAATTTGGATTCTTCTTTTCTTTTTTTTTTCTTTTTTATTATTATTTTTAATTAATTTATTCTTGTTACATCTCTATGGTTATCCCATCCCTTGTATCCTCCCATTCTCCCCTCCCGCCCATTTTCCCCTTATTCCCTTCCCCTATGACTGTTCCTCAGAGGGATTACCTCCCTCTGTATATGCTCATAGGGTATCAAGTCTCTTCTCAGTGACCTGCTGTCCTTCCTCTGAGTGCCACTAGGTCTCCCCCGCCAGGGGACATAGTCAGATGTGAGGCACCAGAGTACTTGAGAAAGTCAAATCCCTCTCTCCACTCAAGTGTGGAGACTGTCTTGTCCATGGGCTAGATCATGGTAGGGGTTTAAATTTTTCCGCCTGTATTGTCCTTGGCTAGGGCCTTAGTTTGAGCGGGACCCCATGACCGAAATCTGCCTATCATAATGTTCTACTTGTAGGTTTCTAGAACCCACTGGATCCTTCTACATTGCTATTCACCCATTGTTCTCTCATCTAGAGTCCCAATAGGATGTCCTCCCCTCGGTCCCAGTTTCCTGGTAAGGGAAGGCTTTCATGGGACGTGTCCATTGGGCTTCTTTTCTTATTTATTGTATTTGTTTTCATTTTCCTTTTTTCCTCTTTTTGGTCTTGGGGTAAATGCTTTCCATTAAGGAATCTAATTAATGCTGTGCTTTTATGATCCTCACATTGTCCAAATAATTTATTGATCTTTTCATTATATTACTATTGGGACAGGAAGTAATTAAATACTATTGCTTCCTTTAGGTTATTTTCTTGTCCTCACCATAGTATGTACACTATATTTCATCTTACCTCTGTTTAAGAAAAAGATAAGTAATAATATTCAAGGTTCAGTTTGCTCATAAAACCTCTTTTGTACTCTAATAAACTTTGTAGCTTGTGTTTGCTTAAGGCTAGGTTTAGCTAAGCCTCTTGCATGCTCATGAAACCATTTGCCTACTCTCAGTGCATTGAATTGTTACACACTATGTCTTCATTTTATATATATATATATATATATATATATATATATATATATATATATCATATATTATTTGCAAAGACACATGAGAAAAGAATATACATGGTTAAAATGTTATCAAGATTTATTACAGATGTCTTATAAGTTATATGCTTACCTATCTATACTTCTTTTTGGATTTAAATGTTTTCTTTTATGAAGAATTAAGAATGTCCTTTATTTTTAGTAGGGTAAATTTTGCATTGAATAAGACTACAAGAGGAAATATGCATTATTCAGATATAAAGTAATTAAACTGAATATTATTTAAAAACAACTATTATCACCTTGTCAATTTAACATATTTCTGAACTTAAAACATATTTCAGCCTTTAAATATATATATAAAGACTGTGTATTTATGGATAAACAAAAAGAAAGACTTAAAAAGTTTGAGAAAAACAGCCAATTTGTCTCTGAGAAACACAAACAAGAAAAAAAACCTAAATGTCTTGATTTGAACTTCTAAAAGAAAATGTATTATGATTTGACATACTTTAGGTCCAGAATGACCACATGGTAAGCATGGGTAACTCCAAATCCTAACTGACTGGGAATCTGAAATTGAAAGAGTTACCCACCATCAAGAGATAAAATAGCAACTTTGAGTTTTAGTGGCAATTACATGGGACAAAAATTATGAGTGAAATTTATTTTGTTACACTTTTTTCCTTGTGTCTTCAAAACAAGTAAAGTTTTCACTTTTCCTTGAGAATTAAAATGTACAATTATGGAATATAATGTGCCAGAAACTTAATCTAGTAATGTGTACTCTTTTAAATTAATCTCTATATAATTTTTGTCTGAAAAATTACTTTGAAATAGCTCACACTGACCTCCTATCATCATACATGCTAAACTAGAATTTGAAATCTAAGGGTTGTCCAAAGGTTAATTGAAAAATAAAATTATGATAATTGTACATTTAATTGGCCTTAAGCAATTTAAGATTGCAGGCAATTATACAAGTTATATAAATGAAATACTATGTGAGCTTTGAAGTACATACTGACATAATTGTGTGCAAAAAAACCCTCTACATTTATCTCCCATGTATTTAAAAGAAAAAGAGAGGTGTAACTGCCTCAAAGTCAAAGTTTGTTCTGGAAAAAAAATACCCTTGAGAATCATAAAAAAAAAAAATCATGTAACAATTTATAAGTTAAAATTTAAATGTCTTTTAATTTACTCTAATGTAAAAGAGCATTTTATATAACTAGTAAGTATAATTATCAACCATAACTGAGAGATATGCCTGTGCAAAGGTTTGGTGTATGTACTTAGAGAGAGTAGACAGGTAAAGGTTAACAAGAAAGTGTTTTGTATGGGGATGATTGTGTATTATCTGTTTTTTATTTAGTGAAGTATGCAACAAGTCCAGTTTACCAAGTAATGTCCAAATAACTGCATTTGATTCTTGCTGAGGTACAGATATGTTATTCTTGTATGTACTTATAAAACCACAGGACAGATGTAATCTGTTCTCACTGTAAGGGACTGACAAAAATGTGATAAAAATGTCATTAGGGCTATAAAAGCTTACTAAACACAGCAGAAACTAAGAAATATTTCTAAGATATTCTGAGGAGGCTTTATTTATTTTTTTAACTGCACAGAAGATACATCCCCTACTAACAGCCTCTATTCAAATACTCTTCATTTGAATGAAGAAAACACATGACACTATATCTTTAAATGCATTTTCCTTACTAAATTGAGATAATCCAAAAATATTGAAGATAACACAAAAATAATATTTTATAGCAAAATTTGGTTATAAATATTATGCCGAATTTACTTTATTGATATTTCTTGGTTTAATTTCTGTTGTTAATAGCACAATCACTGAAGCAGTGTGAGTTTCTTCAAACAGGATTGGAGTCTGCGGCAGCAAGTCACAGGAATCTCTCCTTCTCCGCAGGACCGGGCATTCTTACACACCAATTCAAAGCACACAGGTTTGTTTCCGCTCCACCAATGCTCTTATATCTAACTGTGGAGTCTCAGCGCCATTTCTGTGCCTCTTTCCCTCTGTGAGGACATCACTCTCTCTTTACTTCTGATCTGCATTCTATTTTACCCGTTTCTCTTGTTAGTATGATTATGTTCACATTTAATATTTTCAAGCTTTGATAAATATCTTGTGAGTGTTTGTGCTGTATTTTTATCCAAAATTAGAAACTTGGCTAGATAGTAATAGGACATCAATAAATGATTATTAGAATAGACAATTTAAAATAACACCCAACAATAAACAATGATGAAACATTCTCTGTGTGTGTGTGTGTATATATATATATATATATATATATATATATATATATATATGCAACTATTAAGTGAATTATTTGTTATCAGCAATGAAATTATATAGTTAACAGTAGCCACAGTAGCACCAAAAAGTATCCAGAATTTAAGACCACATTAAAAAATACATCTGCCCTTTACCTCTCTCTTCCCCTTCATTCCCCTCACCCTCCTCCCCATCTCTTATATTTGCCGTCACTTTCTTTCCCCTTCTCTCTTTCCCCTCCCCCTACTCTCTGTGACCCACATCTCTTCTCTTTCTCTCTTTCCTCTTCTGTTATCTGGCTCTGTTCTTGTCCACTTTGAACATCTTATTCTTCTTCTCTACACCTTCTTCTTCTTCCTCATCTAACATGTCTTGTCTTAAGGAGTAAGGCTGATTATTAATAAATTCCCAACTCTGTTGGGGGTTCTCCCTGGTGAAGACTATTTTTACAGTTCAGAATTCCTTAGTTCAGTGTATTTATTTGTATATGCTTGGTGCCTGGTGATAGCTCCCCTTTCCTTTTAGATGTGTGTTGGTATCATCTTTGTTCAGGTCTTTAAATCTGGCATGTTCAATTGAACCTGCCAATATATTCTGGGAAGTGCCACCACTTTATACTGAAGCTTGCTTGATTTACCAAGGGTCACATCATTAAAGAAAACTGACTGTTTTCATCTTGTAACTGTCATTTGCGAACAGCCTTTCTACCAGAAATGGAGCCCTCTGTCCTTATATCCGCTCACATGTTGGACCTTTCTCTGGCTTGGATTTGCGCAGGCTATGTGTATATTGTCTCAACTATTGTGAATTCATATATGAAACCGCTCTGCTGTGTCAAGCAAACCAGGTTTCCTGGTACTCATCTATCACCTCTGGCTCTTACCATATTATAGTCCTCACTTCCATATGACCCTTGAGCTTTAAGAGGATTATTATCCTTAAGGATTAAGGATAAATCTATTTAAGGCTGAGAATTCCATAGTCTTTTGTTCACGCACACTAACCAGCTGTGTAGCTTTTAGTCGTACTGAACTATTTCACGCTGAGAACTCTTGATTTACAATATTTTAAATATTAATTGAGTCTAGAAAATTTGTTACCTTAGCCAGGCGTGTCCATCTTTTACTGCTCTTACCATATTAAAGCTAGCCTAAAATTCAAGGGCTTGTGACTTGCTATGAAACTTAAAACATCTACAAGTAGTTAATCATTGAATTAGAGATAGCAAATGATTTTAGGAATGTTAATTTTTAATATGTATGAATTTTTCTAGTATTTTGTTTAATTGATCTAAAGCTTATATTCATTTGTTATAATGATAGATTTTAAGATATCAAGAATATCATCTGATAGTACTATGAATCTGTTTTAATTATCTAATCACCTTTAACAAGCAATGATTTTCATACATAACACAGTAAATAGTGACATTGAAGAGTTATTTATCCTTTTACTGAAAATTAACCATCAAATGTAAAGCTACAAAGTAATTATAGGTATATATAAAATGTAAATTGATGTGAGCTCAATGAGAAAATAAAAATATTTTATCAAATATAATAAAGTTTACTTCACCAAAAAAGAAAAAAAAACCACTGTACAAGCCTATTGAGATAACCATGCAATCTTTTAGCCTTGTTCCTCTTAGGAAATAAAAAGAAGAACTACCGCTTACTGTTATTAATATATATATATGTATATACATATATAATAGAAGAAATTATATAGTTTATAATAAATCAAGATGTATAGTGTCATCTCAGGCTTAGATAAAGAACAATCTTTCGTTTCTAAATAAAATTTTATTAAAAGACTAGTCAACACAAGCAATAATTATGAGTACAAAAATTATATCAAGACACAGTTAATAATGATGTATTACATTTGGAAATGAACTGTAGAAATAACAAAAGTAGGACTCTTAGTTTTGTCCATTTTTCTGTAACTGTTAGTCATTCATATAACATTGTGTCAACTTCTTGAAGCCTTATACCTCAGAGGAATTTTTTTGACAGGAGAGGCAAAAATCAACAAGAAAATGTCCACATGTTTGCTTGGTGATGATAATCTGTCATTCTCTTGAAAGCCCAGTTTGCACAATGCATCGTTTAAGCACACTATCTCAGGATATAGGATATACATCTGATTGCAGCTACATACACTGTGTCCCACTCATTCAGTACACAGCCATTTCATCACAATATTTATGCTAATAGAAACAGTGAAAACTTCATCTTCTACCTGTTTGAAAAGAATTATATATATATATATATTTGTAAATAAAGTAAAAATAAATATTTGATAACTGGATAATCAAATTTTAAAACCACGAAATTACTTCTATATCTTGAGACATTTATAAAGGTATTTTAACATAGTAGTTAGGTGCTATAAATATATTTTCTCATTTATAAACAGAATAATCTAGCACTATACTTGATACTTGTGTCACTAAAATTGTATGGATTTCAAATTTTTAGAACTATAAATCTGACAACTTTTTTTCTTTTATGTTTCAGCATTTTCAAAAATCCTCATTAGTCAAGTATATTTTGGGGTGGGGTTAATTTTCTTTTCATTTGTTTGTGTTTAAATCTCTTTTGTTCCTTTAATTGAAAAGAAATTATTTTCTCATACAGTATATCCTGATTACAGTTTCTCCTCCCTTCACTTCTCCCAGGTCCTTCCCAATATCCTTCCTATCTGAATCCACTCTCTTTCTGTATCTCACTAGAAAAGAGCACAATTCTAAGAGATAAAAGCTAAACATGACAAAATGGACTATAATAAGATAAAGTAAAAACGATTATATCAAACTTGGGTGAGTCTACACAACTGGGGTAAAAGAGTCCTAATAGCTCACACAAGAGTCAGATAGCCATTGGTACTGTCAGGAATATGTTAAGCTGAAAATTATAATGTAGACACAGAGGGCCTGGGGCAGACCTGTGTAGGCGCTGGCCCTGGTGTGTCAGTCTCTGTGAGTTCATATGCTCCTTGCTTGGTTGATTCAGTGGGCCTTGCTCTTCCGATGTGCACTATCCTCTCTAGCTCTTAGACTCTTGCTGCTTCCTCTTTTCTACTGTTCCTGAGCTCTGAAGTGAGTGATTTAATGGAGATGTCAGACATAGAATCTTTCATCACATAATGTCTAGCTATAGGTCATCTGTTCCTTCAACTGCTCTGATGATGCCTGGATAATGTACCGATCAATGGGTATAACAGACTATCATGAGGAGTCATTTTACTGATACCTACGTTGTTGTTGTTGTTGTTGTTATTGTTGTTGTTGCTACACCAGTAGTATTGATTTCACCCTAGCTCTCTGGGATATCTGGTCTTTGGTTCTTGGTTCTTGTGGAATGAAGTTTAAGTTAAATCTGATGTTAGTTTGTTACTCTGACAAGTTCTATGCCGCCAATGTCCTAGCATATCGTGCACACAGAACAGATTATAGGTCAAATATTTTGTTCACTGGGTTGGTGCTTATGCTTCTTTTGGTATCCTGCAGCATACTTTATGACACCAACAACACTAGAAATTAGAAGTGAAGGTTCCATGTAGGCAGCAGCTGACTACTCCATATTCAATAAGTTGTGTGAGTCTTGTCCTCGGCAATGTGACTCTAATTTCAGTTTGCAACAAACAACTCATAGTCATAGAAACAACATGAGTTTTTTGGTGGTTGTCATGTGATCACTTGTCCAACAACTCCATGGAATACAACCCCATCTTTCTAATGAAAGCCTCTTTGGGCTGCAAGAGATGACAATTTGAGACTGTATATCCCTCATTATTGGGAGACCTCATCAGGGTCACATACATATATTTTAGAATGATTTCAGTGCACTAGGTTTCCATATAACCCTCCAGTGCCTGTCAATTATACTGTCTTTCCCCACATTTTCTTTCTCAACCCTATGTTCCTTACCACTGGCTACTTGGTCTCCCTGTTTCCATCCTCACACAACACCAGTTCACCATGATTTTAATTCACTAAGCTTAATGATAAAAGAAAGACAAAGACAGGGAGCTACAGAGGGAGAAATGGGGGAATCCGATGTTCCACTCAGACCTCTGGGTTTTTAACCAAGAATATCTGAATATCAGGGGGCATTCCCAGGGCTTCTCTCCAGAGCAGCTTAGATATGTGTTTCTTCAAAGAGCCGGCTTTTGACACCTTTTGGCCTAAAGTCTCCTCAGTTTGTTTTGAAAATGTCCCTGTAAGGAATTAACCTTTTTAACAAATTTAGAGTTTGGTGGACTGTTGCCTGCAGGGGCAACACCTGCCTATGTCCAAGCAGAAAGCTTAGCAGGAGGGAGCATCTCCTCTACCTACAGACAAAGACCCACATGGTCCAATATTTCTTTGCTTAGCTTTGGTTTGGATAATCTTTTCATTGGGAAGAAAGGGTATTCAAGTGTTTCACTATCGGTGTGTGGGGTGTCATTATGTAATTTAAGATGTAGTATGGTTTCTTTTACAAATTTGGTTGCCCTTGTGTTTGGGGCATAGATGTGTAGAACTGAAATATCGTCTTTGTGATTCGTACTTTGATGTGAATGTAGTGTCCTTGCCGATGATTTTTTATCAGTTTTGGTTTAAAGTCTATTTTGTTAGTTATTCAAATTGCTACATAATCTTGCTTCTAAGGTCCATTCACTTGGAATAACTTTTTCCAACCTTTTACTCTGTGGTAATGTTTAATTCTGTTACTAAGATATATTTTCCTATGCAGACTAAGAATGTACCTTGTTTGTACATTCATTCTTTTAGTCTTTATCTATATTTTTAGGCTGGTAAAATTACTTTAATAAATTGACTGAGGGTATTTTCTGGTCTTTCAAGCTGGGGCTCTTCTCTTTCCTCTATTCCTATCTGAAGGCATAAAGTTATTGTGTGATGAGAATACTGATTTATCATTGGCATAGGAGACAACTTCCTGAACAGAACACCAACAGCCAAGGCCTTAAGATCAACATTAATAAATGAGACCTCATGAGGCTGAGAAGCTTCTGTAAAGCAGGAGACATTGTCAACAGAACAAAGTGAGAGCCTACAGACTTGGAAAAGATCTTCACCAACCCTACATCTGACAAAGGTCTCATACCCAAAATATATAAAGAACTCAAGAAATTAAACACCACCAAACCAAATAACCCAATTGAGAAACAGGACTCAGAACTAAACAGAATTCTCAACAGAGGAATATGGAATGGCTGAGAAACACTTAAAGAAATGCTCAACCTCTGTAGTTATCAGGGAAATGCAAATCAAAACAACTCTGAAATTCCATCTTACAGCAATCAGAATGGCTAAGATCAAAAATTTGAGTGACACCACCTGCTGGGGAGGATGTGGAGAAAGAGGAATACTCCTTCATTGCTGGTGGGAATTCAAACTAGTACAACCACTTTGGAAATCTATCTGGTGCTATCTCAGAAAACTGGGAATAGGGCTTCCTCAAGACCCAGCTATTCTACTCCTTGGAATATACCCAGAAGATGCACCAGCACATAACCAGAACATATTCTCAACCAAGTTCAAAGTGGCCTTATTCATAATAAACAGAACATAGAAACAGCCTAAGTGTCCCTCAGAAGAAGAATGGATAAAGAAACTGTGGTACATATACATTATGGAATACTACTCAGCTATTAAAAACAAGGAATTCCTGAAATTTGTGGACAAATGGATTGAACTAGAAATGATCATAATGAGTGAATTGACCCAGAAGCAGAAAGACTCAAATGGTATATACTCATTTATAACTAGACACTAGCCAAAGGGACATATCCCATGAAAGTCTTTACCTACCAGGAAAGTGGGTTAGATGTGAAGACATCTTTTTGGGACTCTAGGTGAGAGAAGTATGGGAGAATGGGGGAAATAGAAGGATCCAGAGGGTCATAGAAACCTACAAGTAGAACATTATGACAGGCAAATCTGGGCCCTGGGATTCTGCACAAACTATGGCACCAATCAAGGACAATACATGCAATAAACATTAAACCCCTACCCAGATCTAGCCAAGAGACTGGTCATTCTCTGCAGATGAGTGAAGAGTGGGGACTGACTTTCACACGAACTCTACTTCCCCATATTTGACCACATCCCCTGGATGGGGAGACCTGGTGCCACTCAGCGGAAGGATACCAGGCTACCAAGGAGAGACTTGATACCCTATGAGCATATACAGAGGGAGGAGATCCCCCTCAGTCACAGTCATAAGGGAGGGGAATAGGGTGAAAATGAGAGGGAGGGAGGAATGGGAGGATAGAAGGGATGGGATAACAATTGAGACATAATATGAGTGAATTAATAAATAAATAATTTTTTAAAAAAGAGAATGCTGATTTATGTAAACCCCTGCCCCCAATTCTGGTTGCAGTCCTTGTTCAGAGAAACTCACTTCTCAGTGTTATATAAACACTTGTCCCCTGACATGCCAATATAGCTGATTACAGCCAATTGCTGACCAAAGGAGGAGTAAGACTAGACTGCCTCCTCTCCATGGAAGGAGTTGGAAAGAAATATGAGATTCAGCTATTGCTAAACGTCCAAGAGACATCACGAGAAGTGCTAGAACAGGAATACACAAAGTGCAAGTATCTCAGGGATTTTTTGTAAAGAGGAAGCCAGATTAGTTTAGAGAGTAAAGAATAAGTAATAACTACTTAGTTATTGTGTTGTGAAACTTATTAAACACATATAATAGAGTCCCGGTTATTTTATTGCTAGTCAGGGTAAGAGAGAAACTGAGAAACAAACACAATTTTATAAAAATAATAACACTTATTATTCTTAAGGTTAGTCATTTCATAGTGTCCCATATTTTCTAGATGTTCTGAGGTAGGAACTTTTATATTTAATATTTTCTGTGACAGATTACCCATTTATTCTATCCCATCTTTAATGCCTATGATTCTGTCATCCCTCTCTTATGTCTGTGGTTCATTTTTTTAAATCCTTTTTTTTTTCTTTCTAAATTTCCCTCAGTTTGTTTCCTTTATTGATTCTGTTTCCATTTTCAGGCCTTCTTCTCTTCCTTCTACTGTGTACTTTTTCCTGACTGTTTAAAAGGGGATTTTTTTTTTCATTTCCTCTTTAAATCCTCACATAGTTGGATTTAAGAACTTTTTCTTGTGCGTCCGCTATTAGAACATTCAGAACCTGCTGTTGTAGGATAGCTGAGCATTACTGGAAACTTATTGCCCTGAAGGTTATGTGTGTGTGTGTGTGTGTGTGTGTGTGTGTGTGTGTGTGTGTGTGTGTGTGTGTGTGTGTTTTGTTTCTTGTTTGGTTTAGTTTGGTTTTGCTTATTCTAGGCATCTGGGTTTGGGATGATAGTAGGTTTAAGTGCTGATTTCTGGATTTATCTTTGTTGGATAGATCTTTTGTTCCTTGCTTTCTGCTTCTTTTATGGATTTTTTTTCCACGTGGGATGAATGTGTACTGCCTCTTTACCTGGCATGCTCAGCTGATGCATTCACAGGAAATGTCTTCTGGTATTGGAGGTGGGGGGGAATAAGATGCATTGAGGGAAAGAACATCAGAGGGTTAGAGGAGAAGATCTTTGTGGTCCGTTGGGGCGGAGTCACAGAAGAAAGGAGACAGCAGCAGGTTTCCTGCTGCAGAGTTCGAGATGAGACTGGAGTGATAGAACCTGAAGGTGCAGACACGCAAGTGTGGATCGATCGACTGTCAGCTTATTTGCTGCCCAGGAAGGAGCAGGCATTAGGTGACCACGGGTGCCTGCTGGGGTTGGCATATGAAACAAAGAGAGAGAGAAAGTTGGGGCAGAGATTAGGAGCAGACGATCTGTGAAATGTACCGGAGATAGTAATGGTGAATTGGGGCGAAGTTCTGTTGCACAGATAGGGATTAGATCCCCGGGAACAAAGGGAGAAAAGATCTGCAGACATCCCACCTGGATTGTGCATCTAGTTATAACTTGATGGAAGCATCTACTACCAGCATTTCTAATTCTTAGGTTTTTTTTCTTTTTTGCTTTTTTCTTTAAAAAATTAATTTATTTATACGGTATTCAGACTGCAATTGAGCTAGCATGCCTGAACATGGTATCAGATCTCATTATAGATGGTTGAGAGCCACCATGTGGTTGCTGAGAATTGAACTCAGGGCCTCTGGAAAAGCAGCCAGTGCTCTTAACCCAAGAGCCATATCTTCAGCCTCATTCTTACATATTTTAAATAACCAAATATTAGGTTTAAATAACACTAGTTTTTTATTTTTAGGCTTAAAGTGACAATTATGATTCCCTTAAATCTATACTGCAACTTACCAATATATTATATATATATTTCAGTTTTTAATTTTTAAGCCAGTTGTAATATAATTGCCATACTCACAAAAATATTTGCATCATAATTCACTAAGTCAGTCCATGTGGACTGTAGAGAGCAGCAGCATACATCACTCTGTAATTTCTTTCTCTTTGAGAAACTCATTTCCATTTGATTCAAGTGCATCATATCCTTTGGGCTGTCTTCTAAATTCTGTGTTTATTCTCAGAGTTCTTGTCCTAGGCATAACATTTTGGTGTTCTTTCAATGTTAAATATCAGGCCACATTGTTGTTGAAATTATTGCTTTGTGATTATATTTGCTACAGAAGATTTGGATATTCTCTTGAATTAGAAAACCTTAAATTTGCAAATTCTCAACCCATTTTTCTTCACCCATTCAGACACATAAAATTCAGAGCCTCTTAATACTGAGTATGAATAGGTCATACATTCCATAATTTAGTATGTTCATTCTTGCTTCCTAAATGATGATTTTAATCTTCAACCTTTCCCAGTAATTTATTCCTCATGAAATGTGTCAAAAGCTGTCCAGTTCAATAAGGCTTAAAGGTACTATTATTTATTATTTTTTATTAAATATTTTAAATTTTTACATATATATTTATATTATTACACAAATATACAATAAACTACCTACAACAGAAAGAGCCATGAAACAATCAGGAATTATATAAATGTTACATTCTTAGTGTTATTATTTATTCTCAACCACTTTCATTTTAACATTTCTAACTATTTCCAATCAATTCCAAATCACTCCAAGATTCTATTTTAAATATTGCTTTAAGCTATTTGTTTTATTAATACCAACACCATCGTATTCCAAATCATTACGTTGCATTAATTTTATGAATGTTAACTTAATTTACTTGCCTCATTACCCTGCACTCTAAGTATTTAAACAATAATTTTAAAACAATCTGTTTTGTATCAATGTTCTAATAAATTATTGTTTTAATTTAAAATATAAAAGCCAAAAACAAAATTAATGATTTTTGAAGTCATTTTAAAAAGCTAATCAAAACATTTACTATTTTCTCCTAAATATCACAAATTCATGTACGTTTCTTTCTTCTATTTTATTTTATTTTTTATCATTTATTTACTTATTTATTTTGAGACAGGATTTCTCTATGTAGCCTTGGCTATCCTGGACTTACTTTGTAGAACAGACAGGCCTAGTAGTCACAAGATCTGCGTGCCTTTGCCTCCCAAGTGTTGGCAATACAGGCATGCACCACCGTGCCCAGCATATATTTCAATTTTCTATTACCATAGTCTTTCTCCTTAACCTCCACTTTGGAAGGGTTCCTGCAGACTTCATCAAGCAGGGGAAAATGACAAGGAGAGGTAAGAATGAAACTAGAATGAGCCAATTTTGATAGCACCACTGCTAGGTCAAGATTTCAAGAGTTTAGCCCAGGGTCATTTTACTTTAACCAGATTTAAGCACAGTATACCTGAGAAGGGGTGTCTCACAACAATTAGTTTAATTCTCTGAGTACAAACAAAGCTTAAGTCATATTTACTTTAAAGGTTATTACAAACCATATATATGGTTTTATCTATATTATAGGTTCTTGTTGATTTACAAACAGTGCTAGAGAGAATGGTCAAGAGAGAGTGGTTAAGTAAACAATAGTGCGTGGCGTAAGATAACATGAATGTCACAAAGGGTGTTGTAGAGTACAAATCATATCTGTCACAGGAATGACTTTTATGGTCTAAAGTAGTGTTCAATGTTTTAGAGGGAAAAAGTCCGAGATAAACAAACATTATTTGTAAATTACATTTCCCCTGCACACCAGAAAGAGCAGCTAAGCACCTCATTCCACTGAGGAGGTAGACTGCGTGATTAAATGTTCTGACATTTCCAGTGATTGTGTGCACAAGGCCTTTTTTGTCCTCTACGTTCCATCTGGTAAATTATTTTTATTTTGAAACTAAACATAACTACCATCGTTGCATCAATAACTGATCTCAATAACTCATTGATCAGTGTTGGAGTTTAAGAAATTTATTGATTTATGAAATGTATATGTTAAAAAATGTACTTTTTATGTCAACGTTGGACATATTCAAATAAATTTATTACCTTACAAGGTATATCTTTCTATCAATATTAGTGTGAACACTTGTTCACTGCAAGTAAACTTTTGACAATCACAGATTTAAGCAGTGTGGTTATTTTTCAGACAGCTTTATAAATTATTAACAAATAAAACTTTAAAGGATTATTAATACTTTTACTTAGAGCATTGTGGTAGTTTAAATGAAAATGGCTGCCATAGAATCAGAGGGGCTGGCATTATTGGAGGTCTGGCCTTGTTAGAGTGGATATGGCTCATTGGGATAGTGTCTCACAAGGAGTGGGCTTTGAGGTTTCAATCTGAAGCTAGATCCAGAATCCTGCTGCTTGTCAATCTAAAGGTAGAACTCTCAGCTCTTCTCTAGCAACATGTCTGCCTATGTGCTGCCATGCTTCCCACCATGCCTATAAGGGACAAAAACTCCAAATTGTATGCCAACACTAATAAAATGCTTTTCTTCATACAAGTTGCTGTGGTCATGGTATCTCGTCCCAGAAATATAAAACATATATATATATATATATATATATATATATATATATATAATATAAGACAAGCATGACAAGTAATCAAAATGTGTCTGGAGTATAGTCCTACAACCCGATATAGGTATGCATTGGATATAAGCTAAAGCAAGTATAAAACTACGAATTCTGCTAAAAATATTTTTATAAGCTATGATATATTAGGTATTGAGTAATTATAACAATCATTCTGATCAAACTGCACCTAGATAAAAAAGTGCATGATATTTTAATGGCATTGCATAAGCAAATGTCAGTATGCATGGTAGAAATAAGGCAATGATATTATAGTTAGTTACACTTATGTGTTGACATCAGTCATTTCAGAGTATCTTATTGTACTTCTGAGATATTACATTCTTCATTTGTTTATGTATTGAAGATAATGACTACTTTATTGAACAAATCTTTTGAAAGTTTATAGTATTCCATGTGTCTGTGTCTCATTTTGAATGTCCCATAATATTTTGTGTTTTAAATTTATTCTGACTCTAACTTTCGTATCTTCACCATTTCCTCTACGTCAATTGTCATGTCCCAGTCTGAGCCTGTTTCTCTAGCAGTCCATCCTTCTTATGCAGAAAGAAAAAGGTTCATTTCTGGCCCCTACAGATTTCCACTGAGTTATTGAAGACAAATATCAAAAGACTGACATTTATTATGCTTTTTGTTTTGTTTTGTTTTGTTTGTTTTTTGCTTTTGAGATGGGGTTTTTCTGTATAACCCTGGCTGGCCTGGACTTGCTTTGTAGACCAGGCTACTTAAAACTCACAGAGATCTGCCTGCATCTACTTCCTAAGTGCTACGATTACAAATGTGTGCCACTATGCCCGGCTTTATGATGCATTTTATTTGTTTTAGTTTTTATATATTTGTTTTAATTTTATTTCAATTATCTGTATATGTGTACACATTTGTGTGGGAATGAGCATATATAATTTCACTACAAAGCTCAAGCCAGAATAATTTTGGCATTAGATCTACATTGGAAATTTAGGAGATTTTAAGAGTAGATTCAGCCTTTTTCTCTCTGTGTTCTTCTCCAACCTTGTTCCATCTCTTCAACCATTTCTTCTGTCTACTCTATTTCCCCTTCTGAGTGAAATTTGAGCATCCTCTTTTAGGTCTTCCTTGTTACTTATCTCCTTTAGGTCTATCCAGTATAGTGTGTCTATCCTGTACTAAATGGCTAACATATGCTTATAAGCAAGTACATAGTGGGGCAGGAGAACAGATGTCCTGCAGAGAAAAGAGAAACTGTGGGTAGAGGAAACTCTGTGACAAGTTGGAGACCTAAGTCATAATAGGCCTCTGGGAGGAAATCAAGGTGATTCTAGATAAGACTCCTAATACTAGGGCACTGTAGCCTGAAGAGAACACCTGCTAATTAATCAAGTCTCCTAGTTGAAGGATGAGAACACCAACCCACCCACAAATACTTTTATCAAAACTCACCCTACTTATAAGACATTCATGGATAATGATAGAACAGATTTGAGGGAATGTCCACCCAATGCGTGACCCAACCCACGACCCACCCCATGGGAGAGAGGCAACTCCTGACACTATTAAAGATGCTCTGCTATGTTTGCAGGCAGAAGCCAGTCTTCACTCAGCAAGATTGGAAACAGATGCTGAGACTCCAAGGCAAATATTGGTGGAAGCATAGGAAGGCTGGTGGGAAAGTGAGAGGAAGGATAAAAGAAATTAGAAGTGACAAGAGCGCCACAAGAGACCAACTAACCAGGGTCTAGAAGTGTCTGTGCAGTGTGAAGCATAGTCAATGATCTAGGTCCTCTACATAGATGCAATCAATAGGCAGCTCAGGTTTCATGTGGGTCCTCTGGTAAGGAGAGGAGAGGCTCTCTCTGACATGAACTCATTTGCGTGAATCGTGCTTAAGTGCCCCTGATGGTATTACCTTGATAGGCCACAGGGGAAGAGGATGAACTCAGTCCTCATGGGACTTGATGAGCTCAAGTGGGAGGATAAGGAATGGGGGAGAAGGGAGGGAATGTGGGACTGGGAGGAGAGGTGGGATGGGCTATGACAAGGATGTAAAGTGAATAAATAAATGATTTATAAAAGTGTTAAAATGGTTAAAAAAAGAGTGTATCCATCTATTCCTGGACTTTTCTTCATGATGAGGTTATTTTATTAATTGCTATACTTCACATCTGATCAGACGTAACCTGATCAGGACTTCTCCTCCCTCCTCTCATCTCAGTCCCTTCTTCTCCCCTCCCACTTACCCATCACTCACTCCATTTCTTCTCAGAGAAACGGAGGTCTCCCATGGATATCAAGCTCCTTGATATACCAAGTTGCACTATGACTAAGTGTATCTTCCTCTATTGAGGTTAGACAAGGCAGCTCAGTGAGGGGAAAGTGATCCAGAAGTAGGTAACAGAGTCAGAGACTGACCCTGGTCCTGCTATAAGGGTGTCCTACATGACAACTAAGCTGCACATTTGTTACATATGTATAGGGGTTCTAGGTATACTTGTGCATGCTTTCTAGTTGGTAATTCAGACTCTGTGAGCCCTATGTGACCAGGGTAGTTGATTCTGTAGGGTTTTATAGTATACTTGACCTCTCTGGCTCCTTGAGTCCTTCTTCCTCTCTTTCACAAGATTCCTTTAACTCCATCTAATGACTGGCCCATCTTGAGACCCATTCCATGAAAGACAGCCCACCCTTTTATTGATATTCTGCTATACTTGCTCAAACTGCTAGCTTAATTCATCTGAGAGGATTCACCCAAGAACTCATGCAAATAGATGCAGAGACCCACAGATGCTGGGTGAATCCTCTCAGATGAGTTATGCTAGCCTTTTGTTGGGCCAGTCATTCATTGGCCATTACATCAATTTCTGTTTCCTTTTTATCCTTGCACATCTTATAGGCTGGGTTGATGCCCCCATCCCTCCACTGGAAGTCTTCTCTGGTTATAGGAGGTGGCTGTTTAAATTTTCATATCCCCTATTCCTAGGTATCCAGCTTCATCCCTTTATCCATCCCCAATGAATATTTTATTTCCCCTTTCTCCGTGAGATGCATGCTTAATTCCTTAGTACTTCATTGTTACTTGCTGCTTTTGGTCTATGAATTGTAGCATGCTTCACTTTGTGCCTAATATCCACTTAAAAATGAGTACACAGCATGTGCGTCTCTCTAGGTCTGGGCTTCTTCACTCAGGACGATCTTTTCTAGTTCCATCCATTTGCCTGTAAGTTTCATGATGTCATTGTTTTTAATAGCTGAGTAATATTTCATTATGTAAATGTACTATATTGTCTTTGTCCATTCTTTGGTTGAGGGACATCTATATTGTTTCCAGTTTCTGCCTATTACCAATAAAGCTGCAATGATCATATTTGAGCAAGTTACTTGTGGCATGGTGAAACCTATTTTGGGTATATGTGCCTAAGATTGGGAAAGCTGGCTCTTGAGGTAGAACTATTCTCAATTTTCAGAGAAACTGCTAAATTGATTTCCAAAGTGGTTGTACAAGTTTTCACTCCCTCCTGAAATGGAGGAATGTTCTTCTTGCTCCACATTCTCACCAGCATGAACTATTGCTTGAGTTTTTTATCGTATATATTTTGAGGGGTATAAGATGTAATCTCAAAGTCATTTTGATTTGTATTTGCATGATGGGTAAGGATGTTGAACATTTCTTAAAGTGTCTTGGGCCTTAGAGATTCCTCTGTTGAAAATTCTGTTTAACTCTGTACCCCATTGTTAATTTAGGCTGTTTAGTTTGTTAATTTCAATTTTCTTAAGTTCTTCAGATCAACCTTTGTTGGATGTTGAGTTGGTTAAGCTCTTTTTTCAAAGGACAGGGAAACAAGGCACATATCTAAACACAATTAAGCCAGTAGGTAACAAGACAATAGACAACATCAAATTAAATGGATAGAAACTTAAAGACATTCCACTAAGGTCGGGGATAAAACAAGCTGCTCATTCTTTCTGTATCTTTTCAATATAATACTTGGAGTCCTAGTGAGAGCAATAAAACAAGAAAAGGAGATGAAGGGGATACACAGAAGAAAGGATGAAGTCAAAACATCACTATTCACAGGTGATATGATAGTATACATAAGCAACCTCCAAAAGTCCTACATCTGATAAACACCTTCACAAAGTGGCTGGATGCAAAATTAACTAAAAAAAATTCTATAGTACTCCTTTATACAAATGATAAGTGGGCTGAGAAAGAAATTAGGGAAACAACACCCTTCACAGCAGTCACAAATAATAAAAAATATCTTGATGTAGCTCTAACAAAGTAAGCAAAAAACCTGTACAAGAACTTCAAATCTTTGAAGAAAGAAATTGAGGAAGATATCAGATATTTTGCCCATATTCTCACTCAGGCATGGTTAGTCATGCAGTGATCATCCCCTGAACCCAAACTGAATCCTTCTTCATCACACTTCTTCTAGAAGCCATCAGTTCTGGAGAACTACACTTCAGCATCCTTATCGTAATTTTTAAGAGTTCTGCTGTATGGCTTCATATCTAGTCTGTTACTTTTTGATAGTAGGGGTAGGGGTTGTCACAGAAACCTTCTCAAATGGAGTGTGCGGTCATCAATACCACTCTAAAAGTAGCATCTTTGCCATTTACAGACAGTGGGAACACAGATCACGGATTTCATATGGTTTCCATAAACCTTAGCATTGTCTCCTTTGGCAGTACAGAGAAAGAATGTCAACACAGCTCTCTGCCGCAGTATGGGCCATGGACATAACCTAGACTGGCTTGGAAGCACATGCCAGTGACATCAAAGTAGCCTCTGGTACAACATGGACCAAAGACTCAATTATGGTTTCTGGAGGCATCCATGCCCATGGACTTTGACATGCATTTAGATAGCAGTACAGACCATAGACCTTTGGTGGAGTGATAACATGGGCCATGGATGTCAACATGACCCCTGGATGCAGTACAGACTATGAACCCAAGTATGCCACTCAGTTGCATCATGAACAATATGGACTTAGGTTGCTTCACTAGCCACTCACATCAATGTGGCCTCTGAGTGGTAACCCAGATGAGAGACAACAATATGTCATTCTATTCGTTATTATGTTTCAGTATGTATTGTTGTGATGGTCTAATCTTCTGTTCTTGCTATTTATTCTTCTGAGTACTCATGTATGTTAGATAATGCTTTTTGTTGCATAATTTGACTTGTTTACATTTTATATTCACATTTAACATTTACATGATTACACTTTACTTTTTGTTATTTTTAAATGTCTTTGTTACTTCGCTAAATTTTTCTTCTACATGTTTTATTATTCTTTAGGTCTTATTATTGTTACAGGTACATGAGTTCATTGCATGCTTCTCATATGCATTTAGGGCTGAATTCTTGAGACTAAGTAACCAGTCGTTCAAAGTAGGGACTCTTTCATCAACTGTATTATCTTGCTTAGTTGCTAAGGTGATTTAGTAAGTTTCCTTTCAATGACAAAATTACATTCCTTGTACTCAGCCATTAAATCCTTTTAAAGTTATTTCTCTTTGATTTATTTTTTAGTTATCCAGCTATCTCTTTTTGTAAGTAGAAGAGATTGGTTCATGTATTTTACAAAAGCAATCACCAATGCAGCGTTGTGATATAAGGGTAAAATCCTACATATTGTTGGAGGCGCTGTGGGCAAAGTGTCCAAAATTTAACCCAGTATCATTAGTTAAATGGTTGACACAAAAGAAGATATTTTAAAAATTGAAGATCCATTCTTTTTTATCTGTGTGTATGAGGGGGTGGATGCCACTTGTTTGTCGGTTCCCATAAACACCAGAAGAGGGCATCAGGTTACTTTTATCTTTTTTTTTTTTTTATTAATTTATTCTTGTTACATCTCAATGGTTATCCCATTCCTTATATCCTTCCAATCTTCCCTCCCTCTCATTTTCCCCTATTCCCCTCCCCTATGACTGTTCCTGAGGGGGACTTCCTCCCCCTGTATATGCTCATAGGGTATCAAGTCTCTTCTTGGTAACCTGCTATCCTTCCTCTGAGTACCACCAGGTCTCCCCCTCCAGGCGACATGGTCAAACCTACAAGTAGAACACTATGGTAGGCAGATTTGGGCCCAGGGGTCCCGCTCAAACTAAGGCACCAACCAAGGACAATACAGGTGGTAAAATTTAAACCCCTACCCAGATCTAGCCAATGGACAGAACATTCTCCACAGTTGAGTGGAGAGTCGGGTATGACTTTCACACGAACTCAGGTTACTTTTATCTTATGTTTTAGATTGTGGTGAATAGCCTGACATGTTTGTTAGGAACTAAACCTAAGTCTACTGAGATAACTCTCCAGTGTCATGAACAACACTTTTTTTTTTTTTTTATGAAAATAAAGCAGTCTTATACTGAATAAAAAACTGCCATGTATCTGGCACTTTGAGATTTACAGAAGAATGGCCAGTTCCTACCTTTAAGTGGTCAAAGACCGGGATACTGGGATACTTTTTTCTTGGTGGTTAATACATCTGGTGACATCTCATTTAAAATAATTGATATTTATCATTCTTAAATCTGAAGTCCTCTAGGAAATTATACTAAATAAAATCTACTCTGCTAATATCCTCTAAATAGAATAATGAGGCCTAAATAAGAGAACATCTGTTTATGCTGATTTATTAAATATTCTCTGTCTCCTATTGAGATAGATATTTTGAATACCGCCATTGAAGTTCTAATCTTTGGTACCTCTTGATCTTTTTATGAATAGAAACAGAGTTCTTAAATATTTTAGTCTAATTGTATTGGAAAACCAATTTCTAAAACACAGAGCTAATTTTAAAGGCTAATCCTTAATATTCTGATCCTCTAAAACTAAATCTATACTAATTAGGGTTTCCACAGAAATAAAAGCAATGGGAAGTGTGTGTGTGTGTGTGTGTGTGTGTGTGTGTGTGTGTGTGTGTGTGTTTATCAGAAAACAGACATACTGTTAGAGGATCCAAGAGATCCTATGATCTACTGTCATATAAAAAATGTCACTGAAGAATCAGGAGAGCAGTGATATAATTTAAAGTCCAAAAGCTTTGTAATAGGTGGCAAGATATAATGAGTTTGTGTGTCACATATTAGGTAAAAAGATAGTACTAAAGTGCTCCAAAGTAAAAGCGCTGATAAATGGATGTACCTTATAAGCAAATATTACTTTGTTCTATGTTCTGTGTAAACCCTCCATGATATATTACAATTTTCTTTCTACACTGTTTCTCAGTTAGAGCCTAATATGCAAATCTCTTCTATAATGATCCTCATTAAATAATTTTTGAGATTTTGGACAACATTTTCCTTAGTTAAGTTGAAACAGAAAATTATTCTCCAATTAACAAATTAATTCCAAACACAGATAACCTTACTCATTAATACTACTGATAAATTAATTTTTTCTGCCATGGTATAAACATTTTAGGCATAATTTCAATAATTTCCTACCCATTAGGAAAGGAGTCTCATGTTAGCTAAGAACAAATGCAGAGTGACATGGTAATCATTCTTATAATATAATTTTCTCATTAATGTTATCATGTCATGTCTGATATGATGTTTTGGATTATAAACAGGGTCTTCGTTTGATCTCTTGCTAATCAAGACATGGATGTCCTGAAATTTACAACCAGAGTTTTTCATTCTATTTAGTGCTGGTATATAATATACATATATTTTAATGCCCTGCTATTAATATATTCTTCATGTATTCAACAATATTTGCAGTTACAACATGTAAACTCAAATTTCTGCTTGATAGCTGATTTTTAAACGAAACTCTTCAAATACTGTACAATACTAATATTGTATTTCTTAATACTTCTATGGAACCTAGGCAAAATATATCATGAAGGGACACATCACACTAAGGATCACATCTTTTCTGACTATTTATTAAAGGAAAATAAACCCAAGTGATTTTTTTTTAGTATACAAATAATTAATTATTGTTTTAAATTTATCTGTATATTAGTATGTCCAGCTAGCAATCAATTAAGACACACATAATTGTTATATTTTAAAATCACCTCAGTTAACCTGGGGTAGGGCAGATATCAGTCCTCTAAACTACCCCCCCATAGTGGGGCAGGTATGTGATACCTACCCCAATCACATGCCATCTGCTCCTAATAATTTCTATGAAGCTACCGCCCATTCATAATATCAAATATTTGCTAACGTTTTCATCTGTGCCGAATCTCGATGCACACTTAACACGTGTTTCTCTTCCATCAAACCCATGTGGCCTTGGCAATGCTCTCTCTCCTGTCTCCAAGGGTCTCCCTTTTTTTTTTTTTTCTTCTTCTTCTTCCCAGAATTCCTATCTCTCTCTAAACCCAAGAACCTTAGCCACACCTATCTCATCTGCCTTACCCAGGTGGAATGGCTTTTTATTAATTAGCATCAAAATACATCAGACTGTGCCCCAACAGTACTGTATCACAATTCAATTTAAACACACAGTATGTTGGGACAATGTTCCACAATTTGATTGTGTATTTTCTCTCTGAATGTTCTTTGTTTGATTTTGCTCTCTCTGTGTGTAAGTAGTGTGTGTGCCTGTGTATTTATATGTAATTTTGTGTAAAATAGACATTTATGAAATAAAATAAATTTGTTTAGAAGTTAATAAAATTTTCTGTAATTCTTTTACAATAGATAAAAAATAGGTAACAAGAGTGAAAAAATAAATAATTCTAATGACCAGGTTCTAGTAAAGAGAGAATAATTTAAAGTAAATAATGATTTATGTGACTATCCATCATACATACATATATGTGGACAGTGGACAGTTTATCCTCGTTCATTCAAAGCCAATTTCTCCACCCAACTGTCTAGATCAATCTGGACATGACATTGTGATGTTTATTTTAAGCCTGTCCAGTTTCAAGTTGTATAAAGCTCTCATCATTTGTTTTCTGTGTTTTTAATTAAAACACAAAGCTACAACAACAAAAAAACAAAAACCAGGAAAACATAGCTGATGTTGAGCAGTAACAGAGAATAGGGGCAGAGCATCCAGATCCAGTGAGGGGAGGAGAAAGAGAAGGAAGGACAGGTTGGAACCACAAGGAGAGAACCAGGAAACATAAATTGAAATGAAATGGGGCTAGGAGATGATATTTTTATTTTTTTTAATTTTTAATATTTAATTTGTTCACTTTGTATCCTAGTTGTTGCTCATCCCTGGTGGCCTCCTGATCCCACCCTGCTTCCCTCATCCCCTCTCCCTCCCTCCTCAGAAAGGGAGTCCTCTTCCCCTAACATCTGACATGTGCCTATCAAGTCTTATCTGGACTGCTTGTATCTTCTTCCTCTGTGGCCTGGGAAGGCAAACCCAACTAAGGACAAGTAATTATTATGTGGGGACCAGAGTCCATGTCAGAAGTAGTCCCTACTCCCCCATATTATGGGACCCACGAGGAGACTGTTCTGCTATCTACTACATCTGGCCAGAGGGCCTAGGTATACAAAAATGCATGGTCCTTGGTTGGTACATCAGTCTCTGTGGCATCTCCCCTCCTCTGCAAGGATTTGTTAGTGCCACTGGTCTGCTTATAGAACTCCTGACCCTCCAGGTTCCTCTATTCCCCAACACTTACATAAGACTCGTTGTGTTCACTCTGAAGATTCTGTGAGTCTCAGCATCTGTTTTGATCCCTGCGAGATGGAGTCTTTCAGAGAACCTCAATGGTAGGCTCCCTTCCTGTTCCTTCTCATCAGTTTTCCTGGTGTCTATTCTCTTTGTCCTTCTGAATGAGAATTAAGCATTCTCCCTAGGGTCCTCCTTGTTATTTGGTTTCTTTAGGTCTCTGTATTGTAGTGTGGTTGTCCTGTGTTATTTGGCTAATATCTGCTTATAAGTGAGTACACACTATCCCTGCATTTCTGGGTCTGGGTTACCTCACTCATTTCTAGTTCCATCCATTTGCCTGTAAAGTTCAAGATTTCTTTGATTTTAACAGCTGAGTAGTATTCCATTGTGTAAATGTTCCATGTGTTTTTTTTTTTTTTTTTTTTTCCATTCTTCTGTGAGGGGAATCTAGGTTGTCTTCCGATTCTGGCTATAATGAATAAAGTTACTATAAACATGGTTGAGAAAATATCCATGTTTTATGGTGAAACATCTTTTGGATATATGCCCAGAAGTGGTAAAGATGTATTTTGAAGTAGAACTGTTCCCAGTTTTGTGAGAAAGCACCAGACTGATTTCCAAAGTGGCTGTACAAGTTTGCACTCCCATCAGCAGTGGAGGAGTGTTTCCCTTTTCTCCACATACTTTCCAGCATGTGCTATCACTTGCATTTTTTATTTTAGCTATTCTGGTAGGTGTAAGATGGAATATCAGAATCATTTTGATTTGCATTTCCTTGATGACTAGGGACTTTGAGCATTGCTTTCATTGTCTCTTGGCCATTTGATATTCCCTGTTGAAAATTATCTCTTTAGTTCTGTACTTCATTTTTATTTAGATTATCTTGCTTGATGATGTATAATTTCTTAGGTGTTTTTAAAACATATTTTGGATATTAGCCCTTGGTTAGATGTAGGGTTGGTTATGATCTTTTCCTAGTCTATACCATTAATGCACATGTATGTTTCTATGTCAGAACCATGCCGTGTTTTTATTACCGTTGCTCTATAGTACACACTGAGGTCAGGGATGGACATACCTCCGGAATATCTCTTATTGTATAGAATGGTCTTAGCTATTATGTTTTTATTTTCCAAATAAAGTGGAGAATTGTTTTTTTAAGGTTTGTAAAGAATTGTTTGGAATTTTGATGGGAATTCCATTGAATCAGTAGATTGCTTTTGGAAAGATGGCTATTTTAACTGTTAATCCTAGCAATCATTGAGAATAAGCGCTCTTTCCATCTTTTGATATCTTCTTCAGTTTGTTTCTCCAAAGACTTGGGGTTTTTCATGCAGTTTTCACTTGCTTGTTAGAGGTACACCAAGATAATTCATGATTTTCTGTGCGTGTGTGTCTATTGTGAAGGAGGGTATTTCTATAATTTCTTTCTCAGCCTGTTTATCTTTTGTATAAAGGAAGGCTGCTGATTTTTAAAATTGATTTTGTACGACAGATGTATACTATCATATCATCTGCAAATAGTGACACTTTGACTTCTTCCTTTCCTATTTGTATCGTTTGATCTCCTTTAGTAGTCTTATTGCTCTAGTCAGGACTTCATGTACTATATTGAAGTGATATGGAGAGAGTGGACAGCCTTGTTGTATCCCTGATTTCACAGAAATTGATTTAACTTTCTCTCCAATTACTGTAATGTTGACTAAATGTTTGCTGCTTGTTGCCTTTACTATGTCCATGTGTTTTTACTTTATTTCAGTCAGTTTATATGATGAAATATATTCATTCATTTCTATATATTGAACCACCCCTGCGTGCCTGGGATGAAGCCTATGTGACCATGATAATAATATTTTTGATATGTTCTTAGATTCAACTAGTGACTATTTTTTTCTTTGATTTTAATTTTTTTACAGTTTTTTATTAATTTATTCATATTACATCTCAATGGTTATCTCATCCATTGTATCCTCCCATTCCTCCCTCCCTCCCATTTTCCCCCTACTCCCCTTTCCTATGACTGTGACTGAGGGGGAACTTCCTCCCCTGTATATGCTCATAGGGTATCAAGTCTCTTCTTGGTAGCCTGCTATACTTCCTCTGAGTGCCAGCAGGTCTCCTCATTCAGGGGTCATGGTCAAATATGAGGCACCAGAGTTCGTGAGAAAGTCAGACCCGACTCTCCACTCAACTGTGGGGAATGTCCTGTCCATTGGCTAGATCTGGGTATGGGTTTGAAGTTTACAGCCTGAATTGTCCTTGGCTGGTGCCATAGTTTGTTATGATAGTGACTATTTTATTAAGTATTTTTGCATCAATGTTCGTGAGGGTAATTTGTCTGAAATTCTCTTTCTTTGTTGGGTCTTTTTGTGGTTTAGGTATCAAAGTGACTGTGGCCTCTTAGAATGAGTTTGGTAATATTTTTCTGCTTATTCTCTATGGAATCATTTAAAAAGAATTGGTATTACATCTTCATGGAAGGTCTGTAGAATTATGCACTGAATCTATCTGGCCCCAGGCCTTTTTTGGTTGGGAGAATTGACTGATTCTGTTTCCTTAAGAGATACAGGACTATTTAATTCTTTTACCTGCTCTAGATTCAATATTTTGCTTTTTGATTATTTTTGTTGTTTTTTTTTGTTTTTTGAGACAGGATTTCTTTGTGTAGCTATGGCTGTCCTGGACTCACTTTGTAGACGAGACTGGCTTAGAACTTACAGCGATGCACCTACCTCTGCCTTCTGAGTGCTGGGATTAAAGGCATGTGCCACCACTGTCTAGCCTGGATTCAATTTTTATAGGCAGTATGTATAAAGAAAATTGTTCATTTCACTTAGGTTTTCAAATTTTGTGGCATATAGGCTTTTGAAGTAAGACCTAATGTTTTTTTTTCCCTTAGTTTCTGTCATTTTTTCTTCTTTTTCCTTTCTGAATTTGCTGATTTGAGTACTCTCCCTCTGCCTTTTAGTTAGTTTTGCTAAGGGTTTTTTATGTTGTTGATTTTCTCAAAGAACCAACTCTTGATTTTCTTGGATCTTTGAATTGTTCTCTTTTGTTCTCATTTATTGATTTCAGCCACAAATTTGATGATTTCCAATAATCTAATCCTCTTGGGTGTGTCTGCTTCTTTTTGTTCCAGAGCTTTCAGGTGTGCTGCTAAATTGCCTGTATAGAATCTGTCCAATTTATTCATGAAGGATCTTAGTGCTACGAACTTTCCTCTTAGTACTGTTTTCACTATGTCCTATAAGTTCTGGTAAGTTGTGCCTTCATTCTTACTGAATTCTATGAAGTCTTTAGTTTCTTTTTTTATTTTGTCCCTGACCCAGAGTTCAATGAGTAGGAAGTTTTTTCAGTTTCCATGAGTTTTTAGGCTCTCTTTTGTTTCTGTTGTTTTTGAGTTCCAGTTTTAATGCATGCTGGTCTGGTAAGATGCATGGAGTTATTTTGATGTTCTTGTATCTGTTGAGGTTTACTTTCTGGCCAAGAATATGGTAAACTTTTGAGAAGGTTCCATGAGATGTTGAGAAGAAGGTTTATTCTTTTGTGTTTGGGTGAAATGTTCTATAGATCCATGTTAGGTCCATTTGATTCGTGGTGTCTCTTAGTCTCATTATTTCTCTATTTAGTTTCTGCCTCAATGATCTATTACTTGGTTAGAATGGGTGTGGAAATCTCCCACTATCAATATGTGGGTTTCTATGTGTTATCTGTGCTTTATTATTGTTTCTTTTATGAATGTGTGTCCTCCTGTATTTGCTATATTTATGTTAAGGAATGAGATGTTCTCTAGGTGTTTTTTTTCCAATGATGAATATGAAGTTTCCTTTACCAAATCTTTTGATTAATTTTGGTTGAAAGTTTATTTTATTAGATACTAGAATGACTACTCCATCTTGCTTCTTGGATCTGTTTGCTTGGATCACATTTTTCCAGCCCTTTACTCTGAAGTGATATCTATCTTTATTGCTAAAGTGTGTTTCTTGTATGGAGCCGAATGATGGGTCCTGTTTTCACATCTACTCTGTTAGCCTGTGTCTTTTTATTGGGGAGTAGAGGCTATTGATGCTGAGAAATATTCATGACCAGGGATTGTTTCTGTTTTTTTGTTTTATTTTGTTTTGTTTTGTTTTGTTTTGTTTTTATGTTGGCAGTGGTACAGATAGTGTTTTTGTTTCCTATCTTTTGGTTTTGCAGAATTGGGGATATTTACTTCCTGTGTTTTCCTGAGTATAGTTAGCCTCCTTCAGTTGAAGTTTCCCTCTAGTATCTTCTATAGGGCTGGATTTGTGGCTAAGTACTGACTAAAGTTGGTTTTATCCTGGACTATCTTGTTTTTTCCATCTATGGTGATTGAAAGTAGGCTGGGTTGGTATCTACGGTCTCTTCATGTCTATATGGTGTCCATGCAGGCCCTCTGCCTTTCATAGTCTCTGTGGATAAGTCAAAGTAAACGTTAAAACTAAAAAGTTCCTGACACAAAACCTTCAAGAAATCTGGGACACTATAAAATGACCAAACCAAACAATAATAGGACTAGAAGAAAAATATGACTTCCAGCTATAAGCCTCACAAAATATTTTCAAGAAATACAGAAGAAAACTTCCCCAATCTAAATAAGTAAATGGTCACAAACATACAGGAAGCCTACAGAACTCCAAAGAGATTAGACCAGAAGAGAAAATCCTCCCACCATATTATAATTACAACATTAAATGTACAGAACAAAGAAAAATGTTAAAAGATGTAAGAGAATAAGTCAAAGTTACATATAAAGGCAAACATATCAGAATTACACCTGACTTCTCAACACAGACTATAAAAGACAGGAGGACCTGGATGGATGTAAGGAAGACACTAAGAGACCATAGCCACAACTTAATTCCAAACTATAGACAGGGCTCCAGCACTGTAACCTGAAATGGTCTAACTGTTTCCAAACTTAGAACTTTCCTGTCTCTTTGCTTGAATTTACTTGAAAATTTGTTTTTCCCTATAATGAAAATAGACTATTTCTACTGTGTGACATTGCTAAAACATGAGAATTTTTAAGGTTTGACTAGATTTGAGAACAGAGTGATTATAACACAGGCCTTTGATCCCAACACAGAAAACCCAGAGACCTGTAGATCTCTGAGTTCTGGGTGAGCCTATTTACACAATAGAGAGAAGGCAGGAACCTCCTGCTGAGAGAGCCACTTTTTGAAGCCTTGCAGCTACCAAAACAACCAAACGGAATACCAAACCACAAACAAAACAAAACAAAACAAAAAATGAAAAACCAAAACCAAAACCAAAACAAAACAAAACAAAAACACAAAAATGGTCAGTTTAAATTTTCCTACTGCTAAAGATTAAGCTGGGGAAGATTCCTGCACGTTACATGTTCTTCCATTAGAAGAAAAAAAACTTGTTGTAAGCTTTTGAACGCTGATTAAGGTGTTATGTTAAAGACTGAACCACCCATTCCATATGCATAAAGGAACTGGGCACAGATAGCCACAACAAATTTTAAAACCCAGGTACAAAATAATTGGATTACTTAAACTTTAAAAATAAAGCAATTTATATAAAATTTGGCTATGAAGATATAACCATCCATTCCATGTGGAAAAGGGCAGGACAAATACAGAAAACCAGTCCCGAACCTCAAAACAGGTACAAAATGTCTAGGGTATGTTTGAGCACTAAACTTAAAAGGAGTTTATATAAAGTTTATTTAAAACTTAATGCCTTTTCTATTGCTCAAGGCAACCAGCCTGTCTCTAAAATGGGAAACCTTCTCTTGTGAGACAGGTTGGCTGCCCTATACATCCAGTACCACAGAGCCCCAAGAAGGACACGTAGATCTACACAATCTTGTTTTCATTTCAATTAGAGATTGTTTGTTCGTTAATGGTAATGTCATACATCCTCTTTGAGAAGTGTCAAAATAAAACCGATCTTTATTCAAACGTTCTTTCTTCTGCTCTCACAAAGAGCAGAAAACCATCTGTAATTGATCTGTGGATTCTGTACACCTCATACATTTATAATTTAAGGACTGTACAATGCTTGTGAGAAATTAGGTACTTACAGAACAAAAGAATCTGACACTGGTGATGCTGGATCAGACCTGACAGGATTCCTTTTTGAAGATGCTGAGGTGCTAACAAATCTCTTCCAGTATCCTACATTTCCAGCCTCAACTGATGCTCCTTATCAGCTCCTGCTCCTAAGAGAGTTTTGAAGAAAGCTGCTAATCTCAATTAGTCTAGAAATTCAGACTGCCCCAACCAGGATTCTACTTCAGACTAGAATTTTGAAAAATATAGAGACTGAACCACAAATGCTATTGCTAGCTTTACTTAACCACTTTTCCCAATTTTATTTGAGCCCCCATGAATGTATTATTTGTCCCAAATCAGCCAGAAGAAACCTTAAGAGAATAATGTTCCATTTCATTTAAGGGTAGTGGGTAGGTTTTTGCTTGGTTTCTTGGGCTATGTATTTTTATGTCATTGGGAGTTGGTTATGTTATTATCAGTCTTATTCAGAGAGAAAATGAGGTTAGACTCAGGAATTTCTCTCTTTTCTTTTTATTTATCTTTCTTTCTTAGGTATGCAGCTAGAGGTTGAAAAGAAAGAAAGGTGAATATAGAAAATATATAGAGATGTTAGGACAAAAAATAGATTATTTAATCTACTCCTCGATTTAAGGCCTTAACTGTTACTGACAAATAAGGCTATTTTTAATTTAATGGCATAGAATGTTATATATTAATCCAAAAATAAGTTTATTTTTGATACGTTGGTATAGAATTAAAATGTAAAGTTACTCAGAGACACATATACATATATATATATACACACACACACACATATATATATATATATATACATATATATGTATTATTTCTACTCTAGCATGAGGTATGTTACCCATACAACTGATTTATAACATCAGGTTTACCTTCATTACTTTTGAAAGTGCTATGGCAGGTTGTTAGGATAATTAAGTAATGAAAGTTAGTTATTGATCAACTCATGGCCATGTCATATACTAGCCTAATTTAACACAGGAACACACATCCAAGGTTTAACAGATAGGTATGAGTCTATAGATAGATAAGGTAAAAATAGTTAGATACAGTCTTCAAAACCTCATGGACCTACAGAATATGGCTTTTAAAAACATTATTATTTTAAGGATTCTTTGACAATGAGACATATCAACTCCTGTCATCATCCATCCTACCTCAAGGAAAATGATAAGCATCAAAGGACCTCCTTATGGAGAATGCTTCAAATGTGGCAAACCAGCTACTGAGAAAACTACCTTTGTTCTTGCCACACACAGAATTCTGCCTGAAAGAACAAGCTTGGATGCAGGTAGAGTCCGCAGCCCAACTGCAGAGACATGGTAAGCAAATCCTCAATAGTTCCTGATTCACAAATATGTCTGGGAGATAATTTGGGCCAGAAGACTGAAGATGATGCTCCAACATTACAGAGTTTCAGGATTACTGAACAGTCATAAAACTGTCTTTGTCATTTTTTCATTTTGGAAGTTGCTTACCTACACTTCCTGTTTTTTCAGGAAATTAATCTTTTTTCTTCACTGATGGGGTTGTGAAGACCAGATAGTTCAGTTTTACAATTAAGCTTAGTTGTTTAGGAGATAAGAAGATACTTTTATGTCTAGATAAAAATTTTTTGGGTTGATAGAGATGAGATATAATAGACATAGATTTAAGTACAAAATGTTGGACTCTCTTAGATAGGATAGATAATACTTTCTTCTACGTTACCAAATATATATTGGCTGGCCATTGTGAATGTAGCTCTTGCCTGATAGTTTTTATAAATGCTCCATATTTATTATTGTGTATTAGTCTATTATTGAAAGAAAAGGAGCCTTTTATTGGACTTAAAAGCAGAGATGTTGGCATGATGTTCTTGTGGACTGTGAACAGTTTACCCTTGTTTCTTCAAATGCTGCTCCTCCACCGCACTCTCTGGATCAATCCTGACATTGCATTGTGATGTGTAATCTAAGCAATTTCCAGTATATATAAACATGTCACCATTTATTCTCGGTATTTTCAATGAAAATAAACTAGCCAATGCTGAGCAATAACAGAGAATAGGAGAGAGACATCCTGATCCAATGAGGGGAGGAGAAAGAGAAGGAACAAGATGATGGAGCCAGGAGGAGAAGACCAGGAATCATAAGAAGAAATGAACTGAGCCTAGGAGATGATTTAAAAGCAAGTATGAGGAAGTCCTCTTCTGTCACAGGCATAGGGGAGGGGAATAGTGTGAAAGAGGGAGGGAGGGAGGAACAGGAGGACACAAGCAAGGGGATAACAATTGACATGTAATCTGAATAAAGTAGTAAAAATGAAAAAAACCAAATAAAGTATATAAATTTTGAGAAAAAAAGAAATAAAAGCAAATATAATGTGGGAAGTTAGAATTGGAGGAAACTATCCTAGCATGGAGGTTTAGGATAGAATATTTATTGTGCAGCACTGGGCTGTAGGCTAATTAAATAGACCCTAGTCTCTGTGTGGAAATTTGGGTATAAAGATGGTTAAGGAGTTACTGCTGATTTAACTAAAATAATAATTCAACATTAAACATTAATAGTCTTTCAACAATATATACATACATGCAGATAGATATATGATTGATAGAGGAACAGTCTGTCATTCAGAAATACAGTTAAAGTTTTTGTTTTCTCAATAAAATTTCTAGTAATTTTCATGTAACATTGTTTAAATGGTTATTCAAAGCTCATAGCATTGAAATTACTAGCAATATGCTATTTTTAAACTAACACAGAGACCTTAAAAGCAGAGAATGATGGAGATAATACTGGAAATCAAGTGGTAATGTTTTACTGTAGCTTACCATAAAAAGGTTACATCCTGCTCAGCATGAGAGACAAGTGGAAAAGATCTCCATGCATCATGGGAATTAGATTTTTAATGTCTAAGATCATTGGATGACAGCAGAATTGCTGATTCATAAATGTTAAAAGGAAATTGAAACTCCATTTATAGTGAGACTACATTTAATAGTTTTAATATATTAAACCCAGAGATTGCCTTGGATGGAACAATAAAGCATATTGAATCCATAAATACTAGAGTAATAGCAAACACCACTGCTGAGAAAATACTGAACATTGCTATTCTAAGTAACAGGGAAAATTTACCAGAACATATCTTCAGATCTGTCTCTTAAAATATAAATAATAAAATTAGCTAACTTATAATCTGATAAAAGATGAATATACTTAACTTCTTAAATAAAAAGTGATGTAAGTATCACATATGGATATTTACAAATGTTGAAAGATTTCACATGTTAGATATTTTCCAACATAAGTACAACACAGAAAATGATTCAACAAATATATCAGTTTGAGGTAAATAATTTCTTATGATGAACTAATAGTGCACAAATGTGGGTGACTTTGTAGAAAAGTGATATTTGATGTATGTGTTTACACACTGAGTAGGACTGATAATTGTGAGCAATGATAAACAAGGATGTTTAAAATGGAAATAAATTTTTACAAGAAACCTTAAAGGACAAGCTTTAATTGAAAAGTTTTGATGACTCATTTTTTTTTACTTTTTTTTTATTAATTTATTCTTGTTACATCTCAATGGTTATCCCATCCCTTGTATCCTCCCATTCTCCCCTCCCTCCCATTTTCCCCTTATTCCCCTCCCCTATGACTGTTCCTCAGAGGGATTACCTCCCCCTGTATATGCTCATAGGGTATCAAGTCTCTTCTCAGTGACCTGCTGTCCTTCCTCTGAGTGCCACCAGGTCTCCCCCTCCAGGGGACATGGTCAAATGTAAGGCACAAGAGTACGTGAGAAAGTCATATCCCACTCTCCACTCAAGTGTGGAGACTGTCCTGTCCATTGGCTAGATCTGGGTAGGGGTTTAAAGTTTACCGCCTGTATTATCCTTGGCTGGTGCCTTAATTTGAGCAGGACCCCTGGGCCCAAATCTGCCTATCATAATGTTCTACTTGTAGGTTTCTAGGACCCACTGGATCCTTCTACATCGCTATTCTCCCATGCTTCTCTCATCTAGAGTCCCAATAGGATGTCCTCCCCTCTGTCCCAGTTTCCTGGTAAGTGAAGGCTTTCGTGGGACATGCAGTTTTTTAGAGCGGCTGGGTACTGGGACTTTGACAATGCTCCACTGACTATATAGGCAACACAAGTTGGACTTGTGGGGTGTCTTTCCGTTGTTGCTAGTTTTTTTTTTGTCTGTTTTTTCTTCTTCTTTTGTTGTGTAGAATCAAAGGAGTGGGTGAGCAAACCCCGAAGGACTGAGAATTGAATGTCATGGTCCGTTATGTGACGTCCCAAAATAAAGAATAGCGATATGTAGGAAAAAAAGAGTTGGGAAGAGAGGGATATGAGATATTTATCAAAGTTGATTTTAAATATTTGCAGGATTATATTTCACATATCATGCCAGGAATACTGTGTGTATTCAACAACAACATTTCTCAGAACTTTTTCAATAAAGAAATTCATATTAGTAAGTTTAATAATTTTCTTTTATATTTTTATAATTGTATTTTATCACAGTGGAATATTCAGTTATGGAATCTTGTCAGAGTATGCTTTAAATTTTTGACATAAATAATGAGGTCTTTAATAGAATTGTGGCAGAGTGAATAAAGTAAAGAACTGTTTAAAGCCATCAAGGGGAGGATGGCAAATGGCAACTGGCCACAATAAATGAAAAATGAGGAAAATGCAAAGATAACTGTGATTTCAAATTTTATCACTCAAGATAGACTTGAGAGATAGATTACCTATTCTAATTTTCTCTGGGATTTGCACCTGGTTTGTCAGGGTTCCAGGAAGTTATTTTTATTTTAGGTGCATTCCATTCATTTTTCTCTTAGTTAGTGTTCAGTTGCTATGAGGAGACACCATAAACAAGGCAATTCTTCTCAAAGCAAGTATTTGACTGGCAGGTTGTGTAGAGTTTCAGAGGGCTGATAGAAGATCATCATGGGAGAAAGCACAGGTATGGCAAATTAGCAGAGAAGGGAGGTAGCCCGGGGAGCCTACTACCAGCCACCAGTGACAATCCTCCTCCCACAAGGCCTTACCTTTTCTCCAACAGTTTTGCCTACTGGTGACCACGCATTTTTTAAATTTAATTTAATTAATTTATTTTTTAATTTTAAAATTTTAATTAATTGATTCAGATTACAACTCAGTTGTTATCCCATCACTTGTATCCTTTCTTTCCTTCCTTCCTCCAGCTTTCACTCTATTCCCCTCCCCTAGGTCTATGACTGAGGGGGATCTCCTCCCCCACTATATGGCCACAGGCTGTCAAGTCTCATCTTGATAGCCAGCTTATTCTTTTTTTGAGTGCCACCCGGCCTTCTGAACAAGAGGAGGTGGTCAAATATGGGGCACCAAGCATTCAAATACATGTTCCTATTGAGCCGTTTTCATTGTCTTATAAATTATGTTACTCAGTGTTCCTTTTATCAAATTAAAGCAGCTCAGTAGTTTGATTAAGATAACTGTAACTTGAGTACAGATACCAAAAGCAGTATGTGTTTAACTGGTTTTTTTCATTAATTTTTTTTGCATATTGTAATTTACTTAGGATACTTCCATCAAACTTTGCGCCAAAGTTTAATAAATGGAACTTTGACTAGTACAACACATATATGCACATTATACAGAAAATAAGTGTGTTCCTACCTGAAATTATAAATAAGTATGCTTTGTTGGAAAAATACTTCCAAATTAACAACCTATAAAATACATTTTACTTTAATAACAAAATTAAAATATTTTATCAAGGGAGAACCTATTAACCTGGATGAATTATGCTCTTACTCACTCAGGAATCATACCATCTCAATTCTGTGCTAAATATGGAATTAACCATATTTCCTCCACACTTTTAAGATATAACAGTTATTTATATCAACAATCATTATTTAATCTTGCCTTACATTGAGTGTTTCCTATCTCTAACTTTCTATAATGTACAAAATTTCTATTAAATTGGTATTTATGATGCTATTAATTTGTATGATATAGATAATTGCAACAGGTTAATTCAGTTTGATATGCTTTTATAAGGATTCTCAGAAAATTGAAAATTGAACTTTTCAGTCAGATGAATCAAGCATCAGGTCACTTGGAGTCCACAACCAGACCATCAGTATTTCATCAGATACCATGTCTATGTAACATTTGCATTAAGCTGACCAGAGTTTCTTCCTTTATTCTGTGTGGGTATCTATACCCACAATTTTTCTTAATGTTTTTATATTAATTAAAATATAATTATATTATTTCTCACTTTCTTTCTTCACTGCAACCCCTGAAGGTTCCTTCGCTTTAGTTCATTCCATGCCTTCCTTCTGTAGCCTCTTTCTTTTCAAATATCACTGTTACACTCACACACACATGCATATGCACACACACATGTGCACACCTACACAAACACACATAGATACAGACATGTTATGCATGAATGTATAAATACATTGTACGGATGCAGGTTAGTGTAAGGAGGTCATCTATGGAAAAAAATTATTAAAGCTCATAGCAGGCACTAGTTACCTGAGGTTATTTCTCTAGTATTGGGGATCCCTTGAGCTTTTCCTTTCCCCAGGAGGATTCTATTAGTGTTATTCAGTTCCTGTTTTGCCCACCATATTTTTGAAGTATGAATGAAGCTTTCCCATCATCATTTCTAGAGGCACAATCTTACAGCCAATTCCCTGGTCCTATGGCTCTTACAATCTTTCTTCCATTTACTCTTTTTGTTTCCTTTTTGCACTTTATGACTTTTAAGAAGATTTTAAATTTATTTTCCTCCCTACAACACTCTCTCTGCTTCTTTTCAGCTTTATACAGATAGCTTCATTTTCATATATTTATATATATGTGTGTGTGTGTGTGTGTGTGTGTGTGTATATATGTATATATATACACATACATAATGAGTCTAATTTTGTTGTAGGAATGTATATAATTTCATGGTTAATTTCTTTGTTTTAGGAAAATAATCAGAGGCCTCTTCTGTGGGAGAGGCTAAGCCTCTCTCTCCCTCTCATCAATCATTATTTGCCTTAATATTTTATCTATAGTTGAAACCCTATGAGATCAACCCCTTTCCATGTTAGTAGATCCATTTATATATTTTGAGTATTGTTTTTGCAGCTAGTTCTATTAAGAAAAAAAAACACAATCAGTCTTCATCAGGTTGGTGTAGTTCCTATGGGTCCTGAATGTACTAAATGAGCTGCCAATGGAGGGAAGCAATGAATAGTTCTTCCCAGTAGTGACACCTATTTACCACAGCAATGGCCAGCATGATAAGATAGCCATAAAGGTAATAGTAATCGCATGCTGATGCTAACCAACAGCTATCTAGGGGATGTAAGTCCCACTCAAAGGAGAAAACTCGTTCTCGTACTAGAAACCACCCCAACTACTGACAGCTAGTGAATTCAAGGATCATAGTCAAGAATCTACAACCACCACTCTTAGAACAGTATAACTCCTAACTACGCGCTAAATTTTACTTTTAAACCCACAGAAAAGTACAGCTATCACTCCTCTTCAAAGAAACATTTCTCTACAGCAAATAAAGACAATTAAAGAAAACCAAGGCAGTGTACAAATAGATAAAATACTGTGAAAATCCCAGTTCCATTGGATATATCTATATACAGTTCTTGAGGTTGAAAGAACATCAGCTAAAATACTACAGACATTTCTGTACACAGGTTTAAAATTATTCTTAGATGTCCATTTTAATGTACCCTGAATTGTTATTTATTTAAATATGATTTGCATTGTTAGGATTCAATGAAAAATTATCCCCCAAAGTAGATAATATCTTTAAGTATGTTTCAAGAAGAAATAAGCCATGTTTTTGTTATTAATGTCCAGCTTATTTAAAAGTGATTTTTCTACATTCATTTATTTGTCTGCAAATTTCATGATGTCATTGTTCCAAGCAGCTAAGTAACACTCCACTGTGTAAATGTACCACATATTCTTTATCCATTCTTTGGTTGAGAGACATCTAGTTTGTTTCTACTTTCAGGCTGTGATGAGTAAAGTTGCTGTGGATATGGCTGAGCATGGTTTTTTTTTTTTTTTTTTTTTTTTTTTTTGGGTATAGGTAGCCAGAACCAGAAATACAAACATGTTATGTACTCATTTATAAGTGGATATTGATTGTAAAATAAAAAATATCCATGCTACAAATTCACAGACCAAAAGAGACTAAATAATATGGTGGGCTCAAGGGGAGATGAATGGATCTCCCTGGGAAGGGAAAATAGAATTAATATGGCTGATGGCCTGAGGATGGGTCAGTATGGAAAAAGAAGGGCTCAAGTGGGGATACTATGGAGGGATAGAGTGCTGGGAGAGACTACTAGAATTAAGGGCAATTCAGGGGCAAGGTAGAAACTTAGTACAAGGGAAACTCCCAGGAATCTGTTAGGGTAACAGTAGCTAAGTCTCCTAGTTATGGTTGTTACATAGCCTGACCTGGCCTTTTCCTATAACCAGGCAAGACATCAATGGAGAGCTTGGGATACCAAGCCAGGCACAAAATGTTTGACCTACAATCTGTCTGTCTGGCATGTTATGTTGAGGTAAATGTGTCACAGAAATAGTGGGACATGCCAAATAATGACTGATCTAGCTCGCTAACCATGCCGCAAAATGAAGCTGACCATTCACACGTCCTGGAAGGCCAAAAACCAGGGGCCAGATGGCCCAGAGATCTAGGAAATAGCCAATGAAAACTGCAAAATATGGCAATGGAATCATTCCTGATGATAGTCTGCTCTACTTATTGACTGGCGCCTAGCCCATTGTCTTCAGAGAGGCTTCAGATGTACAGATGTAGATCCACAGCTAAGCACGAGAATTAGAAGAATTCTGATGAAGAGGGGAGGAAGAATTATAGAAGCCAGAGGGGTCAAGGACACCACGAGAAATCCCACAAAATCAACAAACCTGGGATCATAGAGGCTGAACTGCCTACTAGAGAGCCTGCATGGGACTGACTTAAGCCCCATGTAATGTATGTATGTTATAGTTGTGTGCTTTCATGACTTTATGGAACTACTAATGGAGGGAGCAAGTGCTGTTTCTGACTCTTTTGCCCAGTTTTGGGATCCTTGTCCCAAGGATCCCCTTGATATAAGGGGATGTGCCTAGTCTTATTGCAACTTGATATATCAGGTTTGGTTGGTATCCCTGCAATGCCTTCCCTTTTCTGAATAGAAATGAAGGATAAAGAGATAAGGAGTGAGGAAGTGAAGAAGACGGAGGAAGTGAGGAGCAGGGGGAGGGAGGGGAAACTGTGGTCCAGATGTTATATATGAGAGAAAGAATTAGTACAAAATAAGAGACTTTACAATTTGGAAGATTTTGTCTTTTCAAGTACATTTTATATTGAATTCACAGAGAACATGAATACAGAAATATTTGTTGAATTTACTAAAAAATATTTTATCTAGTTTACACAAGAACAATGAGTAATTCAACTGCCATAATATTTACAAGTAATTATTTGTGTATGTTTATGTTATGTAATCTTATTAATATAGTGTTATTATTCCTATCCTTCTAGTAAATGTTATAATAGATCAATTGAAAGTATAACAATCATGAAAGTAAAGGAAGGCCATTCAAATTGGCAAAGAAGTGTGCAATGTGTGTGTGTGTGTGTGTGTGTGTGTATATATATATATATATATATATATAAATTTCCAGGAGACATGAAACTGGAGAGGAATTTATGGGAATAGAAAATTAAAGTACCAAATTTTGCTTGGAAATACTATGATCCAACCTAATATCATGACATATAAAAATTGCATATAATAAAAGCAAAAAAATTTTAAGCTGAAAAATTACAGTTAAAATTTGCACAAGGTATATCTTTTTAAAGTTATGATTGATTCTGCTGATGAGCATTTACAAATGCAACTTCAGATGTTACTGCAAGACATAGATGACAGAAAAGTCCTGATCCTCTGACTCTTCCAATCTTCCTTCTTCAGCAGTGTTCCCTACACTTTAGATGCGGGAGTGATTTTGTAGATGTAAGTGTTGGAGCTGGGCCATACACTTCTGCATATTGATTGATTGTGCTCTTCTGCAGTGATTGCCATCTGCTGCAATGTGAGGTTTCCTTGATTAGGAGTTAAAGGTACACTTACTGTGAGTACCAGGACCAAAGCTTGTAGACCATGGCTAGGAATTAAACTGGTTTACTAAACTAGTGGTTATAGATTCTCCTGCAATAGCTATTGTTTTACTAGCAGCAGCATAACTGCCCAAATGTGTACTAAGCAAGGAGGACCCCAATGATGTGGGGTGAATGAAGCCCATGAAGACTCAATCCTGTACAGAGAACTATAGGATACTGAGTGAAGATCAAATCCAGAAAGGTGGCACTTCCCAGGTAAGAGCATACCAATTGGTTGCCCAGTGGCAGTGGTCAGCATTGTAAACATATACTAGTAACTTTATATGGACTCTACAGGTTATATTTGAGAATGTATATGTATGTGTGTATATAAATAAATATGTGTGTGTGTGTGTGTGTGTGTGTGTGCAATAAAAATTGTTAAGAAAAGAAGCAATGGATTTGAAGGAGAGTTGACAACCGTAAGTAGGAAGGCTTAGAGAAAGAAAAAACTGAACAAATATAACTAAATACAGTCTCAGAAAATAAACAAAATACCCAACTTCTATTTCTTCACAGATTTTTTTTTATTTTGGAAAAAATAACTAAACTCATCTTAGTATTTAAAATATGAAATCTCTGTTATCTTTATAAAATAAAATATACTCAAGTGCTCTTTTTATAGTCAAATATTACTTTTATAATAGTTTAAATAATAAGCAATATTTTAAAAGAATTAAGAAACTAGTTTAATATAATATAAAATGTCTTTTTTTTTTGATAGACCACAGTATCCAACCTCAAGCAATGTACCTTGCTAAATCATTTTCCTAATCTCCCATGGAAAACTATAATATAGAGTTGCTCTCTTCCTTAAAACATTCATTTTTACTAGGGTGTGTTTTCACATGCAATCATCTAAGAGGATGAGACTGCCTGTATTTCTTAGGAAGAATCTGCTAGAGAAAATAAAACATAACACACACACACATACACACATACACACACACACACACACACACACACACACACACACACACACACACACCAAAAAAACCCAAAAAACAAAAATCAAAAATACTCAACTCACTCCAAGAAAAGTAATCATATTTGCAAAAATTTCCCCTTGATGCAAACTTGATGATACTTAGTATCACTATGGATGCAAACCTCCAGGCACATCTGAGATGGGTTTTCTACAGGAGAAAAGACTCATCATACGGTAATGGCTAAGATTCAACACTCAGTAAGAGAGTGAGCTGAGCGGGAGCTCTGAGCTTCCTGACTATGGACACAATGTTACCAGCTGCATCACTTTCCTTCTTGCTGGTATTTCCCTGCTCTTAAAGACTGACTTCTGAAACTGTATGCCAATGGAAACTTTTCTTTTCTTAAATTGCTTTATTCTATCCAAGATGTAAAGAGGCTAAATTTATTATATATATATATATATATATATGTAAAGAATGTATGTAAAGTATAAAACCTCTGATTTTTTAATTAAAAAATTATTCTCTAATGTATTACATCCCTACTGCACTCCCCCTCCCTTCTCTCCTCCCAGTACCCCTCCTTCTGTCCATTATCAAGTAACCTGAGCATATGCAGGCTCACAGAGACTAAACCAACAATCAGGGATGCTGAATGAGGCTGACCTAGGCCCTCTGCATGTTTGTTACAATTATGTAGCTTGGTCTTCTTGAGAGACTCCTAACATTGGGAGTGGAGTCTATTTTTTAATAATTTTGTCTACTTTTAGGACCCTTTTCATCCTACTGGGTTGCTTTCTTCAGCCTTATTATGAAAGTGCTTAGTACTATTCCAGCTTGAAATCTCTGATTTTATTTGATCTTTCTGGTATCAGTATTTTTCTTAACTTTTAATATTTTTATTTATGAAAATTAATCATATTACATCCCAATTGTTACCCCTCTTATCTTCCTTTACAACCCTCCCTCCTCTTCCACCCTACTCTGCCCTTATTCCTCTGACAGGAGGGGTGCTCATCTCCCACCACTTGACCACAGCCTATCCCTCTGTGTGCCCAAAAGGCCACCCCACCAATGGGGAAATGATCAAATTTCAGTAACTAGAGTTCACTTCAGAGACAGTCTCTACTCTCCCTGAACACCCTCCCACAGATCCTCACACAAGCACCATTTGAGGATGAGCTCTCTACCTGCTATGTCTGAACAGGGTGTCTAAGTTCTTTGCATGCAATATCCTTGGTTGGTACACCACTTTGTGCAGGTACCCCTGGGTACAGATGCACAAGCCTTTATGGTCTCCTTATGGAGCTCCTGACCCCTCCAGGGCCTTCAATTTTCCCCCATTTTTCTACGTAACTCTCAACGCTTCACCCAGAGTCTTTCTACACGTTCCAGCAACTGTCCTGATCACCCACTGGATGGAGTCTGTCACAGGATATCTATATTGGGATAATATCCACTTATAAGTGAGTATAAACCATTCTTATCTTTCTGGGAATCAGTTACATCACTCAGAATGATCTTTTCTGATTTCATCCATTTGCCTGCAAGGTTCAAGATTTCCTTGTTTTTAATAGTTGAGTAGTATTTCATTGTGTGAATGGACCACAGTATCTTTGGTTGAGGGATATTTAGGTTGTTTCCAGATTCTATTATTAATAAAGCTTCTATGAACATAGTTGAACAAATGTCCTTGCTTTAAGGTGGAACATCTTTCAGGTATATGCCCATGAGTGCTATAGCTGGGTCTTAAAGTAGCACTATTCCAAAGTTTCTGAAAAAGTACCAGATTGATTTACAAAGTGAATGTACAAGTTTGCACTCTAACAAGCAATGGAGGAGTGTTCTTTATGCACATCCTTGCCGGCATGTTCTGACACTTGAGTTTTTGATCTTAGCCATTCTGATGGGTATAAAGTGCAATCTCAGATCTGCTTTGATTTGTATTTCCCTGATGACTAAGGACATTGAGCATTTATTTAAGTGTTTCTCAGCTATTTCATATTCCTCTGTTGAAAATTCTGTTCATTCCTGCACCTCATTTTTAATTGGATTATTTTGTTTGAAGGGGTTTAATTTCTTGAGTACTTTATATATATTTGGATATTATTCTTTATTGGATATACAGTGGGTAAGGATCTTTTTCCAGTCAGTAGGTTGTTGGTTTTTACTGTTGACAGTGTCTTTTGCCTTATAGAAGCTTTTCAGTTTTATGATGTCAAATTTATTAATTGTTGATCTGAGCCTGAGATATTGGTAGTCTGTTCAGGAATTTGTCTCCTGGGTCAATGAGTTTAAGGCTCTTCACCACTTTTTTTCTAACAGATTTAGATTTTGTTTGGAGGTCTTTAATCTTCTTGGACTTTAGTTTTCCTGTAGTGTAATAAATATGGATCTATTTTCATTTTTCTACATGTAAACATCCGGTTAGACCAGTACCATCTGTTGAACATGATGTCTTTTATCTATTGTATGGTTTTGATGTCTTCATCAAAAATCAAGTGTATATAGGAGTGTCAATTTATTTCTGCAACTTCAATTTGATTCCATTGACCAACCAGCATTTGATAAAATCCAACACCCATTCATACTTAAAGTCTGGGAGAGATCAGGGATACAAGGCATATACCTAAATACAATAAAGACTATATGCAGCAAGCTGACAGACAATATCAAATTAAATGGAGAGAAACTCAAAGAAATTCCACTAAAATCAGGGACCACACAAGGCTGCCCACTCCATATCTCTTTGGTATTGTACTTGAATTTCTAGCTAGCGTGATAAGACAACAAATGGAGAACAAGGGGATCCACATCAGAAAAGAAGTCAAAGTATCAGTATTCACAGATGATAAGACATAGTTCATAAATGACCACTAAAATTCCACCAGAGAACTCCTAAAGCTGATAAACACCTTCAGCAAAGTTGCTGGAAGCAATATTATTAAAAATTATCATTAGTCCACCTGTATAAAAATGACAAATGCACTGAGACAGATATTAAGGATTCAACACACCTTATAATAGCGCAAATAATATAAAATATCTTGGTGTAGGTATAAACAAGCAAGTGAAACACTTGTATGAAAAAACATCAACACTCTGAGGAGAGAAATTGAAGAAGATATCAGAAGATGGAAAGATCTTCTATGCTCATAGATCAGGAGGATCAACATTGTAAAAATGGACTTTTATTTTAGCTTTTACTTGTTAATATGTTTTTTTTATTTTATTAATTTATTCTTGTTACATCTCTATGATTATCCCATCCCTTGTATCCTCCCATTCTCGCCTTCCTCCCATTTTCCCCTTATTCCCCTCCCCTATGACTGTTCCTGAGAGGGATTACCTCCCCCTGTATATGCTCATAGGGTATCAAGTCTCTTCTTGGTGACCTGCTGTCCTTCCTCTGAGTGCCACTAGGTCTCCCCCTCCAGGGGACATAGTCAAATGTGAGGCACAAGAGTACATAAGAAAGTCATATCCCACCCTCCAATCAACTGTGGAGACTGTTCTGTCCATTGGCTAGATCTGGGTGGGGGTCTAAATTTTACTGCCTGTATTGTCCTTGGCTAGTGCCTTAGTTTGAGCGGGACCCCTTGACCCAAATTCAGCCTATCATAATGTTCTAATTGTAGGTTTCTATGACCCTCTGGATCCTTCTACATTGCTATTCCCACATGGTTCTCTCATCTAGAGTCCCAATAGGATGTCCTCCCCTCTGTCCCAGTTTCCTGGTAAGGGAAGGCTTTCATGGGACATGCCCATTGGGCTAGTATGCAGATATAAGTGAGTATATACCATTTGAGTCTTTCTGCTTCTGGGTTAACTCACTCATTATGATAATTTCTAGCTCAATCCATTTATCCACAAATTTCGGGAATTCCTTGTTTTTAATAGCTGAGTAATATTCCATAGTGTATATGTACCACAGTTTCTTTATCCATTCTTCTACTGAGAGACATTTAGGCTGTTTCCATAATCTGGTTATTATGAATAAGTCTGCTATGAACATGGTTGAGCAAAGTTTCTTGTTGTGTGCTGGTGCATCTTCTGGGTATATTCCAAGGAGTGGAATAGCTGGGTCTTGAGGAAGCCCTATTCCCAGTTTTCTGAGATAGCACCAGGTAGATTTCCAAAGTGGTTGTACTAGTTTGCATTCCCACCAGCAATGAAGGAGTGTTCCTCTCTCCCCACATCCTCTCCAGCATGTGGTGTCATTTGAGTTTTTGATCTTAGCCATTCTGATGGAATCTCAGTGTTGTTTTGATTTGCATTTCCCTGATTACTAAGGAGGTTGAGCATTTCTTTAAGTGTTTCTCAGCCATTTGTTATTCTTCTGTTGAGAATTCTCTGTTTAGTTCCAAGCCCCATTTCTCAATTGGGTTATTTGGTTTGGTGGTGTTTAATTTCTTGAGTTCTTTATATATTTTGAGTATTAGACCTTCGTCAGATGTAGGGTTGGTGAAGATCTTTTCCCAGTCTGTAAAGCAATAGTAATTAAAACAGCATGGTACTGGCACAGCAACAGGCTTGTTGATCAGTGGAATCGAATTGAAGACCCAGATATAAATCCACACACATATGGTCACTTGATTTTTGACAAAGAAGCCAAATCCATTCAATGGAAAAAGGATAGCATCTTCAACAAATGGTGCTGGTCTAACTGGAGGTCTATGTGTAAACAAATGCAACTGGACCCATATTTGTCACCTTGCACAAAACTCAAATCCAAGTGGATTAAAGACCTCAACATAAAACCAGAGACACTAAGTCACTTAGAAGAAAAAGTGGGGACGAGCCTGGAACATATTGGCACAGGAGACAACTTACTGAACAGAACACCAACAGCCCAGGCCTTAATGTCAACAATTAATAAATGGGGCCTCATGAGGCTGAGAAGCTTCTGTAAGGCTGGAGACGCTGTCAAGAGAACAAAAATGGACATCTTACCCAAAGCAATCTACCGATTCAATGCAGTCCCTATCAAAGTCCCTATACAGTTCTTTACAGAATTTGAAAGATGAATTCTTAACTTCACAAGGAAAAGCAAAAAACCCAAAGTAGGTAAAATAATTGTGTACAATAATTCCAGAAGAATCACCATCCCTGATCTCAAGCTGTACTATAGAACAAAAGTAATAAAAATGGCATGGTACTGGCAAAGAAATCTCTGATTTTAAATGACTAAGATTTGAGGCAGAGGCAGAGGGGAGGACAGGGATTTAGATTAGAATATTAGTCAGCCTGAAGGTTAACCACGCTAAGGAGACACTGAAGAATATATCCAGTATATTATGTATATGCTTTGCCTATTCAGATACATCAGATTATTGACACAAGAACCATGTAACTATCCTTTTCATTTTGAAATATAAGATTTATTATTAATGTGAAAATTTAGTTTTATGAATATACTTCTTTTATTTCTTTCTTTCTTCTTTTAAAAATTTATTATTGTCTCATAAAATGCATACCAACTACAGTCCCCCCTCCCTCCACCTCTCCTAGTTCCCCACATAGCAACTTTCTCACCCAGAATCACTGGGTGATTTCTTCCTTTCCTTTCAGAAAAAGCAGGCTTTCCAGGGATATCAACTGAACACAGCATGTCAGGACACCAGAAGAGTAGGCACAAACTCTCTTACCAAGGCCAGACGAGACAACTCAGTAGGAAGAAAAGGATCCTAAAAGCAGACGAAAGAGTTAGACATCCCCGCTCCTTTCTTCTTTGAGTATTCCACTTTTGAAAATAATATCTTAACTAGATATGATGTACACAAAGTTTTCAAGAATTTTTAAATCAGAGAAGTTTGTATGTTATTTTAAAATTTTTCAACTCAATTAAATATGGCCATTACTACTAACAACCTGGATAATAATACTAGCTCATAACGATATTTCTTAGTTCACTTACAACGGTCTAAAACTACCAATAATGGATAAAAACTATATAAACTGATAAACTACACTCCTTAAAAGTAACTACTTCAGGTATTTAAAGTCACTGTTTTGGATTCCTATATGAAAGATTGTCAGCAAAACAAACAAACAGATTTTTCTTTCATTATTCAGTTCAATAATTGCAAATTAAAAAGTATTCAAAACTGAACATTCCTAATGCATATAACTCACTCTAACTCCCCAAACGTGTATCATTTCCCCACTCCAGCCAGCCTCTTTTCTTCCTTCCAAATCTCCTTTCCATCTTCAATACTTTACATGCTGTTTGTCTCACAGAGGTTGTCTAAGGCTATCCGTTTGTTCTTAGGTTTATATCTTTGCACTAGAACTCGGTTTATTTAGATTGACTATAAAACTAGATCCTGTGTCACTTCCCTCTTTCATAATGTGTCACCTTTAAATGATTACACAATAAGTTACAGGAATCTGTGAAACTTTTCCTGTCCATACCAAACAGGAAGTCTCAATTTGAGTGTATTCAGCGCCAGTAGGCAGAGGTGTTGTGAGTCTGTGATCACCATGGTTACATTATACTTAGAAGATGACTTTTTTTCAGATTTCTCCCCATATTCTGACTTTAACAGGACTTCTGGGAATCTTCTTCCTTGCCATTTCCTGATTTAAGTGGACAAAATAAATATTCCAGTTTTAATTTTCTATATATTGCACTCAAGATCTACGAAATCTTCAAGAGTAGGACTTTATCAACTCACCTCCGTGGATCTCCGAAAGCAATGGCAAGAGTCTGTACTGTTTTGGGGATCTCTGCTACCTTTCTGATCAACTCCCATGAAAGAACAGCAAAATGGGAAAGGACATTTTTGCTTAGTGTTTCATTAATTTGATGAATTCCACCATCTAGCGTCGTGGATTATCTGTCTCAAACTTGTTTTTTAAGCATTTTAATTGTATTGCCAGATTGAGTGTTTAGAAGTGTTTTCATACCTCCTTCATTTTGATTGAACTGGCCATATTTTTTTTCTCATTCACCTTTGTCTAAGTCACTTCATCTCTGATTCATTCTATCCCTAATATTTCTCATCTCCACTCTCATTTGTCATCCCAACAGAAAATGTGTGACAGTGTAATCAGAAAATTTAATCACACATGGGTCCTTTCTTAGTACAGAGCCTTATGTGACTATCCAGATTTTAAAAAATCTTTAGAAGTGTTAATGCTGTTCCAATTGCCCCTTTTTTTTAACCCACCAGAAACTGATCATGCTTTAGCCATTTCTCAATCATGGAGCAACAATTGGCATACCATCCATATGTCCACATATTTATATTCAATTTCCTTTTTTTCTTTTTGTTATTAACAAATGAAGTATTTTTGAGTTTGACATCATGTCACATAAGCAGTGTTTGAAAAATAAACCCAAAACAAACAACGTTCTAAGTTCTAAAACTGCCTCATCAAAAATTCTTACACTATTTTCCAGAGGAACTTAATGATGGAATGTCATTTTTTATAAAGATTGGTGATATTTTCATGTTAAACAAAAGGCAATGTCTTTGTTCTTGAGTCAGAATTGTAATTTTAATAATAAATTAGCTTAAATGTATTGTATTTAAAGGGTTTGGTTTCCTGCAGAAACCTGAATTCATGCAACTTGTTTTAAAGATTTAAAATGTCTTATACTGACATTCAAATATAAAGTTTTAAACAAGGTTTTGTTTTAACTTTAAAAATTTAGAAGATGCAAGTTCTCCAGGAGAGTATAAAGTGACATAGTTAATTCCCTTCAGATTATCTTACAGATCATAGCTGTAGGGCAATCTTATTAACTTAGCTAGAATACATCTTTCTGTTGGTTTTAGTCTTTGTCAGAGCTTCTAATTTTGTAAGAAG
>OU015748.1:12465599-12498917 GCA_907169655.1 Acomys percivali
TGTGTGTGTGTGTGTGTGTGTGTGTGTGTGTGTGTGTGTGTGTGTGTTTTACCTTATCCATTATAAGGGGGTAAAATGGAATCTCAGAGTCATTTTTATTTACTTTTACTGATGGGTAAGGATGGTAAACATTTCCTTAAGTGCTTCTCAGCCACTTAAGCTTTCTCAGCCACTTAAGCTTCCTCTGTTGAGAATTCTGTTTAGATCTGTTTAGATCTGTTTAGAACCCATTTTTCATTGGGTTATTTCTTTTATTGATATCCAGTTTCTTGGGTAATTTAGCCATTTGTCAGATGGAGATTTGGTCAAAATATCATTCTGTAGGCTGATATTTTGTCCTATTAAAAATGTCTTTGTCTTTGAGATTTTCAGTTTCATGAGGTCCCATTTATTAACTCTTGATTAGTACCTGAGCTGTCAGTTTCCTGTCCAAGAAGTTGTCTTTAACTTGGACTTGAGTTTGGGAAGAGTGATAAATAGGGAACTATTTGCCTTCAGCAGAAAGGGATTTAAATAAAAATAATTAAATTTGATATGTGCTATTGTACATTTTTACTAAAGGATATACACATATAAAGTGATGGAGTAAAAGATTTTTGAACTTGGTGATAAATTGCCACTGAATGTTTTGAAAAGAAGCCATGTGTGTTATAACTAACTTTCCTTTAAATAAGCTATTAAATGAAAGCTTCAAAAAATTTCATAGGCTACAATAAGCTAAGACTTAGCATTTTTCAATAGCTAATTTTAGTTTGCTTACTGTGAGTGAATTGTGGTCTATAGATATGTACTGTTTTTAAGTTAATTGTTAACTTAATCCCACTAGTTAGGAAGCAGCAGTAGGCGTTTGCTTTGAGTTTGAGGTCAGTCTGGTCTCCAAAATGGGTCCAGGACAGCCAAGGCTACACAGAGAAACCGTGTCTCGAAAAACAAAAAATAAAAATAAAAATGTTAATATTTAATGTTAAATTGTTTTTAAGTTAAAAAGAATGATTCAAAATAATTCAAGATATGTATAGATATTTTGAATATATAAATTATATACAGTTATTTTGAGATCTAGTTATGTACATAAAGTTATAAGAAGCATTACAACATAAGAAATGTAAAATTCCAATTCATTATTTATCTAAGAAAATAGTTATTAACAAAGCTGTTCAATTATTGTTAAAAAGGTTAGATTATTGCTATTGCAGTAAATGAGCATTTGTTAATTATTTAAAGATCTCATTATAGCATTACTATTTGAAATTTTAATATGTTTTAATTTTTACAAAATTAACATTAAGAAAGATCACACAAAATATTACTTAATAAATGATTGTAAATAATTAAAAGTTATACTATTCTTTGTCATTTTTTCTATATTTTTGTTACTTTCCAAGATCATAGATTAAAAAAAAATAAGCATTTAGAAAATGTAATCACATTCCTCACATTACTGATTAATTAGATACCAATTCAAATAATATAAAAGATTAACATAAAAGTACAAATAAATTTATAAATCTTGCTAAGAAAAATAATTGAATGTATTTCTATTAATCATTTACATTTTACCTGATAGCCTAATTAGACCTATATACTGCAATTTAGAATCAAGCTTAAACTGTTTAAGTTTATAATAAGTGAAAACAGATATAGCATAAAATATGAAATGAAAAATAATGTTCTGACAAAAATGGGTATCTATAAGTGAGTTTATTAAAAAGAGAAAAGAAAAGAGAAATGAAAGTAAAGTTTAAAAGAAAGAAAATGGTTCCCATACATATACTATAAATCTATGTGAAACTTTCTTCAGGAAACCAAATAAATAAAGTAAAAGGACACAAATGGGGTGTGGAGGCACATGCCTTTTCCCCATTAAGATTTATTTATTTATTATTATGCATACAGTGCTCTACCTGTGTGTATGCCTGCATGGCAGAAGAGGGCACCAGATCATATTATAATTGGTAATAAAGGATAACCACACCCAAATAAATGAAATAACAAGGAGGGCCATATCAAGAAAGCTTAATTATCACACAGAAGGACAAACAGAATTAACACCAGAAGAAGTTGAAGAGAAAAACAGGAGGGGAACCTACCATAGAGGTCCTCTGAAAGACTCCACCAGGCTGAGATCACAGCCAAACTTCAGGATGAAGTACAGGGTGTCTTATGGAATGGTTGGGGCATAGAAGGACCTGGAGGGGTCAGGCGCTCTACAAAGAGACCAAAGTTGTCAACAAATCTGGGCAGAGGAGAGGGGGTTCTGCAGAGACTGATGCACAAACCAAGACTTATACACGGTGATGACTTATACCCTCTCTTCAGATGTAGTATGCAGGCAGTACAGTCTCCTTGTGGGTCTCATAATATGGAGAGTAATGACTACTCCGACATGGGACTCTAGGACCTACACATGGATAATTTTCCCCTGGTGGAATGGCCTTGCCAGGCCACAGAGGAAGAGGATGTAGGCAATTCAGATTTGACTTGATAGGCTGAGGTCAGATATTAGGGGATGTGGTCTCCCCCTTTTCAAAAGACTAGGGTAGGGAGGAAGTGGGGATGACGGAGGGATGGTGGGACTGGCTGAGAGGTGCGAGGCGAAGAGGGAGGAGGCCAAATTCCGGATGTAAAGTGAACAAAGTATAAACAAAAAGAGTAAAAGGGAATCCAAGTTAATTTGAAATAATGAATTGATATGCACTGTAACATGTCAAAAGTGCTATATAAACAATGTATATGTTATGGAATCAATAATTATTTCTTTATATTCAGCAATATGAGAGAATACTTCACTATTCTCTTTTGGTTAACAATAACTTGAACACAGCTTAGCTGTTTGGAGTGTTTTTTCTCCTCCCCAGCGATTATTACTGCTTATGTAATCTTGGAGAGAGGCATGCAATCTTTTAAATTTCAGAAACTATAGTGATACAAATATATGCCATACCCCCAGCTCTACTATATAACAAGGATAACCGGAAATGGCTGCCAAAACCCAGAAGCTTTACTCTTTCCTTATTATGATCCCAAGTTTTATGAATGGCTTTGTGTACAGAATCTTAGCAAGGAACAGTGCAAATTAAAGATTCATAAATATTAAGATATGATCTCCAAATGAGACATACTAAATCAATCTCTGGCTATGTGTTGTAAAGAATCTATAAAGTCTGTAAAAGAAAAGAGAGGCCTGGGAACATACTGTAATAGCGAATCTCACACATGTCATGAACTAGAAGCAGTAAAACAGAAACCGATCAAACCTACGGGCAAAAGGGGATTGCACACATATTCTGATTGCACAGCTGGCTGACCCAAAGCCATGCCCTTCAGAGGGAATATCTATGAAGTCCATCTAGAATAAGTTAAGAATGTACATGTTAGGTATTTTTCTATCACTGTGATAAAATCCTATAACCAAAAGCACGTTGTGAGAAATATTTACCTTGGGTTATGTTTAGAGAGGCATTAAAGCACTTCACTTCATCATGAGAAGGCTTAACAGCAAGGGAAAGACATGGTGGCAGGCTCAGAAAGATGACTGCGCTCATCTGCAACTGCAAACGTGAAACAGAGTGTGACTTAGATATAAGACAATACTGTGAACTCTCAGAGTCCACTTCCATTGACATACATCTTTCAGTATACCCAAACAAAGCCACCAAGTGAAGGCCAATTATTTAAAAGCAAATATTACTGGGAATGTTTCTTACATAGAACCCTGCAGACTAATAAAATGTGTCCAGAGACCAACAACAAAATATCATGTCAAAAAAAAGATTTCCCTTTTAAGAGCAAGTCTTTAAAAATAAGATAGAAGTAAAGCAAAATCCAAATTCAGTGGAGTATCATTCATCATTACTAGACATAAAAATATAGAAATGTGTTATTGTCCTTTGATGAAAAGAAAAGTCAATAGAAATTTGCTGTGATTAGAATTACCTCTTGTTATTAATAAGACTTCAAAGTAGCCATTGTAAAAAGTGTTTAGTATTAAAGGAAACCATGGCAACAGTAAAAATACACTATTTAAATATAATAGGCAAAATTATGATAAAAGATGAAAATTATATTTTAGATTTAAAAAGTAAGCTAACAGAAAGATACATTTTTCATATAATAGTCATGACATATTGGAAATGATAGACGTTATGAATTATAACAAAGCAAACAGAATTTATTCAATCCAAAAAAGAACAAAAAGACATCAAGATAATTTGAAATATTTGAATCTCTATGGTTAAGATTTAAATATTCATGAAATCAGGTGATTCTGTACATATAAAAGAAGAGGAAGAAAATAAATAATGACAGAAATACATATTATTATATTATTTTGCCTAAGAAAAATTAAATCCTACAAATAATCATGTTGATAGCTATGGTGTAATTTGAACATTTTATAAAATAAATTCTATCCAAATCCATTAAAGTGTGGGGTGACTCATTAAAAAACATCAAATATTTTAGGGTTAATATAAAAATTATATACCATACTTTTATTTGAAAATTATTTTTCAACAATACGTTATAATGGAATACAGTGTACTATAAATTTTATGGACTTACTGGTCATGTTTAAAATTAATATCTATGTAAAGTATAACAAGGAATGTGCAAATAAGACTTAAAAAAAAGAAAATTAGTAACAAAATAACAAATTTATTGCTGTCTACTTCAGTACATTTTGTAAATGTTGAAAACATCAAGAATTATTAGTTTTACTTAGAAGTATATTTAGACTCATGCATATACTCATATATAATAATATACCTCTAAAGCATAAATAAATGAATATTTAGAACAAAAAGCTGTATAGCTCATTCAGCCACACCCTTAACTGAGGAATTATTGGAAGTTGATGGTTGCTTGCGAAAGGAGGTGAGTTTCCTCAGGGATACTGATCAGGCTATAGTTGCCTGTGATGCAGTGGATCAAATCTACGCTCATGTTGGTAGAACTTAATGGGGCCACAGTGCAGTTCATGAAGGCAGACCCTGAAAGTTGATGTGTGTATTCTAGTGCCTGCTGGAAGAAGTTGGAGAGAAGAGAAGGTGGATGTACTTGGACAAAATGCACACTATAAACATGAAATTCTCCAAAAATAAATAAGAATATATTCAAAAATAAAATACAGTGGACCAAACATTGAGACAAGGCAGTTACTCCAAATATATTTATAAGATTTGTAACAAAGTTTAGAAATATTTTCAATATGTAAGTATAACCACAAATTGCTAAAATTACAAAATTTAAAAATCATGGATCATTAATAATATTAACAAAATTGATAAAACTTAATATTTAAATATAAAGACAATCATGAATAAGAAAAGGAAGAATATGAATCAATACAGAAACATATAAACAAATTTCAATGAGGGTATTTAAAATGCCTATTAATATATTTCAGTTTATTCTGAACTAGTGTTTTCTTTAGTTCTATGGACATTTTGCTTCACAAACATGGTCACTTTTCTAAATCTATTAAGGTTTTTCCTAAGAAAATGCCTCAATTTATAAGAAAACTCAAATTATCATTATGAATTGTAACTTCCCAAAACTGTGTATGTTTTAACTTTTGATTCCACAAAAGCTATTTTTCTGGGTTTTGGATGAGTTTTGAGTTGAGTTCCATCATACATATATATATATGGTATTTCAGTTCCTTCTAAGTAAATGTAACTCTTCTCAGAGGAAAGATATAATGATTTAATTTCACTTTTCTATCTAGAGGAGAGTGTGCTCAACTGGTTTCTCATTATTTAAGACAAACTCTTTAAGAGGAACTCTATAACTGATGTCACTATAGTTCAGATCTCACATTTATACTATATACTTATGTTTATCATTGCTCTATAGACCATTATTATGTCAAAAGGGAGGACAAAGCATGTGCCAATATGAGGCTTTGCAAGTCTAATCCACGAACAGCATGGCTGCAAGATGGAAGGTCTCTAACTAGGCTTGGCATGACCATAAGCCAAAACAGAATCCACTCAGCAACAATTTAAGTATAAAACCTGGTCAAGCAAGAACAAAATGTAGGCTTAGCAACATTAAAAAAATTATATTTTATAAAAACAATTAAGATCAGTATAAAATTAAATTATGCATATTGTATTTTCTTAGACAGAGTTATAAATACTCAATCTACATTTTTAATATTTGTATGGAATGATTACACTTTACTAATGTTGAGCACAAGTAATGCATGTTTTCTAATATTACAAAAATACTCTCTTATATATTATATAGACAAGTATATACATGTGTGCATATGTGTTATATGTCTATTTGTAATGACCAGTAAGACAATTTTTAAAAGGGTTTTTGGCTGAGCGTTAATATCATTACTTATATTGTATGTCATAAATTCAAGTGACACATACTATAGTAGCCTTTCTATACTATAAAATAGTACACTTTCTATACTAATATAGTTTACTTCCTATTGCTGTGATAAAAGGGTAGAGAGGAGAGGCTGGGGAGGAAAGGGCAGAACTCAAATTAACATAGAATCGGGAAGTGAAACTGTGGATATTAAGGTAAGCTGCCTGCTGGCCTGCTCTCTATGGCTTCCTCCGCTTGCTTTGTTACATTACCCAGGAATGATCTGCCAAGGACTGCATGGACTTCTAGTTCATTGGGACCTCCAATAGTAATCACCAGTAAAGAATATACCCCATAGATTTGCTTGCAGACAATGTGATAGGGGACTTTTCTCAATTGAGGTGCCCTTTTCCCAGAAGACTCTAGCTGTGTTAAGTTGACAAAAAAAAAAAAATGCTAACTAGTATAGCTAGAGAAATACTTAGGCCATGGTTTTGCCAATGGGAACATCTTACCCAACACATCCACCTTGCAGCATGCAGAAGCTTGTATTTGGAAAGATGACTGTTGTCATGGGAACATCCTACCCAATACATCCATATTGTGCCATGCAAAAGCTTGTACTTAGAAAGACCACTAATGCCAGCTCTCCTCCAGCAAATTGCATAACAGATTCCAGCACTGTGAAAATGAGCCAATAGGGGGGTTTCTGGCTGGTTGGGTACTGGTTTCTCTATGTTACACAGGTAAATTATGTGATATCTGCAGTACTTGTGACTTATCATATATTTCAATGAATGACCAAGAGCAAAGGCAAATGCCCATGTGTTCTTGTTCTGAATTGTCTTCATTTTGTTTTAAATCTGACTCATATAACAAATAATGAAGCAGATTATAAACTCAACTGTCTTTCTCCACAATGCAGCAGTATACATTTTTTTGGGTTGAAAGATTTTTCTTTCATGTTCCCTAAAAAGTTTCATGAGCTGTTAGGTGGAAGACTGAAGATGGTTTATTTTTTAACAGCTGTCTCATCTTTGTAAATAATGTCTGCATCTTATTCCAAAAGAGGAAGGAGTCTTAGCCTTTCTGTCTGCTGTTTGCCACAGTGGACACACTGCGGAGAGCTGTATGAAAGCCTCTCTTTCCTAAGCCAGCAGCTACCATGAAGATCTTCATCTTGACTTGTTAACAATAGTTTTCTCTCAATGGAATTTATTGTTTGCTAAATTACTATTTTATGTTTTTTTTTAGAATTATATTGTTACTCTTACAGAAAGTTGTTTAGAGAGAATAAAATGGAATAAGTGAAATGGAGTGCAGCAGTGAGGCCCAGCATCTGTCCCAATCCTCTGCTGAGTGGACTCTCTCAGAGGACATCTATGTTGAGCTAATATCCATTTATAACTGAGTATATACCATGCTTGTCTTTCTGGGTCTGGGTTACCTCACTCAGGATGATCTTTTCTAGTTCCATCCACTTGCCTGCAAAGGTCAAGATTTCCTTGTTTGCAATAGCTGAGGAGTATTCCATCTGGAAATGTACCACAGTTTCTTTACCCATTCTTTGGTTGAGGGACATCTAGCTTTTTTCCAGAGTCTGACAATTACAAATAAGCTGCTATGAAGTCTGGGTGGAATGATGAGAGTGTTATGGAAGAATGGTGGGATGAAAGAACCCAGAGGTTTCAGGAGTCCCACAAGGAGACAATCAAGGGCAGCAGATTTGGATCCAGGGAGGCTTGTACAAACTGTTGCACCAAGGACAATGTATGCAGTAAACATAGACCCGCTATTCAGATCTAGCCAAAGGACAGCTCATTCTCTGTGGTTGTGGTGATAGTGAGGACTGCATACAACATGAACTCTGGTGCCCCCAATTTGATCACTTCCTCTTAGTGGGGAGGCCGAGTGACACACAGAGGAAGGGGAGGCAGGCTATAAGGATGAGACCTAATAGACTGTGGTCATATGGTTGGAGAGGAGGTCCTCTTCTGTCAGAGGTCTAGGGGAAGCAAGTCAGGCTGAAGAGAGTGGGAGTGTGAGAATGGGAATATACAAGCAAGGGGATAACATTTGGGATATAATCTGAATAAATTATAATATATTAGAATTTAAACATTACAAATAAACGAATGCGATGGAAATTTAATTTACTATAGGGTAACAAAACGTATTAGTACAGTAGACAGGTCCAATTCCAGAGAAGCAAAATCTGGTGCCCCAGATGAAAGCAGAATTCCCTTTTGACATTGAATTTGTATACTGTCTTCGTAGTTAAAAGTGTGGACATCTGACTTTTCTCTATTCTAGATTCTAGATTATTGGGTCCTCAGTGTGACTGTTTGAAAGATACAATAGTGTGAAACTTTGATATTTCTCTGGAGCCTTGGCTTATGTGTAACTAGATCCTCACCTTCCAAATTATCCTCCTCCCCCAAAGCATTTGTTAGTTATTTTCTGGGATAGAGTTTCTTAATAAGATTGTTCTGTGGTCTTTTTTTTAAACTTTCATAAGGAAATTTAATAACATTTTGGATTCCCTATTGATACTAGGCAAAAATTAAAGATATTTCTGCTCCACTTGCATTTAGCTTTGTGCATTAGAAGAAAAAAATAACTATAACAGTAATATGATGATTCATCATTATAAATTTATATTACAACCATATCAACATAAAACTCTTTGCTTGCTGTAGGCTATTTGTTAATTTCACAACAGCAAGATAAATTTTCCTAAGAAGTAAAGGCAATAAAGGGATGTAGTTACTCTAAGGAGATTAATAAATCTTTTAAAGCATATTGTAAATTCAAGATAGTATTGAAGCAATTAAAGCATTAATTTGTATATGATCAGATTTGAGAATGATAAATCAAAAAGTGACAGATTTAGAACATCTTTTATTCATATTCCAAGCATGATTTTACTTTGACGTCTAATATAAATAATGTTTTTATTCTACAAAGCCTCATCTTCTAGGCCTACACAACTGAAATGCATGTCTCCAATTAATGTAATTCAGAGTAACAAAAAACACCAAAGGGTTTCCTTCATTTGTTTTTTTCAAACTCTTTTGAGAGTTTCTGGTCATCTCAGCAACAAGGTCCATAATGTCCTGTAACAAAAGCATGTTACATCTTCAGCAACATGGTTTTACTGTCTAGTCATGGAGGGAAGCAAAGGAAATTTCCAATGCCCTTTACTGTTCTGTGCTACTGGCAGCCTTCATGACTACTATTTTTTAGGAGGCAACTTTTGCCTGCGCCTGGGTATTTCATTTAACCCATGCTCTTTACACCAAGACTGTTACATGTTTTATTTTGATTAAAAATAAGCTTTCTGGGAACTGGAAGGAATGTGTTAGTGGCACTCTGCATGATTAGCATAAAGAATGGAATGAGTCATATACACAACGTGTTGATGATCAGAGGATAGGAAGCACACAGAAAATCCCTCTGCTCTGTCCTAGGCTGTCCATAAGTCAGAGAGGTTGTGAGTAATGATGAAGAAAGATAATTCTTCTAAACATAGAAAGCATTAGGCACTCTGGCTGATAGAAGCTTATATATATATATATATAGCTTCATTAGGAAAATATGGGGCAAAGATGAGAATGTGAGGAGGGAGGTGAAAACATGGTTTAGAAGTTAAGAGAAATCAATATTTTTCTGGGGCCCTCCTAGGATGATTTCTAGAACCAACATGGCAGCTCACACCTATCTATAACTCTAGTTTCATGGGACATGTTTCCTTGTTCGGTCCTCTGTGTGCACAAACACGTACATGTCGTCCAACACTCAAATAACTAAGGGAAAAATATTTAAAGGGGGGAAAACAGTGACATGGGCAAGAACTTCCTAATCCAAATATTCTTATTATGACATAACGATGAGAACATAGAATATAAAACTGAATATATATATTTAAAAGCGGTTTAATGTCAAGGCCCAGAAGAGAGGCAGGCACAAAGTTCCAACGCCTGCAGAGGCCTTACTGGCAATTTTTAAGTAATAGAAGGGAGGGTACACACTCATTAAGAGTGAAGACCATGGTAGGTTGCGCACACTACAGGAGAAGCACACTCCTTGTGCTTGACAGATTAGAACATGGTTGACTGTAGATGGAAGGGATCTATGCAAGAAAATGAGGGCATCTGAGTGATTGGGAACAAGAAATACTGTATAAATTCTCCAAAATATACTATAATATTATTTATGTTGATATCTCATTGTCTGTTTATTCCATGTTTTTATTTTAGTTTCATAGAAAATATTATTTAAAAAAATACATTCTGGAATTTCTTGGAGGGATTCCAAGATGGCGGCGAGTGGTGTGTGGACCTTGTTTAGAAGGCAGAGTAATCAAGATAGGGAATTGGACTGATTTTGTTAACCAGAAACACCAAGCTCCCCACCCCACTACAGCAGGAGAACTCCACAGTTTGAAAGGAACAAACTACGGAAAACCTGCATATCCCTGAACGCAGGAAGAGCATGGACTCCCTGGAGAGCAGACCGAGGAGGCAGCAGCTGTGGCTGCTGAAGTAGGTAGCTGGGAATCGCTAGCAGAGGTGATTTTGCATGGTATATGCAGGGAGAAACCCACCACAGGCGCAGCTGCACAGTCCAGGAGCAGAGGAGAGGCTGAGGCGGAATCTGTTGTGCACTACAGAGCAGTACCCAATGCCCACGCGCCCCCGGGTTCCAGCATCGCTTCCCCGGAGTCCCATAGTGACTCCAAAACTGAGTCTCACTCCTCTGACAAGGACTTTGGATTTCCAGATGGTTGCTATGAAGAAGTGGTATCTGATCTGCAGGGAAGAGACTGCAGAAGCTATCAGGAGCCAGGGACCAACACAGGAACTGGAGGTTACTGGATGAGAGAGATCTGCACAGTGCTGCGGACCACAAGTCGGTCTGGCCTCCTGCCTTCCAGAGGCACAAGGAGGAATGCAGACCAGTCCGCACAGCCTGGACCGGAGCCTGCCTGAGAGCTAGGAGCTGTGGCCTTGCTCAGAAGCATGAATTCTGTAAATGGGACTGAAATCATCCCAGCAGCGAGGCTTCAAAGCTCCTGGCCTAGGGAAATCTTCGGGAAACAGGTGGAAATGGACTCAGATCTCCTCCACCTGCCCCGTGACAGTCCACGGAAAGCCCAGGTGCCACACAGGAGCTCAGAAGGCTGTGGACAGTGACCAGACTCAGAGCATGGTCTGAGACCCGAGATACTACCAGGAGCCAGAGACCAGGGGAGCTGGGGATTACTGACTTAGAGAGACCCTCACAGGCTGGTCTGACCTTGTGCCAGTCAGAAGCACATGAAGGAAGCAGATCAGTCCCCAGAACCTGGTCTAGAGCCTGCCTGTGAGCTGTGAGCTGTGGCCTTGCTAGGCAGAATGAACTCAGTTAATGGAATGGAAATTATCCCAGCAGTGAAGCATCAGAGCTTCTGCCCTTGGGAATTCTTGAGGAAAAGGGTGGATCTGTCCTCAGACTCTCTCCATCAGACACTGGAAGCTACCTCACAACGTTAGGCACTGCAGGATGACTAAAGGCCAGCATACAAGCATAAACAACAAAAACCAAACTAATACGGCTTCTCCAGACCCCAGTTATCCAAAGAAAGCAGAGAACTCAAACACAATTGAAATATAAGAGAATGACCTCAAATCCTTAGTAATGAAGATGATAATGGAGGAATCAAATAAAATCCATAATCAAATGCAGGAAGATGCAGCCGAACAGATGGAAAACTTAAAAGAAGCCTATAGAGAGGTACTGGAAAAAAATTCAGGAAAATACAAACAACCATATAAAGGAAATCAATAAAAAAATATACAAGGTCTGAAAGTCTATAAAGAGGCAATGGAAGAAACTCAGGAATATACAAACAATCCAATGAAAGAAATCAATAAAACAGTTCAAGATCTCAAGATGAAAATGGATACAATGATAAAGACACAGACAGAAGAAAATTGGAACGAGAGAGCTTAGAAAGGAAGGCAAGCAACGCAGAGGTGAGCTTCTCTAACAAAATCCAAGAGATGGAAGAATGAATCTCAGGGCTAGAAGGCAAAATTGTAGATCTTCAATCAACCATTACAGAAAATGCTAAATCTGAAAAATTTCTGAAACAAAACATCCAAGAAATCAAGGACACCACGAAAAGAAGAAGCCTGAGGATTATAGGCATTGAGGAAAGAGAAGATGCCAGACTCGAAGACCCAGAAAATATTTTCAATAAAATCATAGAAGAAAACCCCCCAAAGTAAAGAAGGAGATGCTTATGAACATACAAGAGGCCTACAGAACACAAAATGAATAGACCAGGAAAGAAAAACTTCCTGCCACATAATAATCAAAACGCAAAATATACAGAACAAAGAAAAAATATTAAAAGCAGCAAAGGAAAAGGGCCAAGTAACATAACGGCAAACCTATCAGATTTACATTTGACGTCTCAGCAGAGACCATAAAAGCCAGAAGGGCCTGGACAGAGTTCCTACAAACCCTAAGAGACCACAGATGCCAGCCCAGACTACTATACCCTAGTTTGAATATTGAATATCCAAGGAGGCTCTCTGAGAAACTAAGTCTTCCCTTTGTGTGTGGTATCCTTTTGCAGATAGCTTCTTGGTTAGGGAAGGGAGCCTGTGTTTACCTTCCCAGCTGATATCTCAGCCTCCAACTGGTTTGGAGCTGTCTAGGCCCCATCCAGGCTGCCATACTCTTTGTGAGTTTATGTGTGCATCAGTCCTGTTTTGTCTGGAGAGCATTATTTTTTTTTGGTATCATTCATCACCATTGGCTAGTACACCCTGCCCTACGAGGAGCATGCCAGCGAGGACCTTCTATTTAGATCTCTGCCTCTTGTTCTCTTGTGATACTCTGTATTAGTTCTCCTCTATCACAGGAGGAAGCTTATTTGATGATGGGTGAAACAAAATGGATGGGAAATCTGTAAACGTTGTTCAAAGGGGAATGCAAATCAAAACGACTTTGATATTTCATCTCACACCAATTAAAATCCAAATTAAAAAACACACACAAAACAACAAACACAACAACAACACATCCAGTTCCTGTTGGCAAGGATATGGAATATGGAAAAACATAAGTTTCTGATATGACTGTAAACTTATATAACCACCATGAAAATCAGTGTGGTAGCTCCTCAGGCATTTGGAAATAGATCTACCACAAGATCCATTTATCCCACTTTTGGCCACACACCCAAATTACTCCCACTACAGCGATACTTGTTCATCCATGTTCATTGCTGTGTATTCGTAATAACCATACATCTAAAAGAGAACATATGTTCATCAAGAGATACATGAGTAATGAAAATGTGGTATATTTACAAATTAGGATATTTTTCAGTTGCCATTAAAAGCAAATCATGAAATTTGAATGAAAATGAATAGATCTAGAAATAAATAATCCTGAGTGTAATAACCTATACCACAAAAGACAAATATGGAATCTATTTTTTTTAAATTTTATTAACTTATTCTTGTTACATCTCTATGGTTATCCCATCCCTTGTATCCTCCCATTCTCCCCTCCCTCCCATTTTCCCCTTATTCCCCTCCCCTATGACTGTTCTTGAGAGGGATTACCTCCTCCTGTATATGCTCATAGGGTATCAAGTCTCTTCTCGGTGACCTGCTGTCATTCCTCTGAGTGCCACCAGGTCTCCCCCTCCAGGGGACAAATAAATATCGGTTAATATTTATTTTTATTTCTGAATCACCAAACATGACAGAATAAATTCCATGAAGATAAAACAAAAACTATCACATTAAGGCTTGATCTGTCAATACAATATAATGAAAATAACTCTAGAGCAGGCAACAGATACATATCAGGACTCGGTACAACCCATCCTGTGATAGTCTTGTACTTGTTACTTTAATCATCCATCCCTTTTGGCTCTTACACTTTTTATTCCTCCTCTTCCATATGCTTTCCAGAGCTCTGAGGAGAGGGCTTTGATAAAGATATTCCATTTATGGATATGTGTCCCAAGGACTCTCTGTATTGCTCTGTCTGTATCCCCCCCCCCTCTCTGTCTCTCCTATCTGGGCCTGTGCATTTGTTCCCAATGCTGCTGGAGAATTATTTTCTCATGATGACAGAATAAGACACTGATGTATGATTATAGCAGAATATCAATTTTATTATTACTTTTATTTTTAAGACCAGCACTGTTTGGTTTTATCTTAGGACTCTCGGATATCTAGTCTCTGGTTCTTAGTCACCCAAGTAGTGTTGAGTTTGGGGTCCATTTGTGCAGTGGGTTGTTTGTCAAATCAAATATTGATTGGCTATGACTTACCTTGTCTTGATAAAGAACATATTATAGGCCAATGGAATTGTTTTTTTCTTGCTGCTTATATTTCTCTTTTGGAAGCCTTCAGAGTAGGATTGAAGGATGGAAGATAGGGATATACAATTGAAATTGAGGGGCATTTGAGGCATGATATTAAAACCGATGAAACTGGAAACTTCCTTTAAATATGTGAAGGCACTTTTTCTGAGGTCTGCTAATAATGAGGGAGACCGAGTCTCAACTGGCCATCTCTGGCACCAAATGTGGTCCAGACCTGGATTACATTCAATTAGCTTATTAGCCAAGGGGAAACCATGGAAATCCCTTACAATCCAGGATAGTGTCAAGACAATTTGCTCTCTGCAAATTGACAGGGGTGTCATTCTGGAGAACAATACTCAAGAACTCATTGTACATGGAACAGTATTTATGTTTATGTTAGCTTTAAGCCTCCCTAGACATGTTAACTATTAGTATAACCACAGATATTAAGAAAGCATAAGGAACAAAAAGGGAGGAAATAATCACTCTAGGAAGGTGATAAATAATAGATAGTTGTAGATAAATTGGAGGGGAACTGAAATGAAAGGATCCAGTGCGGAAAAACTAAGATGTTGCCATAATGGAGAGAATATTAAAAAGAACAGCTAAAACTATGGGTCATTTGAGTGGTCATATAGAAGCCTAATGTACAAGAAGATTCTTAAAATATATACAAAGATGAAGGTGATCCAAATATAATTGCCAAGTAATGGAGAAACAAAGTCCCAACCCAATATCTCGTACAAATGTAACCTCCAGCATCAGGAGTCTGTTAAATGTAGCTAAGTAGTTCAAAATGGTCCCTGTGAAATTTACAAACAACTCAGGCTCATTCTAAGGGCACTAATTGCTCTCTACAAACAGATGGTAAGATCCTATGGCTGTGGACAACACTACCATATGTCAATGAGGACTGCAGCTGTTGCCTAAGGAAGGCCTTCATGCTTACTAGCTAGGTACTGGAAGGTATTCTGTAGGCTACCAGAAGAGAAAGCTACACACCAACCTATTTATAAACACTTTGGTATTCAATGGTGACTGGTGACCAGACTGCAAATTATACTTGTACAAGAGTGGCCCAAATACTGTGGAAGTAATAAATCACTGTTCAGTTAGAAAATAAGGAAAATTCCATGAGATGAAGCCCATGTCTGGCACTGCGCAAGTGACAAGAGTCGAAATTAGATAGACCATGAAGCTAGAAGAAAACCAAATAATATTGTTCTGCTAAAGGAGTGCAGTATTAAAATGACTCCTAATAGCATTCATGTGTATTCATAATAATATTTTTTAAGTGAGAGACCTAATTTGTAACTTGATATGTTTTGATTTGAATCAAACTATGCGGAAATTTCAAAATTAGACCAAAAAAGTAAAATTTCAGGATATATATGATTTAGAATTGAAAAATAGTGCACAGGTGAGCAAAGATTTTGATCACACAATAGGAGTTTAAAACCTTAGGGGCATATTAAGTTAAATATAGACAAGTACTTCATTTGTTAAAAATGTGATGGAAATATTTTAAGCAGAAGCATAGACTCAGTGAGACTAGTTTGCAATTAATTTACATTATAACATTGTTTTAATTTTGTTCTGAGTAAATAATACAGGATTAAGAGGGAATTCTTATTGTCAAACTGAACTACTCCCATTTTACCTGTCAGTACAAGTTCAGTATAATTCACAGAAGTATATTAACTACCACATTTTATGATTCTAACACTGAACATTCTTCCCAGATCAGGTGGATGTCTTTAAATCCAAGATGTTGTAAAAATATCAAAGAGTATATGAGAATAGAACTTTTTTCTTTCATCTCAAATAAGATACTATCATAGTTTCACAAGAACTCGAAAGACCTGCATAATGTTTTTATTTTCCGTCAGAATTTTTTACTTTGAAATGCATGCCAGAACTTTAATCCTTCTTAATACATTCTAGAAGATAATGTTTTGTGTATCAGACTTATCTTTGAATAAGTCCGTAGTATACTACAATCGCTGAGAGAAAACCTGTTCTAGCTGCAAATAGCACCAGGGAACACATGCAGGCAGGTTGTGTCATCTTGAGTTACGGCCGCACATCTCCACAACTGCTGTTTCCCTACAATCACAGCAATGAATTACAGTAATACATTCAATCCTGATAAATGATTTGCTCTGCTCCTGCTTAAATTAAACTGACTGCAATCCAGATGAGTGCAGCCACATATTAACGCTGGGTCCACCATTTCTTGTCTCTCTCTTGGTGAGTTATGGGCTGGTAGTGCTGGCTTTATGCATTGATTAACATTGCAGCTACAGCTTTTTCACAGATCACTGTTCAAGTGGAATGAAAAGTAGGCCCAAGCATGCTGCTGCCACATTTAATGCTGTTGTCATAAAAATAAATGTGTAGTGTTTAAAATCAAATATTATAAATAACATGAGGCTTTGCTTTCTAATTTCTTTTACAATTCCTCTAAGATAATATTAATGAATACATCAAGACTCCTAAGAATTGATGATTTTTTTTCATAATGTACTTTTCACATTTTGGAGTATGTGAAAAATACTTTGAGTTGCCTTAGTGAAATTTTAAAGATGCTCAAATACATACATACATTTATCAAACTATGTTATCTTTTGATGAAATAATATTTTAGATAATTCATTTACTACAACATATTCAGCTTATCTTCTCCTTGTAGAAAGCCCTGAATTTAATAAAATACTTAAATATCTATTATTATACAAGGAAGAATTATATAATAATTATCATTGCGGCATATTTTGATGATGAATTATTAATCTCTAGGTGATCCCAAAGTTTTGTAGACTATATGGACTTAGATTCATTAGTATTAAATTTATGACTAGAAATAAATTCATAAGCAATGCATAGTAACTATATTAATGCATTTACAATTAAAATTGTAATAATATAATAAGAAAATTATATTGTGACACATAATTATCCTATTATGTATCATACAACCTATTACATTCATTGTCACTTATTTTTATGAGAACTTGGAGAATATTTGTACACGAGAAACTAAGAAAAGTATAATATCGTAATTTTTAATTGCATTTTTTAATGTTAATCCCAGTGTAAACTGTATTTAGAACATCTGTCTATTCCTTTTTTACTCCACTCCTGTTGGGGAAAAGGAAGCCAATACTGGTTTATTGGATTGATATTCCCCTCTGTGTAATGAACAATGGTAAGCTGGTGTTTGAATCTTATGTTGAAAGGGGAAAGAAGTCTCATTCTCAAGCAAAATAAACTTGTTTAATATGTATATAGAATTAGAAATCCAATAGTGCCTTCATAACACATTAGCACTTTAAATATTTATATTCATAGGAATTTAAAAAATAGAAGTTATAAAAGTAAAGAATACTTGATTATCTTTCACTGCTTAAATATTCATGCACATGAATGCAATTTTACATAAGATGAAATTTTACATAATTCTGAAAGGCTGAGTTATAAAGATATAAATTTATAGTACATTTGAGCAATAGTGAAAATTTATGGAAACACCTAGGTTTTTGAGGGGAATTATTTCATAAAGACCTATAACTTTTAATTCTGTTGAGTCTATATGAGGTAAGGTTTTAGTACTAGGGTAATGGTGGCTTCACTAAGAAAAGAAAACATTCCTTTAGTTTTTACTTTAAGAAATAATTTCTTTTTCATTTAAACATTTATTTTCCATGAAATTTAAAAATCTGTAACTATGGAAATATCCTAATTTTAATACATAAATTAACATTTAGGTATCTATCACAAGAGAATAAATTTGTTCAGGGGTAACTTGGATGGAGGATTATGAGCTCTAAATACTTGGGATGATTCACCAATACTGAGTTATAAAAATAGTTTAAGGAATACTGGCATTACAGTGTAGAAGAATCCTACACTGAAACCATCTGTTACTTGGTTCTTGGGAGAATCAGAGGTCATGGGTGAGTACAAAGAAGCAATACCTTGCAGACAAAACACGATTGATATACGAAACGTAAAGAGACTGTGACAATATGCACAAGGCCTGGACAGTTTAAAACAAACCAAAACTCCAGCAGTGAGAAAAGAAAGCACACGGAAAATATGAGGTTTATTTTAGTTTGGACAATTAGTGCTGGCCAGGGGACCCAGTGCAGAGTAAGGTTGACATAAGCTGTGGCATTACATTGAAGAACACTAATTTCCCTATTCCCAGTAGGTATAATATGCAAATAACAAGAAAATCATGTTGTTTGTTGTTGTTGTTGCTTTATGGGGATGGGGGGGAGCTCTTCATTTTATTTATTTTTTGCCTCCTTTGTTTTGATCTTTGTTTTTGTTTTGTTTTTGATTTGGTTTAGAGGTATAAGACATGCACTTGAGTGGTTAGGGAGGTAATAAGATCAGGGGAAAGAAAAAACATGATCAAAATATATGAAAAATAATTAAAAAATAATACATAGAAGCAGTTTGAAGTTTTCATTTGCCTTCCCTTTCTGACATTGGTATTTTGGTGTTGGCTGTGGTTTCTTTAACATTTTGTGACAGTTATTTCTCATTCATTTATTAGAAGCCATCAATATGCCATGGGATTCAAAGCTTACAGAAACTTTATTATACTGTGAAGCATCTATCTTCCTACTGATATTACCAATACATGCTTTTCTTAACATAAGGTTTTGCAAATGTATTTGTTTAGTTTCAATTATTGTTATACTTTTACTTTTCAAGTTGACATATTAAAACACTTTTAAAATTTAAATTTCAAAAATATTAACTAATAGAAAGGCTAACCATTTTCTAATTTGATTTAAGGTTTGTTACAAAACTTTAAACCTATACCTGGTAGCATTATCCAAGTTTATATCCTGTGGCGAGATCATAGGACCAAGTGGAAACCTATTATTATTCTACCAGGCAGCCATAGATAAAATGACTCCTGATTATTGTCTGAATCCCTATAGGTGAGTATATCTTTCCAATCTCACCAGAAAAGCTTCATTGTCAGTAAATAGTGCTATATCCAGGAGCCCAAACTGGCCAAAGTTTAGAAAACAGAAGACTACAGGTTTCCCAATTATAAATGGAATATCAGTATCATTCCATTTCCTCCCAAGACTTGGCAGTTACTGCAAAAGAAAAATTAGAAGAGTATAGGGAGATGGGTATCGGAAAAGCAAATTATACTTTTGAACTTGTGACAGCATGCCCAAGATATGTCCAAGCTGAAGCCATATAAAAATGCCATGACAGCATGCTGGGTGAAGTGGAAAAGAAACCTGACACTTACCTGAGAAGCTATCAAGAAATAATTACAGCTGCTGAAACAAGAGTTAGTTTTCTTTAAGAGTTGGTCCTTATTAAGTTGACCAAACTTCATTGATTGAGCCCATGCATAAGAGCATACGGACAACATACATTGAATAATATGGGGTAATAAAAAAAGAAGGCGATGCTGGGAGTGTAGGGATGGTAGATGCTAATATGAAAAGAACACGGAGGCCTAACTTGCACACAATATAATGCAGGCTCTTGAATGCCCACAACAACTAGAAGGCAAACTATACTGCTGAGAACACAATCTCACACTCTCTGGGAAAGGTTCTCCTCACTGCTTAGCTGTAATAGTAACAGAAAGCTTTATGCAGGTGACTATAAATGGAAGGTCATCAATGTTTTTATTCAAAGATAGACTCATCAAGGCTACAACACTGAACTGTGAGACAAAATGTGGCTATGGGTACAACAGGAGAGATTCTGCTTATGTACAGAGTGGACTGACTGCTCTCTTGTTTGGATTGGGATCTATTCTATACGAGAGAAGTTACAACTGGTAATGTATATCTGGAAAATAGACTGTGGATACGGGAATTGTAGACCCTTGGAGGGGCGTCACTGTTACAGTTTTGATTACAAGGTCTTGATGTCAAGGTACCCTCTAATATTTAATATCTATAGACTGCATTGCGTTCAGTGAATCAAGGATAATGTGAAGACTCATTACTGTTCAAAATACTGGGAACAAGCAATTGAGAGTCATTAGCCATAGATCAGACATCTATATAAACCTTCCCCTCCATAGCTACAGTTCATAGAATATCATGAGAGAGAGAATGAAATAAATATTGAGAAAAGCACTGAAAACCCTGTTTTTTCTGGACCTGGCAGAGATACTGCATACAAGAACTGATAACAATGTTCTTATATGACAAGATCATCATCGTCTAAAATTACAGTATGGAGGACATAAAGGCTGTAACACCTTACCATGTTGTTATTGGTATCCATGGTTATGTGGAGGTAGAAAGTCAGTGTTCTTTAGCGTGTGGCTGTAGTTGCTAGTACCCCAGTGGATAAGTGCACACCAGTAGATGACAACACTAGATGGACTCAGTGGGTTAAATTATAAGGAACACATTAAGTTTGGAAAGAGATTAATTTGGGGGACAGTAAAGGATGTATATGGAAGGAATGTAAGGTAGATAGAAAGATACATTGTATACACGTATGAATATTTCAGAGATAAACTACAAAGTATTATTTTAAATGTGTATTGAGATGGTTGAATAATAATAAACTATGCCTAATTAAATTCCCAAGTTAATTAGTATTTAACTACTCTTTCTGATGTTTGCATTTGTCTCTTTCAGAATCTAGTAATATGTCATATTTGTAGTTTTCATTACTAGCTGTGCTACAGACTGAGTTACCTTCTCTATTTTTCCATGCATACTGAAAAACTTTTGGTGTACTTATCACCAAACAATTATTCACAGAATTGTTTTCTTTGAAGAAGACATTTTCCACTAGGCATAAGATAAAGACTTTAACTATAACACAAAGACAAGTCTGATATTCATGATAGTAAAGTAAAAAACAAGAGAATGATAACTAGGTTAATCAGACTAGAGATGTTATGCTTCATAGTAGAAGGGGGAATGAAAAAAAATCACCATGCATGCTTGTAAGATCCTATACACCAATCCTTTGGCATTTTTGCTACATGTAGTCTTTGAGCAGAGTGCTTAGAAAACAGGGAAAATATGTTAACTAAGATTCTATTTTGCTGGTGTTTTGTTTTATTTTGTTTTGTTTTGTTTTGTTTTGAAGTCATAATCCAAGATGATCTTAAAGTTTTTGATGATGGAATTTTTACACATCAACCGTGTTATTATAAAGAAATTCAATACCCTCATTGGTTTATTTTGTGGTACTTGGTTAGAATCTCTTGCCATTTGGGTGAGTGTGTATTTGGTTATATATTGTACTGCTTATGATTCTCCACAGCAGTAGTATCCAATAATCCTAACACTGGAACCCTGTAATACAGTTCTTTGTGTTGCAGTGACACCCAATCACAAAATTATTTTTGTGTTTATGTCATACCTGTAATTTCACTATTCTTGTGGACTGTAATTTAAATATCTAACATGGAGGATAGCTTATATACTACCCATGTGAAAGGGTTGTTTGGAGCCCAAAGGAGTCATGACCCATATATTGAGAACTGCTGCTCTAGAGGAACATAAGTGACATATTAACTATGCATGGAAAGACTGCCTTATATGATATGGTTTGGCCAGTCCAACAGTGTTTGTCTTCACAATGGAGCATCTGAAAAACCCATTACCCTATCAGTCTTCAACACTGTATATGACCTGGAAACGTAAGCATGGCTCTGTTGGCCTGAAGCCAGAAGACACTTTGTTCTGGTGTTAGTAAAGAAATGTCACAACAGAAAAAAAAAATGTTAACAGAAAGAGAAGAGTAACTTAGCTTGTAAGTGAGACACAAGGAAATGTAGTCAAAAACAAGGTTTAGCCTTTAACCTCTGTATTATCTGTGCTCACACTGACAGCTGCCATGCATTTTCAGGCATGACTTCCCATCTGAAATAACCTAATGAGGAAAAGCCATCACAGGTGTACCCAGTTGGCTACAGAGCTAGCCAAGTTGACAAGATTAATCATCACAAGTGACCCAAGTTAAAAGGGACTGAAGACTGTTGGAGGTAAGCTGGTATTTACTTAGTAATTAAATGGAGAAATAGGATTTGTGAAAACAATTTCAGAAGCTGCCTTGTTTTTTTCTCAGCAGCTCACAGAATGCCAATCAAAGGAATTCTTCCCTGTGGTGCAGATATATACTTCCACATTCAAATTGAAATTCATTGGAATCTTGACAGTAAGTAAGGAATGAAGTCCAATAGATTCCTGAAAAGATGAATATGTGAAAAATTATAAATTGCTTAGAATTTTCTGTATACAAAGTCTTCCCCTTTGTCCAGTACTTGGTTATTACCTCTCATGTCTGTATAATCTCACATGGATTACTCCTGAAATTTTCTGAATGAATGCTTTATCATTATATCGGAAAGGGACAATTCATAAATAATGGCTAGTGTACTTTCTATGCAAAAATAGCATTTGTGGCCTTATTAGTTATTTGCTTTCTTTTTCTTGACACAAGAGTAGAAGCACTGGACCGCTATGAGCTATTAGTTCTTAAATGGGCATACGAGTTTCATTTGCTTCAGGCTAGTAATATTCAAAGAAACTACATGTTTTACAAAGCTATATAATGCAAAAATATTTTTGTTTCAGAATAAATTCAGTGTTTCAAAAATTGTGTGAATATAGTGATATATTCTGAAGCAGGATTGTACCCCAAAGCCTCATGTGTTAAAGTGAATCATGACTCTGGCTTGGGGAGCAGGTGGGCTAACTCCAGATAGCCACCATTCCCTCCAATCCTCCAAGTCCAACTCCCCAGTCTCAGCCCAGTTCTTCCGCAGAATACCTGGCGCAGCCTCCCTTCCCCTCCTGCATGCACCCAACAGTGGGTCTCACAAAGCTGTTCCTCCTAACCTTCTTCTACCCAGTCTTTGATTTACCCTAGTGTGACACTCTAGCTGTCAGTCCCTGGTAACCTACAGGCCACTCCTGTAACAGATCCATGCAGGCTGAGTACTGATTTTCATGTTTCTCTCTTCTCCTCCAGATCTAATCCCCCAGATTCATCTGCAGCCCTGCAACAAAACACCTACAGCAGTCTCTCCTGCCCCACATGTCTCTACTTACTATCCTCTTTCCCTCCTCAACACATTATAGCTTTATCTCAGTTCCCAACTCCAGCAGGTACTCCCTGGAAAACCACAGTCATGGAAGGAGATAGCCTAATTCCAGATACTCACCTCTCCCTCTGCTCCTCCAGATACAATCCCCGAGTCTCATGCTCAGCTTTGCATCAGGATAACTGCTGCAGCCACCTTTCACAGAACCAGAAGAAAAATATGCCATGGTTTCACTTGTATGTTAATTCTAACTGTCTATTTAATGATAATCAAGCTACAATCCATAGAACTGCAGAGTGTAGCTATAGAATAAGCGACCAGAGAGAATGGATACATCTCATTAAGAAAGGGAAATAGAATAGATAGGTATGCTCTATCTTTGATCTACAATAACACTGTGTCTAAAAAGTATGCTAGCACAATGGGATTAACCAACCAATAACTGATTTGACTTAATACCCATGCTGTCAGGTGAAGCTCATATCTGACAATGCTACATTGACCCAAACCCAGTGATTGGATAGTTCATGGACATGTAATATAATCAAGTAGTAGTGATATAAAAATAGAACAAAACAACTGAAAGCATAGTGATAAAATTCTCTGAATGATATTCTGCTAAACTCAGACATGAGTGCCTTGGTCAGCTGTCATCAAAGATGTTTCCTCCCACAGGAGATGGGAATAAATGTAGAGACCCATAGCCAGCCCATAGTAAAGAGAATGAGAGACCTTGAAACATTGGCCCCTAAATGGAATATCTCTGTCAAGTTCCTTCACTCTGAATTCGGACCCACACATAAGAGGAGACAGAAAGGATGTGAGATTCAGAGGGGATGGAAGGAACCAGGAGACTAAAGCTCTCTAGACAAATGGGAACAAAATTCATATGAACTCACAGAGACTGAAACAGCATTCACAGAGCCTGCACTGGTCTGCACCTGGTCCTCTGATTATATTATGGCTTCCACGTTAGTATTTTTTATGGGAATCTTGATTATGTGAACAAGTGGGTTCCTGATACTTGTACCTTATCTTACACTTTTTTTTAATTATGTTGGCTTGTTCTCTCCAATTTGATGAGACTGTTTTTGTTTTATCTTAATATACTTTACATTGTTATATGTTAATATTATCTCTTAGGGCCCTGTTCTTTTCTAATAATATACGGAATGGAGTAATTATAAATAGAAGGGGGAGGTAGAGGGAAACAGAGAGCAAAAAAGTAAAATACAACCAGGTTATATTTTGTTAGTAAAGTTTACTTTCCATAAAAGGAAAAAGTTAAAAATCTGTATCACTGTTGGTATGAAATGAATCATTTCACTCTCTGCCATGATGTTTTGCGTCACCATGAAACATTGTGACCAATTAGTCATTCCAAAGTTAGGTTCATCTTCCCAAATGTTTTGTCATAGTGATGAAAAGTGACTAACAAATAACACTTAGAGTTATTAGTTGCTGGTCAGACAATGCCAGGGATAAGCCCTTCAGTTGGTTCTTCACTGAACAAGAGGTAGCTCTCGTCTCATTGGCATTTGTTTTATTGTTTCAATTACACTCTATTGCTAAGAAAATAAATTGTTTTCTTAAATAATTCTCCTGTCACTGAGAATTTTTCTGTTTGGCTTTTGGGGTTTGGGGGCATTATTTTGTTTTTGTGTGTATTTTTGTCTGTTTTCCTTTTCTCCTTGAATATTGAACTTCTCTCTTGTTGTTGTAATTCCTCCAAGTATGTTGTGGGCTCTTCTGAATCCAGTTAAGTTTAGGATAAACTATTTCCTGACAGATCCTTGAAGATCACATGATGGCATTTTATTACGAACATATTTTGTTTAAACAATAACTTTACACAGAAAGATATTTACAGAATGTATACTTCTTGCTCCTGGCATATCACTGCGTATCATAGAGCTCTTCTATGTATGTGTATCAAAACATGAGCTCATTAAGATGTTTCTAAGAGAGAAAAATAAATATTTATCCATTTGAATCACTTTTACATGCTTTCAGAAAGATGTATAGTTCTCACAGTGAACTGAGCCTAAATTTTAGTATTACTAGTTTTACTTTCTCTTTTAGTAAATCTGGTTTTCCTTAGTTTTTTACTTTTTACTTTTATATTCATTTCATCGTATATTGAGTTCAAAGATTCAGGTTTCAGACTGAGGCCTTTGGAGGAGTTTGAAGGAAGGAATTTGTTATTCCTCTGTATATGGCTGCTCAACTATTAACAAAACCACTGATTAAGAAGAATGTATTTCCAAGACTGTATGTTCTTGTTGTCCTTGAAAAAATGAGTTTTTACTTATTCTCATAAGTAAAACATCTTATAACAACATAATAAATGTAAACCACAGTTTCATCTTTTAGCACAATTTTGAATCAAGAACTTTCAGATTGTTTTTAAGTGATTAAAAATTCTTTATTGCTTTTATTTTTAGTTTAAAACTCCTATGCCCATGGATCTATTTCTGAAGTTATTTGACTACATCTTGGGAAAATAATAAGGTATCTAAATGGGTCCATAAATGTTAATGTAGTCAATATAACTAAAAATAACAAAAGTAAATTGACTATTGTTAAAGTAGTTTTCCCAAACCATGTCTAAAAACTACTGAGAGGTGTTTTTTTTTTTTTTTTCCATACTCTACTTACAGAAACTTTTAATTCACTATGCTGGAACTACTATTCTGATGAGCATAGTAAACTCACTTTTTAAAAATCTACCTAATAGTGATTTGTGTTTTATAGGAATGTAAGGGAATAAACTGCAAATTATATTATCCAATTAGCTTTACATTTGCACTGAAGTAAATCTTGCTTTCAATTCCCAGTTTAGCAGATCATTTCAAGGTTGTGTTAAATGTGTAGCAGCTGGAAGTTGCCAAATGAATGTGTTGAATGAGTGCATTTTCCTGAAGTGTGCACTATCTTTTTTGACATGCATGTAATGATAACACATTTTTCTGGCAGCTGAGTTCCCCAGGGCTAAATGAAACTGAAAGAGTAGATGAAACAGCCTGCTTGTATAATGACCATAAAACAGTACGGATATATTTCAGGGAAAGGGATTGTAATCAGATGACTGACTTTAAAAGAGGTTGTATTTTACAATTCATTATGAAATAAAATATTTTTCAAGATTCTGTATAAAATTTTGAATACTAAATATATGTAAAAGAACTAGATTAATGTTTTATAGACTGATAGTCAATGTTATTTTACATACCAACAAATAGTTTGACAGATTTTTTTTTATTTAAAATTATTAGTTTCCATAATTTTATTTATATCATGCAACATCAATTTTTTGTACTCCAGATAGTTATATATTAAATGATTTTGAAATGGAAATATCAGTGAACAAGTTGATATCAAATTGAGAAAGTTATATGGCTTTATAACAATTGGACATTTCCTAATACAGTAACAGTTTCCTAGATGGCAATTTTAAACCAGGGAATCCAGAGAGCAGTGCTTCAGTGTAAGCCAATTAATCTCCTTTCTAATGAGATTACTGTCTTACTAATTGCTGACTGATGACATTAACGCAATATTCCAAATGTGGGAAAGGGATTTATCTTTATAATAGTGCTGATACCTTTAACCATTAGTCTGGCTGGCTCCATCTTATTCACAATATCCAGTCTTGGTCTGTGTTTTGTCTTATTTTTTTGTACATTTTTCATGCCTTCAGTTCCAACCTTTGAACTTTCTAGACTTTGATGAGAACAGTGAGATGTAGACATGACATACCTGGAAAGATATGCTGTTTTTTTCTGTTGTTTTCTTGTTTATTCCTTTTATTGAAAATGAATTTGAGGTATTTTGCATACAATATATACTGATTATGGTTTCCACTGTCTCTACTATTCCTAGTTTATCCACACTTCCATTCTCACACAGAGCCACACCCATTCTGTCTGTCAATAGAAAATAAGTAGGTTTCTAAGTAATAAGACAAATGAAAATCAAACAAAAAGCCACACCAGATTAGGATAATATAATTATACAGAAGGAAAAGAACTAAAGAAAAGGCACAAGAAACAAGGGCCTCTAAGGGAAATAGATAGACAGAGAGATATTAGGATATTAAATAAATATTAATAAAAAGCAAAAAAAGGAAAGAAAGAAGGAAAAAAGAAAGAAAGAAAGCTATGAGACAACATTATGAAACAAGGAAATTCCCAAATGCCTGAGTCTATATTTTGTTTACCATATACTGCTAGTCACGTTTGCATGTTACCTTCTCTTAGGAGTAATTAACATCCCAGTGATACTCTTTGTCTTATCTAGAGCTCTATAGCAGAACAACACCTGTGGCTCCTGCTTCCTCTCTGTCCCATCTCCAAAGAATCAAACAGATCTTCTCATGTGGGCAGTCCCCAGGAATCTGAGATCTAAGTCAGCCCAAGAAACATATAGACCAGCAAACCAAGTAGTAGAAAATCTGATCTTCACTCTTCTTCCTTTCCTTCAAATCCAGTTCCCTAGTCATATGCTCAGCTTTGTAGCAAATCGCCTGTTGTGGCAGCTCCTCACTCTCTGCCCCATTCTCAGGAGATCACACAAATCCTGGTAGAACATCTTTCCATCCCTCCTGCTGTCTTCTCCTGTCTCCTCCCAGCACACTCCCATTATTCACAGCTGGCAGGATCCCAGAAAAATTCACTACACAGGTTTTAAAATCAGAGAAGGCAAGAGAAACCAAGGAACAAAACACCCAGCCAACAAAGGCAGAACCAGATATCAGCACCTAGAATTGCAATCACCCCAAACCCAGATGCCTAGACACCATCAGAAACAACACAATCTACTACAGCCAAGACAAGATGCCTCCATGAGAGTCCAGCAACCTAACAACAGAATATTGTGAATATTTCAACACAGCTAACACAAGAAATAGCCTCAGCATAGCATTTACGAAGATGATAGAGGTCATTAAATAGGAATTTAATAAATCCCTTAAGGAAATCTATGAAAACACAAGAAACAGTGGGAGGGCATGAATACAGCAACTCAAGACCTGAATGTGAAAATAGACTCAACAGAGAAAACCCAAAAGGAGGGAAGATTGGAAATGAAAAATTTAGAATTCAAACTGAAATGATAGAGGCAAGCCTCATCAACACAGCACAAGATATAGAAGAGACAATCTCAGGCTATCCTGTGATGAAACTCCATTTACAAACAAATTAGTCTATTACTTTGCAGTGATGTTCCATTAATCAGAATATGGCAAATGAGGCAGATTATTGGCCAGAATATAGTTTTAATGAATTCTGACTATTCATTTTCTTTCCATTTCTGAAGCTTCCTTGGGATGTTTCTGCTTTCAGCATTTTCCTCTCAGGATTCTTTTCATCCAAACTCTCACAGAATGGGTTCCTTACATTCTGCTTTGAGCATTCCAGCACATATGAAGCCCTCAGATTTATGTCTTGCACATGTTTTCTTCAAACCAGTGCTAAATATCTACAAACCACATAGGCATCTCTGTTAAACGGTCTCACCCTCGATACCTTTTTTGTGTGTGTTGCTTACTTTTTTACATAGTTAGAACAAAACAACTGATTTGAAAAATTTCCTGGGCTCACATCTGGAATCAAGCAGGGAAGTAGTACCTGTGAGAGTGTGAGGAATTTGGTTGTATTGAATCCACAGTTATGTATCAGAGAGATTCCGTGACATGAATTACAATTTCAGGGCCCTAAATCTAAAAAATCTTTATCATTTACTCAATCTCATACCCCAGGACGTACAATGTTGTCAACACTCATGCTTATTACTTCCAACCTTTGATAAACTTTTTTTTTTGTATTGGGTATTTACATTTATTCCTTTGATAATTGTCAATATATGTCATTTTCTCATTTTAGTTGCGCTGCTTGTTTTTTTGAGTTATGTACACATTCCAAATCCTACTCTTCATTCATGTCAGTTTAAAACTTTTTTATAACCACTCTCACGTGCCCTCATAGTTTCCTCCAGAGATGAAAATAATCTAATAATTTTTAAAAATTCTATGGTCTATTTTCATGAACTTTATTTTTATAAGCCTTGAAAATAATTACAAAAATAACACAGAAATAACAACCAGATCTACTGTCTTCAGTAGTCAATGAACTCTTCTAAACAGGCATTTGACACAGGAACTCTGGAGTTTATCATTAAATTTTATACATTAATTCTCATATCAATGTTAAGCACTAAACCACCCTCCAAAAGAAAACAAAGCAAAACCAAAAATACATTACAGAATTCAAATTTTTAAAAATTGGCTTTATATTTCGTTTCATAACGCACTTCCGTAATCCACATTTGGCTCTTTCTCACACCCAGATATGCAGCCATTCTTGTTCTTTTCTTTTCATGTTATATTCTATAACTATGCGTTATGATATGTGAAGCTATACATTATTTTTGTTCTTTAGCCAATTGCAATGTTTCTTAAGTTCAGACAAATTCAGCAATTATGAGCAGTTCAAGAATGTTACATAATTAAAATCCTAACAACTGTACATGACAATCATAATCACTCTGTGATTGGAAAGGAAAATCACCAAACTGAAAAATAATGGCATCATTTTTTACATAGTATGAAACAAGGATAATAAATACATAGAGATGAAAGTTTTGGTACATTTATTTTTAACCAGTTTAATAGGTAGAAATTATTCAAACTGTATCTTGTATCCTCAGTAAATTAATACCTATATTGTAGATAAGTACAGATTTCTTACAGTTTGAAATTATTATCAAAATCATTAATTAAATATGTCTCATTATATTCTTAATGTCTCAATCTTCTCAGTAAAAAAAAACTGAATTGCAGCTGGATTCCTTACTTGTGACATTAAACAAGACTGAATTATCCCATCAATTAATTTATGATGACTGTATTCCTAGCACTAAATTAACAGTATAATTTCCTAAAAATTAATAACATACATGTAATTATCTCCACCATTTTCCAAAGAAACCCAAACTTATAAAAGTTAAGTATTTTATTTTAACTATTTATTTGTAGTATTATCCTAATTCTAAAACCAAGTTATATGACCATACTTTTACAATTAAAATGTAGGCTTGCAGTAACTAAAATTAGTGTAAAGTTTGAAGTTATAAATACTCAAATATCGAGTACCTGATTAAATACATTTTGCAATTGCTAAAACAAAAACTCAGCTCATCCACAAGATGTGCAGTTATAAAGATAAAACATATATAGCAGAAAATGAGAGAAGGTCCAACCAATGCCTGGCCCAACCCAAGACCCACCCCATGGGAAAGAACCAACACTTGACACTCACTACCAATGATAGGCTGCTCTGATTGCAAACAGGAGTCAAGCAGAGTTGTCCTCTGAGAGGCTAACCCGGAACTACCTTGAAATAGATTTTAAGACTTCCAGCCAAACACTGGGCATGGTTTAGGGAGCCTTATGGAAAAGTAGGCAGGGCTGGGGAGGACCTGGAGGTGTCAGGAGCTTCATAAGGAGACAAACAGAGCCAAGACCTACCTGCGCCTCACCTCTGCCTACAAAGATGTAGCTGATGGGCATCGCTGGCTTCATGTGGGACCCTAGAAAGGGAAGAAAGGCTCTTTCTGACATGGTCTTTCTTACAGCTCTTTAATTACTTACCCCGGCCAGGACTGCCTTGCCAGGACACAGGGGAAGAGGACACACTCAGCTTTGATATTGCTTGATGAGCTGGGGTGGATGGGAAGGGGGGCTCCTCTTTTCTGTGGAGAAGGAGAGAGGGGTTGGGGGAAATGGAGGGAGGTTGGGACTGGGAAGTGAGGAGGGATGTGGCTGTGACCAGCATGTAAAGTGAATGAGTAAATTAATTAATTAATTTAAAAACAATTTATACATTCTCTTTTTAAATATATCTATATTCTTACACATGATATTGTGGCTTAAAATATTGCATGTTCATAAAACTATATTATTTTCATGCTTTTTGTTAAACACTAGATATTCCTAGTAAAATTTCCATAGATAAATTATTATTTTCAAGAATTTAAAAGGTGTGAGAGGAAATAAAATTGAGTGTATATGACATGCCTACAGAACCCAGCAATAAAAATGCTTTTCATGAATTTTTATTAGCTGGTGGCAAAAGTTATTCTACTTTGGAAATATAATAAATATATTTTAATCATTAATACAACTGTACTAACTTATATTAATAATTAATATAACTATATAAAGACTATGGTATCTCATTTTTTGGTTGTTGATTTTTTTTCTGAGATGAAGATTTCTGTATGTAGCCTTGGCTGTCTAGGTCTCACTTTGTAGACAAGGCTAGCCTCAAACTCTCTGAGATTGTCCTGCCTCTACCTTCCTGAGTGCTGGCATTATAGGCATGTCCCACATCTCCAGGATGAACTGACTGAATTTAACTGACTAAACTGAACTCAATCCACTGCTTCTCCCTGCTCTCTCCTTTCTTTCCTGTGCTATTCTCAAAAAAGTAGGGTATTTGTATTCTGTCAAATCTTTTTCTGATTTTACTTTGCCTGTCCCTCAAACATGGTTGCTTCCTTCTTTTTTGTTTGTTTATTTATTTATTTTTTAATTTTATTTTTAAAAAATTTTTATTATTTTATTCTTGTTACATTTCAATGGTTATCACATCCCTTGTATCTTCCCATTCTTCCCTCCCTCCCATTTTCCCCTTACTCCCTTCCCCTATGACTGCTACTGAGGGGGACTTCGTCCCCCTGTATATGTCATAGGGTATCAAGTCTCTTCTTGGTAGCCTGCGATCCTTCCTCTGAGTGCCACCAGGTCTCCCCAATCAGGGGACGTGGTCAAATGTGAGGCACCAGAGTACATGTGAAAGTCAGACCCGACTCTCCACTCAACTGTGAAGAATGTCCTGTCCATTGGCTAGATCTGGGTAGGGGTTTGAAGTTTACAGCCTGTATTGTCCTTGGCTGGTGCCATAGTTTGAGCGGAACCCCTGGGCCCAAGTCTGCCTATCATAATTTTCTTCTTGTAGGTTTCTAGGATCTTCTGGATCCTTCCACTTTGCCATTCTCCCATGCTTCTCTCATCTAGAGTCCCAATAGGATGTCCTCCCCTCTGTCCCAGTTTCCTGGTTAGTGAAAACTTTCATGGGACATGTCCCTTGGGCTAGTATGCAGATATAAGTGAGAATATACCATTTAACTCTTTCTGCTTCTGGGTGAACTCACTCATTATGATCATTTCTAGTTCAATCCATTTGTCCACAAATTTTGGGAATTCCTTGTTTTTAATAGCTAAGTAGTATTCCATAGTGTAAATGTACCACAGTTTCTTTATCCATTCTTCTACTGAGGGACATTAGGCTGTTTCCATGTTCTGGCTATTATGATTAAGGCTGCTATGAACTTCTACAAACTAACCTTGCCCATATTGTTTGAGATTAATGGGGGTACTAAGGATGTATCTGTATAATAGCCACATCATACTGTAATCTGGGGCATGTCTGCACTCCAGCCAGACCACATAGACCTAAGAAGTTTTTAGATATGATTTCTTGCCAGA
>OU015748.1:12498927-12527423 GCA_907169655.1 Acomys percivali
ATTTTGAGATATCTATAATATTTTCTTCACTTTATTTGTGAGCTGCTCTCATTATTGTTTGAAATTTAGTTGCTGATATTTTACTTGTCTAACAATTTTACTTGTGTAATACACAGTAAATGTACTTGGCTGGAGTTAAAAAACCTTCAGTCAATACCATATATACCTAGAAAAAATGATAGGTTTCAAAAGTGTAAGTATGTGTCTTAATTTGTAGTCATAAAATTTATACATATTTAAAATTTATTCAGTACTATTTTGAGATGAATTTAAATATATTTTCACACTTAAAGAAGTACTTTTTAATTTTTCTAATACTGTTTGAATATAGAATACTGACATTTACCTAGCTCATAGTTTGAATTGATTAATTTTTCTGTATATTTCATTTTAAATAAACATATTTGGTCAATAGGAAAACTTTGTTGTAAATGTTTTCCATTTACAGGAAGAGATTAGATGAGGGCCATATCCAAGCTCAGCCCAGAGCAATTCTATCTAATGACCAAAGGCCTAAGCTGAGAAGCATCTAGCTTCAATAAAAATCTCACTTTCTGCATACCTGGACCTTGACTTCAGCTTTCAGTCTTCATCGGCTAACCTTGGCTTAGAATGTTTCATCCTCTGAGACTTATGCCAAATAAGTTCACCCTTTCTACTTCTTTCTGAATTCTGGCTGACTGGCTCAATTCAGCAGTTCTGGCTTAAAATCCTTTCCATGATGACTGATTCAACTTGGCTTCTCTTTACTCCTGACTGGATTGCTCTTATTGGAAAAACTGCCTCTGAACTGCATGAAGTCAATTGTATTCATCCGAACTGAACCTCTCTTCACCAAACTGCATCCTACTCTTAAACGCTACTGTACTCCATAGTGTATATGTACCACAGTTTCTTTATCCATTCTTCTACTGAGGGACATTTAGGCTGTTACTACTCCACTATTAAAAACAAGGAATTCCCGAAATTTGTGGATAAATGGATTGAGTTAGAAATGATCATAATGAGTAAGTTCACCCAGAAGCAGAAAGACTCAAATGGTATATACTCACTTATATCTGCATACTAGCCCAAGGGGCATGTCCCATGAAAGCCTTCCCTTACCAGGAAACTGGGACAGAGGGGAGGACATCCTATTGGGACTCAAGATGAGACAACCATGTGAGAATAGCAATGTAGAGGGATCCAGTGGGTCCTAGAAACCTACAAGTAGAACATTATGATAGGCAGATTTGGGCCAAGGGGTCCCGCTCAAACTAAGGCACCAGCCAAGGACAATACAGGCGGTAAACTTTAAACCCCTACCCAGATCTAGCCAATGGGCAGAACAGTCTCCACACTTGAGTGGAGAGTGGGATATGACTTTCACATGTACTCTGGTGCCTCACATTTGACTATGTCCCCTGGAGGGGGAGACCTGGTGGCACTCAGAGGAAGGACAGCAGGTCACTGAGAAGAGACTTGATACCCTATGGGCATATACAGGGGGAGGTAATCCCTCTCAGGAACAGTCATAGGGGAGGGGAATAAGGGGAAAATGGGAGGGAGTGGAGAATGGGAGGATACACGGGATGGGATAACCATTGAGATGTAAGAAGAATAAATTAATAAAATTTTTAAAAAGGAAAAAAAAACTCTATTGTACTCTCTACACAAACTCTACTGTATTCTTGGACCATACTCTGTTCCTATGTCCTCTCTTTGTGCTGCTCTTAATTAGCTTCTCTTTCATGTCCTTTCTCATGAGAGCTGGGCATATCTTATATCTGACTCATTCTGTTAAATCTTTCTCTGATTTTTCATGTTGTCTGTCCCTCAATTAGATGTAATTGTTTGGGATTAAAGATGTACACAATTATAGGCTGAGGTGTTAAAGATGTGTCGTGTCTATATTTGAGCCAGAGAAAATTAAAGGTGTAGAACAAAGGCATGTCTCTATTCCTGCTGGATCACACAGTGTGGATGTGATCCCTTGTCAGAGAAGCCATGTTGATAGATTAAAAATTGCTTTAAAATCTGAAAATTCTTCCATAATTTCTATGAAGTTAGTAATTTAGGAGAAAAAAATTCAACTCGATTAAAATTACCAAGTTCTGTACAAGATATGCTTGTTTGTAGAAGCAGGTGGACATATTTCAAGCATTGGAAAAATTACTTAATATTGTATGGAAACAATTAAAATTTGTGAGAACTAATGAACACTATTCATTTCCAACTTCCCTGTTTGCTATAAATAATTTTTTAGCATTTTTATTTGTTCTGTCAATTTTTAATAACTAGTTAATAAATATTATTTAAACAACAAAATACATATAAGTTTCTAAGACAATCTTTAAAAGTATCCAAAGTAATATTCTTTATTAAAATGATATACATTCTGGCTCAGTGGTTAATAGCACTGCCTGCTCTTCCAGAGGTCCTGAGTTCAATTCCCAGCAACCACATGGTGGCTCACAACCATCTATAATGTTATCTGATACCCTCTTCTGCAGATAAAGCACTCATATACAATAAATACAATAAATAAATCTTTATAAAATATACATCCATTCCTGCATGGCAGAGGATGGATGATGTGCATTTAGTCAAACAATAAGTCTTTAAAGCTTCTCAGAAACAAGAGCATTATCAGACTTCACAGACAACAATGACAGCTTAATGACAGACATGTCTATCTGCACCACAGAATTTATGTGTCCCAGAATAGCTCTGAATATAGGCCAACATAGATGACAATGTCATATTGCAATTTCAAAAGTGAAGCATCCCTGTATAATACCTCGTGGATATTGAACAAACAGAATGGAAATGTTTTATAATAGTAATGTAAATTATTTTATAAAATCACTACTGCCATAAGTTTCATACAGTAGATATATCTCAAGTACATAATATCATATAAAACTACTAAAATCATCAGCTTAGTAAGCAAAAGCAATAGCAAGGATAAGTGTTTTTCCCACAAAAAATGAACAGTTGATCTATGATTAGAATTTATATAAGTAATATTGCACTATAATGGTTATCTTTTCCTTTTGGTGTAATTATACTCTAACTAAATACAATTTTTGTTTCTGAATATTACATGATGTTTCTGCCCTGCATATAAAATATAGTTCCTCATTATAGAATTCTGGATATGGGTCATTAGTGCTTAATTCTAGAGTAGAAGCCATGATTTATTATAAACATGTACTCCTTTTTATTTTTTAATAATCTAATTTTTAATTGTGTGTTTATGAGAAAGAGGGATAGGGAGAGAGAGAGATCTAAAGGCGCTGAAGGCTGAGTAAACCTGAGGCTTTCCCTAAGGTCATGATATATGGGAAAGTAATATAGCTTCTTCAAACTGAGACCATGCTTGGTGGTGAGAGTAATGGCCCAAAGCCAAAGCCTCTTGTCCTGGCTACTCAACTTTTCTCATGCTAAAAGGGTATGATTATCCATCCCAAAGTCTTTGTGTGCTTCCTGATATCCTTGAGATATCCACGCTTACTTTATGTGAAATTGTTCAATTAGCCATATGCTGATTTACTCCCGTTGTATAAATGGTTTCTATTGATTCTGCCACATTCATTCTCCCTTTCTTTTTCCAACCCACACAGACTATAGAAGCTGTACTTCTTAATACACTTGTTTGGAACAGGCAATCAGCTTATGCAAGACCTCTCAACACCATCATTTCTATCTTCTTTATCTTCATCTAGTAGCTACATACCCCTCAGGAAACTGTAACCGAAGATGGTCCTGCTTAGAGCTTGGTCCATGTTACCGAGGCCAGAGCACTCAGATGGCTTCAAGCTGAAGTTATAGGTAGCTGTGACTCATGTGATATGAGTTCTGAGTACTAAACTCTGGCCCTTTTTACCACTGAGCCATCTCTCCAACTCACACGTACATTCCTAATTTGAGAAACTTTTTTGACAATAATCACTTTATAACATAAAATTAGGCATAAATTTTATTATATGTTTCATTAATTTTTGTCTAAAATAGATCTTAAAGTCATAGGATCTGAAAAATTGGGGTGAGGTTACCATCAAGAAATACATCGCTGATGATGTACTCAAGGGTTGAAGGACATTGATTTCTATAAATGTTGCTTTTATGTTCTCAGATGAAGAGATGAGATGATAGCTATACCCAAGCTTTACTAATTACATTGCTTGTGCTGAGCCCAAAGCATTACTATCTAACTGTCCCTAGGCATAAATAGCCTCCCTACAACGTAATCTTCTAAAAACCTGGACTTTGAAGGCTTGTAGCTTCCATCTGCTAGCATTGGTCTAGAATGTTTTGGCCTCAGACTTTCTGCTGATCAAGCTCACACTTTGTAGGTTCAACTCAGCTGCTCTGGCTCAAACTCCTCTCCAAGATGACTGATACAAAATGGCTTCTCCCGTCTTCTGACTGAATTGCATTGCTTGGAAAAACTAGCCTCTGAACATCAACTCAATAAATTGCATGAACTCCGCTGAACCCAACTGCATGCAATTGAACTGCATTGAACTCAACCCCTCCACTCTTGCTACACTTTTGTTAAGTAGCCTCTCTTTTCTGTCTGTTTTCATGAAAGAAATATCCTATTTCTGACTCATTCTTTCAAATCTTTCTCTGATGTGTCACTTTGTCTGCCTCTCTGTTAGATGTCATTCTTTGGGAATAAATGTGTGTACTAAAGGCATTGCAGTATTCTAGCCAGAATGATTGGTTTGTACTAATGGTGTGTCTGTGTTCCAGATAGATCACACAAACCTAGGTCTTTAGATTCAATCCCTTGCCATGTTATTGTATTTAAATTCCTCTACAGATTTATTTTAACCCCATAACATGCAAATGCAGCTAGTTATCAATATGCATCTTCTTATAAGAATGATGATGTGGTTTGCATATGGTTTATGTATGATCATTAACGGATCAGTTTTGGTAGTTTGGTCTTTTAGTGTAATGATGCTAGGAGGAAATTATAGTTTAAGAAGGGGGTACTAGTTCACTGATGGATATATCTCTTAAGAAGTTATAATAACTCTTCTGATTCCTTGGCTACCATGTGACTTTCTTTCTGATGTCATCAGTACATCATCTTTTATCTAGTTTCCCATCACTGTGATGTCATGGCCATGGCACCCACAGAGAAGATCTTATGTCACAACATTTTCAGTAGACTCTGATGCTCTGAGGTAAACAAAAGTGATTTTTCCTTATTGTTATGTATTCCCAATTATATTGTTTTAGTGAGAGAAAAACAAACTAGTATAACAACAATTCCAACATGGAGGCCATAATTTTATGTCCTCATTAATTTTCAAGGACCACATTTTGAAACACCACCCACACAATGAGATTTAAGATTCCACATATTATTTCTAAAGAAGACTGTCACGTTCACTCCATTATAAAAGCTAGGAAACTATTTAATAAAATTTTATAAAATGAAGATCAGAAAAATGACTAGCTCCATATTGTGCTTGTCATGACCAGATACCCAGTCAGCGAATCGTACATGGTCAAATTTTGTCCTTAAGGTTTTATTTTGACAATTATGAGTAAATATTTTTACTTTTTTACTGGCTCCTTTTCTTTTTATGCGTAATATAACAACTAATGATTTTTAAGGGTAGAAGGTCATAGTGATTTGGTGAAAGGTGATGTGCCAACAAACCAAGATGGGTGTTTTTCTCACATTCTCTTTGAACTGAGAAGCAAAATAAAGTTCTATGAAGTAACAGCAGCTATGCCTTGTGGATATAGATGTTTTTCTGAATATTTTGAAAAATTACATGTTCTGAATTGTGTTTAGGTAATTTAGTTATATGACAGCCTCAGGTATATTTCAATATATGTTTGTGATCACTTATTTAATAATTTCTTAATTTTTATGTGTATTTCTGTGTGCCTGTTTATGTTATATGCACAGATTGTATGTAAGTGTTTGTAGATGTCAGTAGAAGGCATCCAATGATGTGGGACCTGAGTTATAGGATGCTTTGAGTTTCCAGTGTAGCTGTGGCTAATGGAATGCTGGTGAATCAGAGAAGTAAGTGCTCTCAATCACAAAGCCATCAATCCAGACTCTCATCAAGGTACATATTTATGGTACTTTTATTTTTTTATGATTCATGTGAATTCATTAAGTACATTGTATTTCAAAAAATTATATACTTAAACTTCCTTTGTGATTCCTATCAGCAATATCAACAATTCTTTATGCTGTATATCATAGATATATGTTTTTAAACTTGGAATTTATTTCCCTTGGATATCCTATTTTCATACTTTATATATAATTAATATTTTGTTCTATTGTGAGCTAAAATGTTAATATTGATATTATAACAAAGATAGCCCTGGTAAAATAAATGAGCCATTTGTCATTGGTAAGTGTTTTTAGGAGATTAATAAATGTAGCAGGGTATTAAGAAAATGAGAACAATCTAAAGCATGGAATATAAAGCACTGCTAAAGATGGCAAAATAAGTTAAAATGATCTTTGTTAATTTAATGTAAAAATATTTATATTTTTATATATTTGTTTCTCAGATGTTATATTAATATTTATATTCTTAAGGTACATTATCATGAATTAATTCTAAGATCTCTAATACACTTACTACATATTTTTAAATGTGTATTATGAGCTTTATTAAATGTTCTTAGGATGTATATAAAACTATTTTAAAAAGCATTAAATCTTAAAATATTCATAACATATACACTAATTTAAAATATAATAACTATTTTCATCTTCTTTAGTTTAAAAGTTTTTTATATATGCTGTTTTGCTTGCAACTATGTGTTCTGAATTCTCAGATGCCAGGAGATGCAGTCCTAGGAAATGAGTTACATGCATCTGTTAGCCACAATATGGGTAATAAGAATTGTTCTCCAGACGATTAGTCAGTGTTCTTAATTATTGGAGCATTTCTTCAGCCCCTGTGATTTCCTTTGGATTTAGGGTTAAGTTTAATATTCAGAAGGAGAGATGTCACTGTAATCTAACATCGTTGGCATCATTTCCTAGGTACCATAATAATAAATTATAGTGGTTGTTTATTTGAAATAGATAAATTTAAAATCACATGTCATTTTCAGTTTTCTTGTTGTATTCCGACTGGTTAAATTTCTTATTACATGAAATGATAGCAAGATTTTAATGACTATATAAAATGTACTCAGAAAATTATCCAACAGTGTATTACACTGATTTATTTATTTACTAAAATATAATTTTATGCCATAATATGCCTTTTAAAATATTTTTGCCATGATGCTTGTGTGTCTATAATATAAATTATTATTTAATTCTATCATGCATTCAATCTATACATAATACTAACTACCAATAATAAATTATTAAACATTTGCTTTTTTGCATTTTTATGTAATAGTTTTCTCTTTTTTTATCTTTTTTTTATTAATTTATTCTTATTACATCTCCATGGTTATCCTATCCCTTGTATCCTCCCATTCTCCCCTCCCTCCCATTTTCCCCTTATTCCCCTCCCCTATGACTGTTCCTCAGAGGGATTACCTCTCCCTGTATATACTCATAGGGTATCAAGTCTCTTCTCGGTCACCTGCTGTCCTTCCTCTGAGTGCCACTAGGCCTCCCAGGGCACAAAGTTCCAACGCCCAAATCAGCCTATCATAATGTTCTACTTGTAGGTTTCTAGGACCCAATGGATCCTTCTACATTGCTATTCTACCATGGTTCTCTCATCTAGAGTCCTAATAGGATGTCCTCCTCTCTGTCCCAGTTTCCTGGTAAGGGAAGGCTTTCGTGGAACATGCCCATTGGGCTAGTATGCAGATATAAGTGAGTATATACCATTTGAGTCTTTCTGCTTCTGGGTTAACTCACTCATTATGATCATTTCTAGGTCAATCCATTTATCCACAAATTTTGGGAATTCCTTGTTTTTAATAGCTGAGTAGTATTCCGTAGTATATATGTACCACAGTTTCTTTATCCATTCTTCTACTGAGGGACACTTAGGCTGTTTCCATGTTCTGGCTATTATGAATAAGGCTGCTATGAACATGGTTGAGCATTTGTCCCTGTTATGTGATAGAGCATCTTCTGGGTATATTCCAAGGAATGGAATAGCTGGGTCTAGAGGAAGCCCTATTCCCATTTTTCTGATAAAGCACCAGATATATTTCCAAAGTGGTTGTACTAGTGTGCATTGCCACCAGAAATGAAGAAGTGTTCCTCTCTCTCCACATCCACCACCAGCATGTGGTGTCAATTGAGTTATTGATCTTAGCCATTCTGATGGGTGTAAGATGGAATCTCAGTGTCGTTTTGATTTGCATTTCTCTGATGACTAAGGAAGTTGAGTATTTCTGTAAGTGTTTCTCAGCCATTTGATATTCCTCTGTTGAGAATTCTCTGTTTAGTTCTGAGCCCCATTTCTCTATAGGGTTATTTGGTTTGGTGGCGTTTAATTTCTTGAGTTCTTTATATATTTTGGATATTAGACCTTTGTCAGATGTAAGGTTGGTAAAGATCTTTTCCCAGTCTGTAGGCTGTCACTTTGTTCTCTTGACAGTGTCTCCTGCCTTACAGAAGCTTCTCAGCCTCATGAGGTCCCATTTATTAATTGTTGGTGTTAAGGCCTGGTCTGTTGGTGTTCTGTTCAGGAAGCTGTCTCCTGTGCCTATGTGTTCCAGGCTCTTCCCCACTTTTTCCTCTAACTGGATTAATGTCTCTGGTTTTAGGTTGAGGTCTTTAATCCACTTGGGCTTGAGTCATGCATGGTGACAAATAGGGGTCTAATTGCATTTTTCTACATGTAGACATCCAGTTAGACCAGCACCATTTATTGCAGATGCTATCGTTTTTCCATTGAATGGATTTGGCTTCATTGTCAAAAATCAAGTGAACAAATATGTGTGGATTCATCTCTGGGTCTTCAGTTCGATTCCATTGATCCACCAGCCTATTGCTGTGCCAGTACCATGCTGTTTTAATTACTGTTGCTCTATAGTACAGCTTGAGATCAGGTATGGAGATTCCTCCAGATGATCTTTTATTGTATAGAATTGGTTTTGCTATTCTGGGCTTTTTGTTTCTCCATATGAAGTTGAGAATTGTTCCTTCAATATCTTCAAAATATTTTGTAGGTATTCTGATAGGGATTGCATTGAATCTGTAAATTGCTTTTGGTAAGATAGCTATTTTTACTATGTTAATTCTTCCAATCCACGAACAAGGTAGATCCCTCCATCTTCTGATGTCATTTTCATTCTCTTTCTTCAGAGATTTAAAGTTTTTTCAAATAAGTCCTTCACTTGCTTAGTTAGGGTTATTCCTAGATTTTTTATATTGCTTGTGGCTATCGTGAAGGGAGTAGTTTTCCTAATTTCTTCGTCTGCCTGTTTGTCATTTGTATATATGAGAGCTACTGACTTTTTTGAGTTTATTTTGTATCCTGCCAATTTGCTGAAGGTGTTTATCAGCTGTAGGAGTTCTCTGGTGGAATTTTGGGGGTCACTTATATACACTATCATATCATCTGCAAATAGGGATAATTTGACTTCTTCCTTTCCTATTTGGATACCCTTGATCTCCTTTTGTTGTCTTATTGCTCTGGCTAGAACTTGAAGAACTATATTGAAGAGATATGGGGAAAGTGCGCAGCCTTGTCTGGCCCATTTTTAGAGGGATTTCCTTGAGTATCTCTCCATTTAATTTAATGTTGGCTATTGGTTTGCTGTATATAGCCTTTGTGATGTTTAGAAAAGTGCCTTGTATTCCCGATCTCTACAGAACTTTAAACATAAATGGGTGTTGGATTTTGTCAAATGCTTTTTCTGCATCTAAAGAGATAATCAAGTGGTTTTTCTCTTTCAGTTTGTTTATATGGTGGATTACATTGATGGATTTCCATATGTTAAACCATCCCTGCATGCCTGGAATGAAGCCTACCTGGTCATGGTGAATGATGTCTTTGATATGCTGTTGTATTCGCTTTGCAAGTATTTTGTTGAGTATTTTTGCATCAATGTTCATAAGAGAAATTGGTCTGAAATTCTCTTTTTTTGTTGGGTCTTTGTGGGGTTTAGGTATCACTGTGACTGTGGCCTCATAGAAGGAATTTGGTAATATTCCATCCATTTCTATCTTTCGGAATAGCTTGAATAGTATTGGTAGTAGCTCCTCTATGAAGGACTAGTAGAATTCTTTGCTGAAACCATCTGGGCCTGGGCTTTTTTTTTTTTTTTTTTTTTTGGTTGGGAGACTATGAATGGTTGCTTCTATTTCTATAGGCAAAATAGGGCTATTTAATTTGTTTTTCTGGTCTTGATTCAATTTTGGCAAATGGAATCGTTTTAGAAAATTTTCCATTTCCCTTAGATTTTCAAATTTTCTGGCATAAATGCCTCTAAAGTAGGTTCTTATTATTCTTTGTATTTCTTTGGTGTCTGTTGTTATGTCTTCCTTTTCATTTCTGATTTTATTTGGATAGTGTTTCTCTGTCTTTTAGTTAGATTGGCTAACAGTTTGTCTATCTTGTTAATTTTCTCAAAGAACCAGCTCTTGGTTTTGTTGACTCTTTGGATTGTTCTCTTTGTTTCTAATTTATTGATTTCAGCCCTGAGTTTGATTATTTCTAGGCATCTACTTCTCTTGGGTGTTTCTGCTTCTTTTTTTTTCTAGAGTTTCCAGATGTGTTGTTAAGTTGTTTATGTGGGATGTTTCCATTTTCTTTTTAAAGGCACTTATTGCTATGAATTTTCCTCTTAGCACTGCTTTCAATGTGTCCCACAAATTTGGGTATGTTGTTCCATCAATTTCATTGAATTTCAGGATGTCGTTTATTTCTTCCCTTATTTCTTTCATGAACCATGTGTCATTAAGTAGAAAGTTGTTTAGGTTCCATGTGTTAGTATGCTTTTTGTTATTTCTGTTTTTGGTGAAGTCCAGCTTTAGACCATGGTGATCTTATAAGATACAAGGTATTATTTCAATCTTCTTGTATCTGTTGAGGTTTGCTTCGTGACCAACTATGTGATCAATTTTAGAGAACGTTCGATGGGGTGCTGAGAAAAAGGTACAATCCTTTGTGTTTGGGTGGAAAGTTCTGTAGATATCTGTTAGATCCATTTGATTCATGACATTGGTTAATGAAGTTATTTCCCGGCTTAGTTTTTGATTCAAAGACCTATTTTTGAGTGAAAGTGGGGTGTTGAAGTCTCCCACTATTAATGTGTGGGTATCGACAAGTGGTTCAAGCTTTGTTAATAACTCTTTTACAAATGTAGGAGCCCTTGTATTAGGAGCATAGATGTTCAAAATCGTGATGTCTTCTTGGTTGACTTTACATTTAACGAGTACGAAGTGTCCATCCTCAGAGCCCTTTTAATTAATTTTGGTTGAAAGTCTATTTTATTAGATATTAGAATAGCTACCCCAGCTTCTTTCTTGTGACCATTTGCTTGGAATATTTTTCCCCAACCTTTTACTCTGAGGCAATGTCTGTCCTTGTGGTTGAGATGCGTTTTTTGAATGCAGAAGAATGTTGGGTTATGTTTATGCATCCACTCAGTTAGTCTGTGTCTTTTTATTGGAGAATTGAGGCCATTGATGTTGAGATATATTAATGACCAGTGATTGCTAAGTCCCTTCATTTTTGGTATTTGTAACAGTCGAGGTTTGTGAGGTTGTGATTTTGTGATGGTATAGTTACCTATTTCCTATGTAGTTTTAGTTGAAGTTTGACCCTTTGTGATGGAGTTTTCCTTCTAGTAACTTTTGTAAAGCCAGATTTGTGGCTAGGTATTGTTTGAATTTGTTTTTGTCATGGAATATCTTGTTTTCTCTGTCAATGGTTATTGATAATTTCACTGGGTATAGTAATCTTGCCTGGTATCTGTGTTCTCTTAGGGTTTGTAGAACCTCTGTCCAGGCCCTTCTGGCTTTCATGGTCTCTGCTGAGAAGTCAGGAGTAATTCTGATAGGTTTGCCTTCATATGTTACTCGGCCTTTTTCTCTTGCTGCTTTTAATATTTTTCCTTGTTCTGTATATTTTGTGTTATTATTATGTGGAGGGAAGATTTTCTTTTCAGGTCTATTCTATTTGGTGTTCTGTAGGCCTCTTGTATGCTCATAAGGATCTCCTTCATCAAAATGGGGAAATTTTCTTCTATTATTCTATTAAAGATATTTTCTGGGCTGTGGAGTTGGTTGCATTCTCTTTACTCTATCTCTATTATTCTCAAGTTTCGTCTTTTTATGGTGTCTTTGATTTCTTGAGTGTTTTGTGTCAGGAACTTTTCATATTTAGAATTTCCCTTGATGGATATTTCCAGTTCTGTGACTGTATCTTCGAGTCTCGATATTCGTTCTTCCATTTCTTGCAATCTGTTAGATAAGGCCACCTCTGAGATGCTTGCTTTCTTTTCTGATGCTTCTGGATCACGTTTTTCTTCCGTGTGTTCCTTTATTATAGCTTCCATTTTTATCGTCAGGTCTTGAACTCTTTTAATGATTTCCTTCATCTGGTTATTTTTATTTTTCCTAAATTCTTCCAGTGCCTCTATATGACTCTTTTAAATCTTCAGCCCTCTTGTTTGCCTCCTCCTGCATTTGTTTACAGATTTTATTTGTTTCTTCCATTATCATCTTACTTACTAAGGACTTGAGGTCAGTTTTATGTATATCAATAGTTTTTGGGTTCTCCAGGTTGTTTTCATTAGGATCACTGGGATCTGGAGATGCCAAACTGTTTTGGTTTTTGTTAGCGTTCTTTCGCTGTTCTCTTGTCATTTTGGTGACTCTGATTTTGGGAGGTGGTTTGTAGTGACCTTCCCTGTTTGAGAGTGGATAGTTGATGCCTGATTATAGGTAGGGTGCCCTTGCCTGGGGGGATCAGGGAGTATTTCCCTGGACCAAGCAGGTGATTCAGATTCTACTCCTGGAAATTTTTCTCAACACCTTAGGCTCCAGGCTGAGTCATGCAAAGTAGGTTTCTGTTTGGGCCTTTTCACCTTACTGCTGTAATTCAGATCAGCAGTTTTGGGATCTAGAGTAAGGTCAGCACACAAGCTCTCTGGTTGTGTAGGTTGATCCCAGCTGCCTATCCTACCTGTTGCTTTGTAGCCAAGACCCCAGGTGGATCAGATCTTCTGGGCTGTAGCTATCTTTTAGCTCTGCCTCTATACTCTGTAGAAGTGTCCAGCCTCTCCCATGAATTTGGGAGTTCTTGCTGGGTCTGCAGGAGCTGACCCAGCTAGGTTCTGCCTGTTAGAGATTACAGGATTAGTGCCTGGTGGGCCTGAGACAATACGGTTTCAGGCCACTGGCAATATCCAAGGAGGCAGCATTTCCATGCCCATATAAGCCAGGATGCTTCCAGATCACTTTAGGTCAGCAGTTAGACCCTGAAAGCACAACCCACGGTCCCTATATCATGGGAGGTCCTGTCGTGCCTGCAAGAATGTACCCAGCTAGGTTCTGTTGTTTGGGGAGTGCCGGGTCAGTGCTGACACCCAGGTGACTGGAGACAATAGGGATTCAGACCACTGGTGTGAATCCCCTGTATCTTCTCTTTCTGCCAGTGAAAGCCAGGACACTCCAAGACCGCTTTAGGTCAGCATTTAGACACCGCAAGCAAGACCCATGTTTCTCGATAACGTGGGCGGTCCCATTGGGCCGTCGGAGCAGTCCAGGCTGGTTTCTAACTGCCCCTGTTTTCACGGTCAATCCTTTGTATCTAGCTTCAGATTGGGCCCAGGAAGGTCAGTGAGCTACACACCAGCTCTAGCTTGTTTTGGTGAGTCCCGGCACCTGTATTTCCACTCGGACTTGGCTGGTGACCTCCGCAGTTTGGCATGGAGTGGATGGAGAGGTTCAATGGTAGTATCACCCTATTCACTGAGATTCCTCAGGCTGGGGGCTCCGGAAAATCCCCTCCCCAAATGGAGAGTTTGGGTTTTATGTGCTGGCTGCAGCTCGGTTGTGAATTCTGATTCAGTTTGGGGAGTGTGTTTAGCACCTCCGGGCTATTGCTTGTCCCGAGGTTAGACCCACTGGTGGTCTGTGGAGTTTGGGGCCCCACTCACCTACAATTCTCAAAATCCAGAAGTCTGTGGCTCCATTCACATCTCTGGTCTCCTCTGAGTAGATCAGCTATGGTGCATATTGGTTGACGCCATCTTGGAATCTATTTGTACTTTTTTACATATACATTTATATTATTCCACATATAAACAATAGATTACCTATAGCAAGAAGAACCATGACACAATCAGGAATTATATAAATGTTACATTCTTAGTGCTTGGCTATTTGGAAATTGATAGCCTTGAAGAAAACATATTTCCTATCTTGGTACATCTAAAATTCTGGATGTAAATCAGTCTCCATCATGTCTTGTCATTATCCACTTAAAACATCTATTTAGACCTAAAAATACTTTATCCCTTAACAACTAACCTTCATTGTAAAAACAAGCTACCTGGCCTTCAACTCCATTAAGGATTACAGAAGGAATAAAATTGATTACCTGAGTATGCCAGGAGTGCAGGTTAGTTAGTAGCTTTCCAAATGAAAAGATGACAGAGACAGTTTTCTATCTGAATAGTCACCCAAAACTCTCTACTATGTTGGAGCATCTCCTTCAGCCTTATGGCCCAATATATCTGACAGACTATTAAGGACTTGCTTACTCTGTCTTGCCAGAGTTTGGCCATTGACTCTGCATGTATCCAAGCTTAGGTGCTGCAAATAGATATGATTCTATAGCAAGATAAAGTAAGATAGTTAAATAAAGTCTTCAAAAACCTCAGAGACATGCAGTATATGGCATTTAAAATGTTTTTCTTATTTTAAAAAGTAACTGACAATGAGACAGGTTAACTCCTGGCAATATCCAGCCTACCTCAAAGAGGACAATGAGCATCAAAAAACCTCCTTATGGAGATGGCTTCAAATGTGGCAAAAAGCTACTGGGCAAAATGTCCTCATTCCTACCACAGACAGAATTCTGCCTAAACATTTACTTTTTAATTTATAGCATGTCTTCAAGTTAAATAATTATTTTGTCTTAATAACCTAATTTATTTGTGTAATCCTCTTCTATTAATAAGGATATTAAAAGTGGAAGATAATATCAGTCTTATAAAACTCCAACTAACTTTTAGAAATGCGTCCTTGGAAATTACTTTCCCTGTACATAGTAAGCCATAGTTGTTTTCCTGTCACTACCAGACTTTGTATGCACTACTGTACTTGGCCTGGATGGTTATTCCTACACACTAGTTGTACAGATGATGCTGTTCATTCTATTGCCACATGTTCACATGATTCAATTTTTTTTTTATAAATTCTTACTGTAGGATGCTATATAACCACTTTTCTTTCAAATAATTAATATTTTTTCCAGTTGTCATGCCCTTCCATACCTTGGAAAGAATGCTTATGTGCTTGTCTGTGAGCTTCTGTTTTTACTTAACATCATGACCCCTAGTTGTACCAAGTTTCCCAGAAACAGCATAATCAGCATAATTTCACTATTCTATAAAGTTAAAAATGCTCTTGTTTTTATGTGTTTGCTTATTTTCTTATCATTTTTCCACTAACAGCCACATAGAATTATTGTTCAATTCGATATGGTGAATATTGTTATAAAAATACGTGTGGGTTTGAAAATCTTGCTACAGTAAGTTGACCTTAGCTCATATAGATTTTTCACAGAACTGTTCACTTGGTCTTTTTGTTGCTCCATCCTTGATTGTCTGTGCTTCACAACACTATAAAAAGGTCACTTGAAAACTCAATTCCTTGTGGCTCTTTTTTATAAGTTGAAATAAAACCCAACCACTTGAACATGGGAGTATAGATGTGTTTTAGTATGGTTTACTGTTTCATTGTTAAGTTCCAGTCATGATCTCTGATATGTCAAAATCACTTTTGCCCTTAGTACACGTTAATCGAGTTCTGTTTTTGTAACTCATTATTATTTAACCAATACTTTCTCTTTTAGATATTTTTGGGACTTTTTAAACTTTCATTCAACATATGTTAAGTTTCCATGACTTAGTTCCTCACAAAAATGCACTTTTACACAGCCCTATCATTTTATTTTCCTCATACTTTATACTTTTCTCTCTGTAAAAATTATTTTTACTTTAATTAAACTTGCACATCATTTTCTATTCATCACTAGAGAAGACCATGGAATAAATTGTAGTAGCCAATGACCTATAACAAAACTAAAAAAAAAAAAAAAAAAAAGAATCAGCTGTTAAGGACCCAAATTGGTACTATAGTTTTAAAATGTGGAGTAAAATTAGTTTAATTCTGTTTCTACAATTATAATAATAATAAATAATTTCACAACATCTGTTAAATAACTTACTTGAATAATACTAATGAAACTGAATGCTGTAATTTTTATCACAAAATAATTATATAACATCTTACTTATATTGGAGCATATGAGCATAATTGTAATTGAATGAAGATAAAGGGTTAATGAAAAATGAACTGTGTTTGAATAATCAGTACCAAGTAAGTTCATAAGACTAAAGGAAAATACTTTCAATATTTCAAAATTAACATACTGCAGTAAAAATAGAGAATCAAATGTAATAGTATTTGTTGGGTGTCTTCTTCTGAATTAAAGACATTCATAATGTGAACAGCTTTAGCTAAATATGGAATAATGAGCACATTTGGAAAACAGAAGCTGCTAAATATTCAAAAGATATTTGTTCACATCTAATTGAAAGGTAAAGTGGAAAGGAATGATATTTATAATAGACTCTGACAAGCATTTAGAATAAAATCACTTTCTGAATCACTTAGAGCCATGTAAATGTTTCCACAGACCGAAGCAAAATTTTCTATTGTTTTATGAAAGGAACTGTAAACAAATCTATGTAAATGCTCTCTTGACCTATTAGTTTAATAATTTTCTCAACTTCTGAATGTTGACGTTTAATAATACATAATGACAGATACCAGCTTGATAATTTTCTTCCTTTAAGCTTATGTATTTCTTTGTTTATGAGTTTTAATTTTTAATTTATTCACGTTTCATCCAGATTGTAGTCCCCTCTGACATTGTCTCCCAATCCCACTATCCCTCCCTTAACCCATTTGCCCCTCCCACATTCCACACAAAGGGGAAGCCCCTCCTCCCTATCATCTGACCTCAGCCTACTGAGTCTCATCTGGACTGCCTGCATCCTTTTCCTTTGTGTGCTATAAAGGCTGCACCTCCAAGGGAGAGTGATCAACAAGTGGGCACCAGAGTCCATGTCAGAGGTAGCCCCTATTCTTCATATTATGGGACCTACAAGGAGACTATGTACTTCCTGGGTCATCCTCACTGTTCTGTGTTTCAGGGAAGCTTGTTCCAGGAGGCTTGCCCAGTGGTTCTAGCCACTGCTTGGTGGACTAGAACCAGACTGACAAACAAGGACAAGGATAGGTCAGTGTGTTTTATGTTTTATGTCGTTAAGCTGTGACAAAGTGAGCCTGCTGCTCCTCTGGAGAGAGAGCAGCCAGATCCATGCTTTCTTGGGAAGAAAGAACTCATATTCTCATGATTTTCCTTGTGAAGGAGCATCCACTGTGCTTCTTGATCAGGGAAAGGAAGCTGTGTCTTGAAGAAGTGCAGAGGTAGGCAAAATGAAAAGGCTGAGAAACAAAGAACTAAGCTTTAATGCATCCTAAGTTTTATACATTTGGTGTAAGAGAAAGAGTCAGAACTAAAGCCAAGAGATTAAATGGAGCAACAGGGAAAGAAGAGAAGGGAAAAAGCAGAGAAGACAAAAGAAAAGACAAAAAGGGGTTTTCCAACCCTGGAACCTCAGGTTTTAAGCCCTGAGTTGTAAAATGGAAGGGTGCTCACAGGGTGTCTCTTCTGTTTACAGTAAATTTCCTGAAAGTCTGTCTATGAATCGGGGCCTCTTGTTAGTTCAGAGGCAGCTTTGAAATGTATTATCAGAAATGGAACCATGTTGGAACCAGGTTAGTGACACCTTTTTGCCAAGTGGTCTTTGTGTCCTGCTGAGAGCAGGAGGGAATCACTTCCCTTTTCTACACTCAGATGGACTGACTGGCTTTTCTGGAAGGGAGTGTACCTGACTTCTGTTGAGGGATGATTCACAATTGGCTACATCTGAGCAGGGCGTCTAGGGCCTAACGTTACATGCATGGTCATTGGTTGGTGCATCAGTCTTTGCAGCACCTACCCCGATCCACTGCAGCCCAGATTTGTTAGCTCCATGGTCTCACTGTGGAGCTCCTGTCCCATCTATGTCCTTCTATCCAACAACTTTTCCATAGGACTCTCTGTGCTCTACGCCAAAGTTTGGCTGTGAATCTCAGCATCTGCTTCAATCCCCCACTGGATGGAGTCTTTCAGAGGACATCTATGGTAGGCTCCAGTCTTGTTCCTTCTCTTCAAATCACTTCCAGTGTCTATTTAAGGAGGACTCTAGGGAGAATGCTTAGTTCTCATTCAGAAGAGCAAATTTATATATTTCTAATGTGAAATTTAAGGAAGGAAAATCAACACATTAAAGAAAAAAGGAAGAAAAATTATATCACATTAAATTTGTGGCATATTAGTGCTATGGCCTATAATATACTGTTTTGTCTTCAATGTAATGTTTTTCAAATTTTACAACTTATCAGTTTATATCAGTGAAAAAACACAACACTTCAATTAATCAAAAAAACAGTGACTGCTATTGATAAAGATAAAAGTGATAAGAAATCATGTGAGTCAGTATACACATTGGAACAAGTATGTGATACATATTAACAACTCAATTAGAATATAGAAAGTTATAAATGAATAAATAATATATGTACTTTGGGGATATACAAATATTCATTAACACATAAAGTAAGCATTAAATATGTGCTGGTATATATAGCAGCATCAATATCTTAAGTTATACTAAGTATGGTAAAAGAACAAAGACTACAATGATGCATAGATAATTTGATGAAGCAAGCATATGATACATAAATGGAAAATGAAGTGAAAGCATGATTGTTGCACATCTGTGCTAACAGTTATGTCTTCTTTAAATTGGCCTCCACTGGTGCCACTCAGTGTGGTTCCCTTCCACCATATGTGCTTACCCAGTAAGACACAGATAAAGTCATCATTGTTCAGCAGGATAACTGGCAGCAGCACTTCTTGGGAAATTATATTTTCATGCATCATTCAAAGAGATGTGAGTGTACTCCTGCCCTGCCATCTTCCATCTGTTGGATGCATGTATTCAACTTTCAACTAGCCTTTATCGTGAAATATTCTGTAGAGAATTTGAAGATGGATTTATTCCAAGGGCATGTGTATGACGCTACTTGGGTAATAAATAAGAGATGACATAGATGGATAGATGATAGATGATAGATATAGACTGATAGATGATAGATAGATAAATAGATAGAAACTCAAGTGTTACAGGTGTGTGCATTTATTTCTGTGTCTTCAATTCAATTCCATTTATTTGCCACTCTGTGTGTAGGCCAGTACCATACAGTTTTTATTACTATTGCTCTGTACAGCTTGAAATCAGGGATGGAGATCCCTCCAGATGTTCTTTTATTGTACAGGTGTGTTGAATTTTTGTTTTCCTATATAAACATGAGAAATGTTCTTTCAAGTTAAAGAATTGTGTTGGAATTTTGATGAGAATTACATGGAATCTATAGATTGCATTTGGTAAAATGGTCATTTTTACTTTGCTAATCATATCAATCCATGAGCATGGGAGAACTTTCCATCTTCTAATATCTTCTTCAGTTTCTTTCTTCAGAGACTTGAAGTTCTTGTCATTCAGGTCTTTCACTTGCTTGGTTAGAGTTACACCAAGGCACTTTATGGTTTTCATGCCTATTGTGAAGGGTGTTTCCTTAATTTCTTTCTCTACCTCTTTGTCACTTGCATAAAGGAGAGATACTGATTTTTTGAGTTAATTTCATATTCAGCAACTATGCTGATGGTGTTTATCAGCTGTAGGAGTTCCATGGAGAAGCTTTTGGGGTCACTTATGTACACTTCATGTCATCTGCAAATAGTGATACTTTGACTTCTTCCTTTCCAATTTGTATTCTCTTGATGTCCTTTAGTTGTTTTATTACACTATCTATAATTTCAAGCACTATATTGAAGAGATGTGTAGTTGGCAGCCTTATCTTGTGCATGATTTCAGTGGAATTGCTTTAATTTTCTCTTTGTTTAACTTGATGTTGGCTTTGGCATGCTGTGTATTGCCTTTGTTGTATTTAGGTATGCATCTTGTAGTGCTCAAAGTCATTAGTCATCAGAGAAATCCAAATCAAAAGGACTCTGAGATTCCATCTTACACCTGTCAGAGTGGCTAAGATCAAAACTTCAAGTGAAAAGTCATGCTTCCAAGGACACAGAGAATGGGAAACAAGCCTCCATTGCTGGAGGGAGTACCTCCATGTACAAACACTTTAGTAATCAATCTGGCACTCTCAGAAAATTGGAAAAAGTACTACTTCAAGACCCACATATACCACTCTTGCACATATGACACTCCACCACACCACAAATATACCTGCTCAACTGTGTTCATAGCAGCTTTATTTGTAACAGCCAGTAGCTGGAAACAACCCAGATGTTCTTCAACTGAAGAATGCATTAAATAAAAAACTGTGGTACATTCATACAATGGAATACTACTCAGCTATTAAGAAGAAGAAAATCATAAAATCTGCATGCAAAGGGATGGAACCAGAAGAGATCAACCTGAATAACGTAGCCCAGACCCAGGAAAAAACACAGTATGCATTCACTTATAAGGGAATATTAACCATATAGTACAGGATAACCATACTATAATTCACAGACCCAAAGAAGCTAAATAACAAAAAGAGCAAGAATCTTGCTGAGATGGGGAGAAAGAATAGACAGATGAAGTGCTTCAAAATAAGGAACAGCATAGGAGAGGGAGTGTTGAGGGAAATAAGTATGGGAATCTGATGTGGGGAGAGCGGTGTCATCTTGGAGAAAGGCTGCACATATGAGACAGGGTAGACTCTTTGGAGGATATGGAGGTGACTCTAGCTGAGACTCATACTAGCAGCAGACATGGAGACTGAAGAGGCCACTCACTAACCAGACAGGACTCCTAGTAGAGGGAGGAAAACATTAACCCACTCACAAAAAGGTTTACCCAAAATGTACCCTGCCCACAAGATGTGCAGGTGAAAAGATAGAGCAGAGATTGAGGAAAACACCTGATACTATTAATGGCTCTCCCCTATGCTTACAGATGGGAGCCTAGCACACCTGTCCTCTGAGAGGCCCCACCCAGTAATGGATCAAAACATGCTGACACTCACAGCCAAACTTTGGGCAGAGCACAGAGAGCCTTGTAGAAGAGTGGGAGGAAGTATAGGACCCGGAAGGAACAGAAGTTCCACAAGAATACCAAAAGATCCAACTAACCTAGGCCCAGGGATGATTGTGGAGGCTGAAGCACCAACCAAGCACCATGCATGGACTCATGCTAGGCCCCCTACACAGATGTACCAGATGGGCGGGTTGGTCATCACATGGTTCTCCTGATAAGGGAAATGATGGCTGTCTCTGGCAAGGAATTTCTTACATTCTCTTTGATTAGTTCTTTCTGGTGGGGCTCCCTTCCCAGCCACCGTGGTAGAGATGCACTCAGTCCTAATTCAACTTAAAATGTTGGGTATGGTAGGAGTGTGGAAGAGCTCTTCTCTGAGAGGGAGAAGAAGGGAAATACAGGGAAAATGGAGGGAGGGTTGGACCAGGAAGAGAGGAGGGAAGGGCCTGTTATCTGGATGAAAATTGAATAAATAAATAAAAATTGAAAACTCAAATATGAAATTCTTAAAAATAACTTTATGGAAACTATGTTAGTTACTATAAAATTATGAAAATAACATTATAATCCTTCATGAAATATTTCACTAAAGTATACAAATTGTTTTATTAGTGATGGGGTCCTTGTTTATAGAGAACATTACATAAAAGAGATAAATGATGCCTTTAGTGACCAAATTTGAAGAACTTAGATAGTATATGAATTATTAATTTTCCAAAAGCAAAACATGCATATTATAAAGATTTATCAGTTTCTAAGACATGTTTTATAAATCCAAAAACACAGTGCAAGATCCAGTGTAGGCATTTGATAAGTACCTTATGGGAGAACTTCACAAAGTCTTAATTAAAAAAAAATATGCCGCATATTTTGGTATATGTTTGTTCTGTTATCAATATGATAGAAGTGTTTTTTACATTTTAAAAAGTAAATCAGAACAGTCTCCACACTTGAGTGGAAAGTGGGTTATGACTTTCTTATGTACTCTGGTGCCTCACATTTGACCATGTTCCCTGGAGGGGGAGACCTGGTGGCACTCAGAGGAAGGACAGTAGGTTACCAAGAAGAGACTTGATACCCTATGAGCATATACAGGGGGAGGTAATCCCCCTCAGGAAGAGTCATAGGGGAGGGGAATAAGGGAAAAATGGGAGGGAGGGAAGAATGGGAGGATACAAGGGATGGAAAAACCATTGAGATGTAACAAGAATAAATTAATAAAAAAATTCCAAAAAAGCAAATCACGTAGAATAAATCTAGTCTTTACTGAATGTATTTCTTAGTATTTAAGTTATTATATAGTAGTTCAAATATATTTCAAGATCAGGTTTATATATGTAAATGTGAATATGCACATTTATAACATTTCATAATTATTGTGTTGGAAATATTGTTAGATTGTTTTAACGAAATCTAAATGTTCAATCACATCATTTTACCAGGTTTTAACTAATCTAACTCTAATAATAACCTGAAATTGAGATCTATATCAGAACAAGGTTAAGTATTAATTCATCTAAACAAACATATGTTTATATAAAATAATAAATAGATATTACTAGTAAAAATAAACAATAAGTAGGCATGAATATTAAGAAAGCTGCATACAGGACATTTAATCAGAAAAGCACAGAAAATGTTTTTGTAGGTGACTAACAGAGTACCGAGATATGACGAAAGGCCCAGAAAAATTAACATGCAGTAGATGATCTTACAAAAAAGTCAGATTACATGATGTGTGAGACCCTGGCAAGATTAAAATCAGCCATAAGACAACCAGTAGGTGAGAGTCAACAGATGCATCACTCTTCCTCTTCACATCATCGAGTAAAACAAGTCTTTCACCATGCAGACCATGGAGCATGTACTGGGCTCTTGAGGATCACTGAGCAAACAGTGAATTACCGGATAAAATAGAGTAAGTCGCTTAAGCCTTCTGTATATTTTGATAATGATTAAAGTGTCAATGGCTTCACATTTTTGCTGAAGCACGATACAGGCTAAATTTTACGTGGAAAATTAGGAAACAAGCTGAAACTGTGAGAGTACCCGAGGATCTCACCTGTGTGGTCTCACCCGTGTCATCATGTGTGTGTATGGGTGAACATGTGTGTGCTGGTGCACTTGCCAGTGTGTACATGTAAACAGCAGAGAGTTCCACATCTGGTATCTTTTTCTATCACTGTGTAACTATATTATATTGTACATAAATAATTAATTAATTTAAGTTTCTCATTGTTCACTTATTTTTTCCTTAGAATTACATATGCAGCATAATGCATGTAAAAACATATATGTCTGATATATAAAGGTATCATTATAAATAAATTAAAAAGCAGACATTCGTTTAAATATGCACTAAAGCACTACTAAGCATAAGAATGAAGGCATTGCAGAAATCTTCAAGTTCCTGTGTTCCATTGATCCATAGCTTTTCCTTGGCTTGCAAAGATTAGGCTTATAAATATTCATAGATAGATAAAGTGTTCATGGGACCCTATACCTCCCTGGTAAATTATTGCTTATTTATGGGCAGCTCTAGTTGGGAGAAACTGCAATGGGAACTCCCTTGCTTAACCCCTTAATTTCATCCTGATCCCATTCACTTTATGGTTTCACTCTGAGCTCTCAATGAATAAAGCTTTCATTTTATGTTTCTGTCACTGAAATGAGTTTTTCAGCCTTTCCTCAAACCCGACACTCCCACTGTTAGGAGTTCAACAAAATCCCAAGCTAATCAACCACAGCATGCATGCAGAGGGCCTAGCACAGACTCACGAATGCCTTATGCTAGCTCCTTCATTCTGTGAGCCCCTGTGATCTCAGCTCAGTTGACACTGTGGGCTGTGTTCTCCTGGTGCTCTCAACCCCTCTGCCCCCTATGGTCCTTCTTCCCTCTTCCACAGTTCCCTAAGCTCTGGCCAATATTGGCTGTGGGTCACTATCTGCTCCCATCAGCTGCTGGAGGAAGCCTTCCTAATGATAATTGGTCTAGGCACTAATTTATGAGTGTAGTAGAGTAACATTAGGAATTATTACATTGACTTTTTCTTTTCTCATCCATTACATCAGAACCACGATTTACCCTCCTCTTCTCCTGAATTTTTGCTACCAAAACTGCTAGAGTATTTGGTTGCACCCTAGGACTCTGAGCCATCCAGCTTCTGGATCCTAGTCAGCCAGGTAGTTTTGGACTTGGATTCCCTTTCCTGGCTTGGACCTCAAACTAGTCCAGTCGTGTTGGCCACTCCCACAATTTCTGGGCCACTATTGCCCCAGTACATGTTGCAGGCAGGTCAGGAGTAGGGCACAGATTTTGTGTCTAGTTTGGTGTCTTAGTTCCTTGCCCGGTTAGAGAAGATGGCTGGTTCAAGGTTCAAAACTCTTAAACTAGAAAGAACTAAATCCTCGTTGTCATTTTAAATTTGTACTTATTTTAAATATTAACTTTCATTTATATTATAGGACAAATTAAAAATATCAGTCACTAGTATTTATATAGCCCTTTGCAAAGGCTTTTCAACATTTCATTTGAAATTCTCTTCATAGTATAATCTTCCTTAGAACATGCAAGTCCAGTAACAATTATAATATAATTCTTTAGTATTATTTCTTTAAGATGAGAAATGGTAGCATTGAGGTTTAAGAAACTTTTGTTGAAATTAAACTTTATATTATTAGCATATTAACTTCTATATGTGCAATGAAGACTAAAATTTAATGTAAGTTTTACATGTACTTAGAAATGTGATGTTGAAGACAACTACCAATTTTACACAATGTATTAAAAATATCTCATTCATTTAATATGTAACATATAAAAAGTAACACATTTCAACTTTTAGCTTGAGGACAAATAAAAGACATATGTTGAGTTAGTTTAGAAAGTTTTGAAGTTGATCTACTTAAAGCATTCAGTAAAATATGTTGTATGTGTATTAGTATTTAGTATATTGAATTAAACAGATTTTATGACTTTATGGGACGCAAGTAGTACTATAGTGTGTAAACCATCTTATGAACATAATTTAAAGATGTTATTATGTCTAATTAATTATTGTTTGCAGCTTTTACAAATATTTGTTTTTCCAATATATAGTTCATGGACAGTCTTAGTGATACATGCTTATAAGGAAAGGAGGATTTGAATTTGTTATGAATCTTGGGACACAAAGTAAAATTCAGGAAAGCTTAGATTACATAGCTAGACCATATCTCAAAAGAAAGAAAAATAGGAAAAAAATATTCATTTATCTAAGTAGCCATTTATATGAAACACAATAATTAATTCTATTGTTCAAGACAGTATTTCCATGTTTGCAATAGAAGGATACTCCTTAATAATATAAAACAATTTTTGTATTGATATCCTACAGTAGATTACAGATTACAAACATGTCATGATCATTTTGGAAATCATTACTTCCACATTCCAAAGAATCAAGCAGTGATTGCCAAGGTAAAAGAGTGCTTGATAACACAATCAAGAATTTACATAATTCATTCTGATCTCTTCATCCAGGAAGATATAATGATAGCATGCTGTTGGGAGATAAATTATAGAAAATTGTCTGCTTACAGCTTCATACATATTTAAAAGAAAGATTATGTTTTCTGATAAACCAGGCTCTGAATTTTCAAGGCCATTTTTCTTGGGAGTCATTATGTGTCTGCTGTTATCAACTCTTAAGGATCACCTTGCTTTGTGAGAAAATACATCATCAAGTGAAAATATCATTATTAACAATATATCATATCTATTGTATATATAAAAATCAATACATTATAGTATATTATAAGCAGTGTCATTTGAAAACTAAAATAGATTAATTTCCTTTGTTTATTTAAAGTTTCTTACTTGTTACTGAATATCCTTTAATATTGACATAGAAACCATGTTGAAAGAATGGAAGCATTGGAATTTTGACAATGGAATAAAAATATGAAATCATATTTAAGTATATTAATATAAGAGTAATATAATTTCACATTTTAGTACAATTTATGTTTAGGTAAAATTGACACAATGAAAAGTAATAAATATAAAATATTTAAGGTAAAATATCAGGTATTTAAATGTAATCTAGGTATTTTGTTATGAATGGTTTCTTCCAAATACGTGTATATTTCCTTAAAAAAGAAAAAGACTGATTCTCCCTCTCACAGCAACCTTTAACTTCCTTTAACTTCCTGCTGCCCTTCATCTCGGGGAAAGGTCTTATGTGAGATCTTCAATCCACACTTCTATGTGAACAGCACTTGTCGCTGTTCAGTGTTTACTTAGGAAAACAAATTGTTGAGATTTCATTGGTTCAGCCTCCATGTCATAGAGAGACAGCACTTTCTTCCTGAAGATAACTCTATTCTTCTAGCTCTTCCGGCCTTTCCAACCCCTCTACAATGTCAATTTTAATGAAAGTTGGAATTTATACAATGAAATAAAAACACTTGAATCTCAATTTCAACTCTGGTGTTAGAATCTTATTATCTTAATGCAGTTTTAATTTTTTAACCATTATATTTTAATACAACTTATTAACTGAGCATATGTCACTTATGACCCGACTAACCAAAACAATAGGAAATGAGGATTAAGGAACACAACAACAATACCATAAGGATATCAGTTCCAAGGCAGTATTTTCTTGGCACAATCAGCAGGATTTCTTCTCCTGGAACCTGGAAGTAACCAGAACCCGGAATCTCAGCAGGAGCCGGAGCCCTGAAGCCTTCCCTTGAGTGGGTCTCTTTAGGAGCATCTGGAAATTGAGAGCGATGATCAGCTAAAACTATCACAAGTCTCCAAAAACCCCACCTCCAGTTCTGGACGCATTTATATATCTCCTCCCAGAGTCTGACACAAAATTTTTTTTTTCGGCTGACAACAGTCAAGCTCCCACATGGGATAGTTAGCTTTTAAGTGGATTAACATCACCTGTTCTTTCACAATACCATTCCAATCCCACACTTGGTATCCTAAAAAACAGGTTTATCTCTCTTTCACCTTAAGTTAGCTGTTTCTTCTCAAAGTGCAAGTTCATATTTGATAACATATTACATAAATTACATATATATTATGTAATGATGTATAATTGTTTGTATAACAATAGCAATGATAGAATGAAAGGTCATGAATTTGAAATGGTAGGGGTATGTGAAAAGAATTACTGTGTGGAGAGGGGGAAGTAGAAATTATGTAACTTCTGTACCACTGTATTATTTTCTCAAAAAATTAAATTTGTTTAGGTGGCAAATGTTGCATACTTATAGGAGAACTTCACAAGTGGTAAAGCATACATTGATATTCAAAAAGATTATAGGAAAATTCAATTAGATTGTTCTGTGACTCTAATACTGCTCCAAATAGTAAAGCCTATTAACAAATAAAAATAGAGAACTTAAAAAACACAGAAATATGTTTTCAGTTTGATCTTTTACACTATGAAAGATTTTGAAACAATTATATAAAGTCATGTATAACTGAAGCTGGGATGAAAATTCTAAAATATTAAATGAAAACTTCTAAATTTTCTTTCATTGTTCACACAGTTTGGTTGGTCAGTTCTCTGTTAAATTTGTAAAGATCTGCAATGCCCCCAAATTTTTCTGTTTAAAGAGCAGCTATGACAGCACTGCAAGGAGAGATCAACTTTCAAATAAGCATTTTTAAAAGCTCCATTTTGGAGATATTTACTCTTGTGTTGTATGTGCATCATTTCCATTCAGTTCCCAGAAGACCACAGAGAAGGACTGATCCTTCTGAACTGGTGTCATCAGTAGGTATGAATCTACCAGAAAGAAATTCCTAGAACAAAATTCATGTACTCTTCAAGAGCAGAAAGTCATTTTACCTGCTGTGGCATCTCTCTAGTTCCTGTATACAACTTTTATTCATGAGTATATCAATCTTATTTTCTTGTTTGCAACATATATTCAGACTACATTTTATCACCTCCAGAAATGTAGTCACCAAAATGCCTCTATCGTTTCTCACTTTATTCTTCAGAAATTTTTGAGACAACCCAAAACAAGTTGAATGAATGAACAGAGATTTAATATTGATGATGGACAGCAAATAGATGATTATTGATTGAGAGAGAGAGAGAGAGAGAGAGAGAGAGAGAGAGAGAGAGAGAGAG
>OU015748.1:12527433-12563000 GCA_907169655.1 Acomys percivali
GAGAGAGAGAGAGAGAGAGAGAGAGAGAGAGAGAGAGAGAGAGAGAGAGAGAAAACTCAGATGAGATGTGAATTATTAGAATACTTGGCTCATGCAGCTATGAAATTAGAAAAATTCTATGCAAAGCAGTATACACGCTGAAAACCTAGCATGGTGGCAGTATGCCTCACTCAATACCCAAAACATGACACACAAAAACACTAACAATAAATTTTAAGTCCAGGGTCAAAGGTTTGAGTTTAAGGTGACAGACCTGGTAACTCCAAATTAATAACAGTGATCAATAGTGTACCGCGTGTAAAAACAGAAGCTGGAAAACTTTGAGTATGACCTTCAAGTGAAAACAGAAAAGAATCCTGTTTGCCTCCTTGTGATTATATGCATCCCCAGCCAATTAAGTGGGGCAACTCAGTTCACTAGGTTTCCCAACCCGTATAGACTTCTGCATAATCCAACGCCTATAGCAGGTAGCTATAGGGTGTAATTTTTTCAATTATTTTTTTAAATGAAGTTGTCACTAGCCATCACAGCATGACTATCTGAACTATCACCAATATAAAATATTAGCTCTGTACTTGTGACTGTTTTTTTTTTGTAAATAAATACTACCAGATGCTCTCAGCATAGCAGCAAGTTTGACTTCAAGAATTCTTGTCACATTCTTCAACTCTTAAAAGGCAAGAAAATTAATACTCACCAATTTTATGAGCTTTCAGTTTTTCCTATATTTGGTTATGACAGAATTTTTTTTTTTGTTTTCACAGCTCGTATCTATTAATTTTCCTTAATTAAACTCATGTGTAAGACATTTTGAAACTCAGGTCCAGGCTAAAATAGCAGCTCAGAAATGTATTTATCATAAGTGAATGAATGAAAAGTGGAGAATATAATTAGTGTTTTCCTTCTCTGCCTTCTTGTGTTTGGTCTGCACTGGAAGGAGATAGCTGTGACACTTATAACAGTTTTTTTTAAAGCAATTAGAAAGAACACACTGTGTCATTTCAAGGATTTGTGAATAATTCATAATTATATATTATTGAGACATTTTTAACAACTGCCAAAACATTGCATATCTCCAGAATGAAAGTAATAGTTTGTCTCTTTTATCCAAAAAGCAATCTTGTTTACTTTTTCATACAATAATAGCATACTGGGTAGCCTGTAGAATAAGATTAATAGGAATAATAATGGCATTTATCAATATATTAATATAAGACCAAAAATACATGAGATATAATAAGATACAATGGAGTTATAAAAACCCACTCTGTGGAGGTACAGTGCAAAAATACTAAAATTTATTTTGTAAGAAGCTCATTACACAAAAATAGTTAAAAAACTTAACATTAGTAGTGATAATATTTTGATATCTTTTTTTTAAAACACTAGTGTTATTTTTTTCTAGTCATTCTCTAGTTAACATCAATATTTTCTTCAACAACACCTAAAATTCTTAACAATATTTGAAAGAAATATATATAAATACAGAGATCATTTTTATATGGCCAAAAGTCAATGCATTACATTCATTATATGTTAATAAAATCTATTTTAAAATGTTTTTTCAAAATAAAAGTGTTTCATTTGAATAAACATGTAATCTTGAGTAGATATGCACCTCATTCTTTTGATTGCAAACTAAGAATAAAATAAAAATGTAATTTTTTTACTTCACAACTAATAATTAGAGATTAAGTATTTTCACTTTTCTCTTTGTATGAATTATATAAAAAAAGTTAGCAAGATGAGTATGGTGGCAAAAATAAGTATATGATAGAGACAAATTAAGACTTACTCAGGACAACTATTTTTCATAGTAACTATATTACATCCATCACTCCAATATAAAATTTATTTGATCTCAGTATACCATAAAGTAGTTCTTTCATTTCTTTAAGTAAATGACCATCCAGGGAATAGTAGACTATTGGTACTCACCCCTACATGGGATATCTGTATCACACCACTAATTAATAATCATTATGGAAAAAGGAAAAAGCAACATTTGTCTTCTTTCCTCACCTTTATGAGTTATGCCTGTTGTGAATGGAGCCAGCCAGAAAGCACAGCATTGTGTTCTCATAGGAACCAGTTACAGCTTGGTCTCACCAGAGTGAACTGTGAAGACTTCATAATTAGACATTATTAAGAAACTTACCTAACAAACATCAATGCTGTGCATTTTTCCACAATGAAAATAATAGTTTTCAGTAAAGTGAGAAAGAAAATTTAATTATGTGTGGAAGAATAGAAGTATTTTTGATGATTCCTTATTATTTTAAGCCATGAATCAACTACTCTACTTTGGCACTTTATTAAAACTATTTACATATTTGTGTGCTAAGTGTTGGATGAATATAGGGAAACAATGTTTTGGGGACACAGATTGGTAATTGTACATATGAAGGGACAGTTATCATGACAGTTAGCAAAGATGTGCATAAGCTTAAGCCAAAAAAAAAAAAAAAAAAAAAAAAAAAAAAAAAAAAAAAAAAAAAAAAGAAAGAAAGAAAGAAAGAAAGAAGAGAAAAAGAAAATTATAGTATGAATCCTTGGAAGTTGGTACCAAGTTCTACCACTAACTGAGGAGATATTGATATTTTGCAGCTGCTGAGAAAACATGAGTTAATTATCTTTAAGGGTGGATAAAGCATTCTGAAGTTCATGCCCTACAAATTGAACTTGATGGTTTTTGTTTTGCTTTGTTTTTAATATAAGATATCACTTTAATCATTTGGAGATTTTTAGTTCAGTATTAGTTTTAGAATTTGGGTTCTCTAATTTCTATTTTTTTTCTTTTTTCTAATTTCTTAAAGAATATTGTGTATATATATATATATATATATATTCTCTTTTTTATTATACGTCATTTATTTTACATCCTGATTATTATTGACTCACTTGTACCTTCCTGTTCTCACCTTCCCTCCCACTTCACACTGTTAGACCTTTGACAGAAGGAGACCTCTTCTGCCACCATATGACCACAGCTTATTAGCGTTCATCTGGATAGCCTGCTTCCCATTCTTCTGTGTGCCATCAAGGCCTCCCCACCCAGAGAAAGTAATCAAATTGGGTGCACCAGAGTTCATGTAAAGGGTATTTTCTACTCTCCCCACAACCTAGGATAATGAGCTGTCCATTGGCTAGATCTGAAAAGGAAGTCTAGGTTTACTGTATGCCCTACTCTTGGTTGGTGCAACAGTTTGTGCAGGTCCCCTTGAGTTCAGATCATCCAGCCATGATGATCTCCTTGTGGGACTCTCAAACCCTGTGGGTCCTTCCATCCCCCCATTATTCTATATCATTCTCACCTGGCGACCAGCAGCTAGTCCCAGAATCTTTCCAGATCTCCAGCTTAGTGGAGATATTCAAAGGACATCTATGTTGGGCTAATATCCACTTATAAATGAGTATATACCATGCATGTCTTTCTGGGTCTGAGCTATTTCACTCAGGATGACGCTTCCTAGTTCCATCCATTTGCCTGCAAATTTCAAGGTTTTATTATGTTTTCATGCCTTTTTTGGTTTTTAGAGACAAAGCCCTGGCTGCCCTGGTCTCTCTTTGTAGACCAGATTGGCCTCAAATCTGCCTGCCTCTGCCTCCAGAGTGCTAGGATTAAAGGCATGCACTACCACACCTGGCCCAATTTCCTTGGTTTTCATAGTTGAGCAGTATTCCATTGTGTAAATGTACCACAGTCTTTTATCCATTCTTCAATTTGAGGACATCTAGGTTGGCTATTATGAATGAGGCTGCTATGAACATAGTTGTACAAATGTCCTTTTTGTATGGTGGAGCATCTTTTCGGTATATGGCCAGGAGTTATATAACTGAGTCTTGAGGTAGCACTATTCTCAATTTTCTGAGAAAGGGTCAGATTGATTTCCAAAGTCGTACAAGTTTGCACTTCCACCAGTAATGGAAGAATGTTCACCTTTCCCCATATCCTCATCAACATGTGCTGTCACTTGAGTTTTGATCTTGGCCATTCTGACCAGTATAAGATAGAATTTTGGGGTCATTTTGCTTTGCATTTCCCTGATGATTAAGTATGTTGAGTATTTCTTTAAGTGCTTCTCAGCCATTTGTTATTCTTCTTATGATAATGGTCAGTTTAGATGTATACCTAATTTTAATAGGATTATTTAGTTTGGTGATGTTTAATTTCTTGAGTTCTTTATATATTTTGGCCCTTTGTTGGATATAGGGTTGGTGCCAGTCTGTAGGCTGTCATTTTGTTCTGTTGTCAGTGTCCTTTGCCTTATAGAAGCTTTTCAGTGTATTGTGGAAAGACAAAAATCCCAGAATATCAAAAACAATCCTGTACAGTAAAAGATTCTCCAGAGGAATCTCTATCTCTAATCTCAAGCTGTACTATAGAGCAACAGTAATTAAAATGCCACAGTACTGGCAGAGAAATAGGCTGATTGATCAATGGAATTGAATTGAAAAGTCATAAATAAATCCACACTCCTATGAAAACTTGAGTTTTTAACAAAGAAGCCAAATCCATACAATGGAAAAAAAGATAGCATCTTCTTCATCAAATGATGCTGGTCTAACAGGATGTCTACATGTAGAAAAATGCAAGTAGATCGATATTTATCACCTTGCACAAAATTAAAGCCCAAGTAGATTAAAGACCTCAATATTAAACCAGACACAAAATATCTGTTAGAAGAAAAGGTGGGGAAGAGCCTTGAACTCGCTTGCACAGGAGACAACTTCCTGAACACAACTCCAATATCTCAGGCTCTAAGATAAACTATTACGGTGCATATTTTAATTGAATCTTTTTCACAATATTAATTCTACTGATTCTTGAATATAGGATTTTTTTCAGTTTTCTCAATTTCTTCAATTATTTGACTTTTTTGTTGTAGAAGCTTTTTACCACAAGGGTTAGTTTTATCCCAAAATATTTTATTGTCACTGATGCTATTAGAAAAATGTGCCCATTATCTTTTCTGTAGTATGTTTGTTGTTGATCTATAGAGAGGCCACTGTTCTTTTTACTTTTCTTGAATGTCTATGATTTACACGTCTTTACTTTCAAATGCTCGTTGTTACAAGTCATGGGTCTGGTTTGAGGCCTACACTATTGTTACCGGATTCTCACTGGGAGTGCTGTTGGATATCCCATTGCTGGTGTGTGAAGCAGGTTCCTAATCTTTGATGCAGGTCCAGCCTCTTCATGTGTTCCAGCAGGTCATACTTGGAGCAGATGTTGGGGTGAGGTCCACTCAGAGGCCTGGATTAGGGCCCCTCCCTTGTCCTTGGATTGGGTATTTCTAATACATTGAGCTAAGTGTTTCCTCCCAATCAGGCAGCTTTCGGGGTGTGTGTGTGTGTGTGTGTGTGTGTGTGTGTGTGTGTGTGTGCATTTCTGTGTAGCTATGGAACACAATCATCCTCCTCAGAATGCACTGAGGACCTCATCTTTCAAACCTCGCAGATCCGGGCCTGCTGAGTAGACCCTTGCTGGCTACTGTTCTTATAAGCTGATTTTGTATAGTGACACTATGTGTAAATTGGTGACTTTTTTTTTTTTAGCATTTTCTGGCGCTTTTGGGTTTCTTACATATATAACCCACCATCTGCAAATGAGAATAATTTGGCTTTTTAAAATTTGTATTTGTTTAAAGTCTTTCTCTTGCCTCATGGCTTTAGATATCTTTGAGCATTATGTTACAAAAGAATGGGAATAATAGACCACTCTGTCCCATACCTGACTTCAGTGGGGTTGCTTACAGTTTTTCTCTGTCCCAATAAAGAGCAACAGGCAACAAATGAATGCTGGGAAAGGGAGAATTACCTTCTCCCAGAGATTAGACTCTCTATTAGTTGTCAGGACATGATTATTAGCCCTGGGACCATACATACATAAACAAGAAAAACACACTCAGTATGTGTGTGTATGTGTGTGTGTGTGTGTGTGTGTGTGTGTGTTTGTGTGTGTGTGCAGGTATGTTTAAACTTGTGTATGCATATATATATGTATATATATACATATATGTGTATCTGATGATATGTGCATGTACACACATGTGTATATGGTTATGCACATGTAGTAACAACAAAAAAAGAATAGGAACAGAATAGGGGGTGAATGAGAGAGCTTGAAAGGTGAGTAGGTGGAATGGGATGAAGGAACAAACAAATACAAAGGTGCTTCAATTAAAAATACATTTTAATGCCAGGCATGGTGACACACACCTATAATCCCAGCACTTTGGAGGCAGAGGCAGTTGGATCTCTGTGAGTTCGAGACCAGCCAGGTCTACAAAGTGAGTCTAGGACAGCCGGTAGGAAAAACCTTGTCTCAAAAAATTAAAAAAAAAACACTTAAATTTACTTATTAATTAAAAAAAAAACAGAAAAGACAGGTAGACATGTGAGGGTATATCTGCCAAGAGTTAGAGGAGAGCAGTGAAAATGATGAAAATACACCATATGAAATTCTCAAAGAGTTAGTAAAAATATACATTTATACAAGGTGAATGGGGACCTGATATACTATGTTTTATCACTTCTACTCACATAAAGGAGGAAAAAGATAGCAGACTCTTAACACATGACCTCTGACCTCTAAATATATGTATATTTATACCACATACACATATGCACACAAATAAAACCATCTGTTACATATTCAAATTAGAATATATGATCTAAAGCTAAAAATACAAGATGATCTAACAAATTTTCTTTGTATGTCATTTTTTTTTCACTCCACTAAATAGGTATTGTCATTCATCTCCAGAGTGTAGAAAACAGATAAGTGCATACTAAACATAGCCCTGTCTGCTCATAGTTAGCAAGGCTGTCATGACAGTGAGAGCTTAGGAATACACATTGATTGGGACAAAAGTGAGCATGGCTGACAAGTGTTAGAACAATAGCCGTTGTTGAAGACATGACACAATGTATCTGATTACTGTGATTGTATAAAGGAATAGTTTAACCAGAGGAATCTTTCAAATCCAAAATTCATTGATTGTATTCATTAACTTATTTATCCTGTTTCTTTAAGAATTCAAATATTTTAAATTCATTTTATACTTCTAAAGATTTTAAAAATAGATATTAACTTATATTTTAGATTTAGTCACCCTTATATACTGCTTTAAAACAAGCTAGTTCTTTCAGAGAGTTATAAATATATATATTCTTTGTGTGGTTTTGTATTTATTTTCTTAACATTGCTAAAGCAATGGCATATCAATCACTTGTTTAAATTATTGAAAATAAGTGTCAAAATTAGACTGAGCTATGTAATGATGATAATGACTAGATTAATGTAGAGATTTTTATTATACAACTGCCTAATACTTAAACAATGCTTAAAAGTGTCATGGACTTGTTGTTAAGAACTCTCTCTGCTCATGTGGAGAACTGAAGTTTGGTCCCTATTACCCTCTCCAAACAACTCATAATTCCCTATACCTTCAGTACCAGAGTAGTAATCACATTCTTCATTTTTTTGTGAGGATAAACATGTATATACCTACAGAGAGACACATATGATGATGATGATGATGATGATGATGAGGAGGAGGAGGAGGAGGAGGAGGAGGATAATAATAACTCAGCTGAGTGCTCTAACATCTTTCAATCTTTGCACATTGACCAACTATGTTTGTCTATGTTAACTACCATTTATTACAAGAATAAGCTTCTCTGATGAGGACGGGTGATGTTGTAGCAATGTGTCATCAGAATAGTTTATTGCTACCTTCTTTTAGCAAAAGAGTGCTAGTAGAATTTTTCTTAGGGCCTAAATCCTTGATAGCCTCATGGTCTGGGCTACTTTAGCCCTGTCAAGCGTGAGTTCTGTTTCATTAATTGGACTTAAGTCCATTGATACAGAATTGGAGCTGGTAAATAACTCTAAGGAAACAGTCTCCTAGACACAGAAGGACTGATACTCATATAGACTAACAGAGACTGTAACAGTATGCAGAAAACCTACAAAAGTTCCAATCATACAAAACCCAAAAATTAAAAGGGAGAATTGAACACAAAATTCCACCCTTAATTAAGAAACTATTTGCAATTAATAACTGCAGAAAAAGAAAAAATTGTCATAGGCTATATGCTCAGTAGATATTAATTAGGGGGATACAAAGGACTTGTGTATATGTTTGCATGCACATGGTATGTGTGTTTTCTGTTTATAATGTATTTGTTTTTCTTTGAATTTCAGTTCTCTTGTTCAAATTTTTCTTGAGGGGAAAGACCACGAATTTGAGTGAGTGGGGTGACGGAATGAATCGGGGAAGAGTTGAGGGAAAACAATATGTTAATGTACATTGTAATATAAATTACATAAGTATTTAAAAAATAATAACTAATATAAAATATTTCATTATACATATACAGGTAAATCCCAGTGATTACTAATACAGTATTACAATACAGCTTTTTTCATAGCTTTTCTCCTCATTTATTTACTTAAATATTCACTTTCCATCAAGATTGCTACACCCTCCATCCTCTCTTCCCCATCCCACTATTCTACCTTCTTGCCCTATTCCCCCAATCCCTTCTGCTCAGAGAAGGAAAATTCCCAATCAACCCATCTAGCATATCAAGTCACACCTGGACTAAGCATGTACTTCTCCCCTGATGCCAAACAATGTGGCTCCCGCGCCACCGAGGTACCGAGTAGAGGGAGAGGGAATGCGGATTTAACTCATGCACACACACACACACACACACACACACACACACACACACACACACACTAACACAGCGGGTTCTTCATGCTAAGAGAGCAGTAGCCGCAGCAGCAGCCGCGGCAGCATTTTATTATTATTCTCGTTCCCCTTCAGAGTTCCAAAGAGCCTTCTTATAGGCAGCAAAACAGGAATCCTCCTCCCAGGTGAAATCCCTCAAGTGGTGATCGCACACAGGAGGAAAAGTCTCGAGGAAGGGAGGGGCGCGTTCTCAGAGCAGTAAACATGACTAGCTAACCAAGATAAACACAGACATGGAAGCTGCTAGAAACAGGACATGAAACAGCAAGACAGGCAGGCAGCCCAGTTGGGCCTGGTTCCTACAAAACAAGGCAACCAAACCAGCAAGAAGTGATCCAAAAGCAGTCAACAAAGTACATGTTAGAGACAGCCTCTGCTCTTATTGCTAGGGGACCCTATGACGACCTAGCTGCCAATCTTCTACGTATGTAGGGGACTTGGATCAAGTTCATTCATGCTCTTTGGCTAATGGTTCAGTCTCTGGAAGCCCCCCACAGTCCTCAGTTATTAGACTCTGTTGCTCTTCTCGCGGCGTTCTTGTCCTCTCCCGTTCTCTCTATCCTTTCTCCAACTCTACCACAAGGCTCCCTATGCTCTGCCTAATGTTTGGCTGTAGATCTCTGCATCTGTTTCTATCTTCTGCTGGGTGGAGGCTCTCAGAAGACATTTATGCTATTGTTCTGTCTGCAAGCATAGCCAAGTATCATGAATAGTGGTCAGTGGTTGGCTCTCTCCCATGGGATAGGTCTCAAACTGGACCAATCATTGGCCCTTCCCTCAAACTCTGTTCCATTATTATCCCTTCAAAACTTGTAGGCAAGGTAAATTTTAGGTAGAGGATTTTGTGGACAGGTTGGTGTTCCCTTCCCTCCACTGGAAGCATTACGTGGCTATAGGAGATGGCCACTTCAGTCTCTATATCCTCCACAGTTAGGAATCTCAATTAGAGTAATGGTCACTACTGCATCCTCCAGAATCCTACTCTATCTGGCATCTACAGATTGTCGCATGGGTACCACCCTCACCAGTTTGCATTCTCTCATTCAGTTGATCAGCTCCCACCCCTGCTTTTCCCCCACATGACCCCCACCCTCATTTTCCTTCCCAACCAATCTCCCACCCAGTTCTCTCTATTCATCAACTTCCTCTGTTTATTTTATTTCCCTTTCTGAGGGAGATTTAGGCATCCTCCCTTTGGCTCTCCTTGTTACTTAGCTTCTTTGGGTCTGTGGATTGTAGAGTAATTATCCTGTACTATATAACTAACATCCACATGTATGTGAATACATACCACGTGTTTCTTTCTGTGTCTGGGTTACCTCACTCAGGATAGTATTTTCTATTTCCATCCATTTACCTGCAAATTGCATGATTTCCTTTTTAAAAAATACCTGAATAGTATACTATTTTTTAAATGTGCCACATTTTTATTCATTCTTCAGTTGAGGGGCATCTGTGTTATTTCAAATTTCTGGCTATTAAGAATAAATCTGCTATGAACATAGTTAAGTGGGTATCCTTTTGCTATGGTGGAGCATCTCATGGATATATGCCTGGGAGTGGTATAGCTGTGTCTTGTAAAGGTTTTCCAATTTTCTGAGAAAGTACCAAATTGATTTCCAAAGTGGTTGTACAAGTTTGGTCTACTACCAGCAATGGAGGAGTGTTTTCCTTGCTACACATCCTCGCCAGCATGTGCTGTCACTTGAGTTTTTGATCTTAGCCATTCTGAAGGGTGTAAGATGGAATCTCAAAGTCATTTCAACTTGTACTTCCCTGGTGACTAAGGACGTTGAGAGTGTTTTTAAGTGTTTCTTGCCCGTTCAATAATATTCCGTTGAGAATTCTGTTTAACTCTGTAACCCATTTTTATTAGTATTATTGGGTATTTTGATTCTTAATTGCTTGAGTTCTTTATATATTTTGGATATTAAGCCTCTACTGGATGGAGGTTTGGAGAAGATCGTTTCACAATCTACAGGCTGCCTTTTTGTTCTGTTGATGTTGTCCTTTGTCTTAGAGAAGATTTTCAGTTTCATGAGGTCCCCTTATTTAATTGTTGATCTTAGATCCTGAGATATTGGTGTTCTGTTCTGGAACGTGTCTCCTCTGGCAGTGAGTTCAAGGTTCTTCCCATTTTAGCTTTATTATTTTTAGTGTATCCAGTTTTATGGTGGGGTCTTTGATCCACTTGCACTTAAGTTTTGTGCAAGGTCCATAAATAAGGATCTATTTGCATTCTTCTACATGCAGATACTCAGTTAGGACAGCACCATTTGCTTTTGTTTTTTTGTTTGTTTTTTTTGGTTTTTCGAGACAGGGTCTCTCTGTGTTGCCTTGGCTGTCTGTACTCACTTTGTAGACCAGGCTGGCCTTGAATTCACATCGATCCACCTGCCTCTGCCTCCCAAGTGCTGGGATTAAAGGCCTGCGCCACCACGCCCAGCATCATTTGCTAAAGATGCTTTATTTTCCATTGCATGGCTTTGGTTCCTTTGTCAAAAATCAAGTGTCCACAGGTGTATAGATGTGTTTCCGGGTCTTTGAGTTCATTGCATTGACCAATCTGTCTGTTTTTATAGCAATACCATGTGTTTTTTACAACTATTGCTTTGTAGTACAACTTCAAATCCTTAGAGTTTATAGGACTACTAACATTGTTAAATTGATCTTGATTTAACTTTGGTAAATGGAATCTATCAAGAAAATTGTCCATTTCATTTAGGTTTTCCAGTTTTCTGGAATACAGACTTTGAAGTAAGATCTAATTATTTCTTGGATTTCCTCAGTGTCTGATGTTATATCCTTCTTTTCGTTTTTGATTTTATTGATTTGGATTTTAGTTAATTTGGCTAAGGGTTTGTCTATCTTGTTGATTTTCTCAAAACAAAACTAACAAAAGTCCCAACAACTTTTAGTTTTATTGATTCTTTGTATTGTTGTCTGTTTCTAATTTACTGATTTCAGCCATGAGTTTATTTTCTGCGGTCTATTCCTCTTTTGTGTGTTTGCTTCTTTCTGTTTTAGGGCTTTTAGGAGTGCTGTTAAGTTGCTAGTATGTGATTGCTCCAATTCCCTCATGAAGATGCTTAGTGCTATGAACTTTTTAGTCAGAACAACAGTGCTCATTGAGTCTCATAAACTTGAGTATCTTATAGATTTATTTTCATTGAATTTTAGAAAGTCTTTATTTTGTCCCTGATCCAGTGATCATTGAGCAGGGAGTTGTTCTAATTCCATGAGTTTGTAGAATTTCTGTTGCTTTTGTTGTTGTTGAGTTCCAGCTTTAATCCATGGTGGTCTGATTAGAAAGAAGGAGTTATTCATCTTATATCCATTGATGCTTACATTTTAACCAAGTATAAAATCAATTCTGGAGAAGTTTGGTATGGTGCTGAGAAGAAGGTATATATTTTTGTGTTTGGATGAAATGTTCTGTAAATATTTGTTAGGTCCATTTGTCTCATATCATCTGTTAATTTCATTATTTCTATTTTGTGTCTGTCTGGTTGACTTGCTCAGTGGTGAGAGTGGAGTGTCTATGTATCTCACTATTAACATGTGGGGTTCAGTGTGTGATTTAACTTTCAGTAATATTTATTTTAAGAATGTGGGTGCCCTTGCATTTGGGGCATAATGTTTAAAATTGAGATGTCATCTTGGTAGATTTTTTCCTTGATGAGTATGAAATGCTCTTCCCCATCTCTATTGATTATTTTTACATGAAAGCCTATTTTTCTCAATATTAGAATATCTATTCCTACTTGTTTCTTGGATCCATTTGCTTTGATAACCTTTATCCAGCCCATTACTCTGAGGTAATGTTTCACATCCATTCTGAAAGCAAGAATCTTTTCAATGAGGAAAAGTAGTTCATTGATATTAAGAGATATTAATGACCAGTGATTGTTGATTTCTGTACTTTTGATATGGGTGGTAGAACTTTGAATGATTTTGGTTTTAGGATTTACTCTTTTGATTTTAGCCTGTGGGAAGTTTTTTATGTCTTATGTTTTCTAGAGTGTACTTACCCACCTTGTGTTGAAGTTTTCCTTCTAATACCCTCTGTAGGGGTGAGTTACTAGGAAGGTATTGTTTAAATGTAGTTTAGTCATGGAGTATCTTCCATCTATGGTGATTGAAAGTTTTGTTTTGATGGCATCTATGGTCTCTTAGGGTCTACAATATATCTGCCCGAGAGTTTCTGGATTTTAAAGTCTGTGTTGAGAAACCCGGTGTAATTTAAAAGGTATGATTTTGTGTTTCGTGGCCCTCGTCCACTGTGGCTTTTCTCAGTCGTCCTTTGTTCTGTACATTTATTGTTTCAGTTTGTGGTAGAAGAATTGGCTCTTTTTGGTCCAAACTGTTTGGTGTTTTGTAGACTCCTTGTGTGTTTATGGCCATCTCTTTCTTTAGGTTAGGGAAATTTTATCCATGATTTTGCTGAAGATACATTATGGGCCTTTGAGCTGGCATTCTTCTCCTTCTAGACCTATTGTTCTCAGGTTTGATCTTTTTATGGTGTCCCAGGTTTCCTGGATGTTTTCTGTTAGAAACATTTCAGATTTAGCATTTTCTCTGACTAACGTATTGATATCTTCTGTGTTGTGGTCTGTTGGTGATGCTTGTGTCTGTAGTGCCTGTTGTCTTTCCTAGGTTTTCCTTCTTCAGAATTGCCTTAGTTTGTTTTTTCTTTATTGTTTCTATTTCCATTTTCAGGTCTTGAGCAGTTTTAGTCATCTCATATTTAAGAGTTTTTCATCTTCATAATATTAGATTTAAGGTCATCTTCTTGCAATTCAGGTATGTTAGGATAGCCAATGCTTATTGTAGTCAGACAGCAGGGTTCTGGTGGTGTCATATGGCCCTGAGTTTTGTTGAGTCTGTCTTATGTTTGCCTTTAGTCATCTGGTTGTCCCTAGTATTGGCATGATGGAATGTCCTTGGTAGTGCTTTAGGGATGCCACCTCTGATTTTTCAGGCAGAGTTGGGACCCAGGAAGTGGTATGCCAAGGCATGGGGCAGACCTCACTACTGCTGGTAGTCCCTACTTGATGCAGCTTCTGCTCTTTTTCATCTGTTTTAATCTTCAATTATCAGGCATGTTCAACTTACCATACAAATTATATCTTTAAGAAATGCCATCATCAAGAATAAGCAGGATACCAAGATGAGACTTGATAGTCTATCACCATACAGTAGGGGAGGAGGTCCCCCATGGTCATAGACCTAGGGGAGGGGAAAAGGGTGAAAGTGGGAGGGAGGGAGGAATGGGAGGTTACAAGTGATGGGATGGCAATTTAGTTGTAATATGAATAAATTAATAGAATTTAAAAAAAGAAATGCCATCATCAGAGGCTATCAATTTGAATTGTCTTAGTATTTGTTACTCATCCATACTTTATTGGTTTATTGGTTCACTGTTTTGTTTTTTTTTTGATTTAATAAATATAATTATGATATAAAATAACATTTTTATAAGAATTATCAAACATATAAAAATAAAGAGTAAATGTCTTGGGAGCAAATATCTTAGGATGACTAGGTAGAGTTAAGAATAAAGACAATTTGGGGAATTTGAAGATAATTTTCTACAGTGCATATAACCTACAAACATGGATGATTTTTTTCTCCTAAAAAGTTTCTAAAACACAGCAGAACTAAGGAAGAAAAACATTATTACTCTCTTTTAAACTGATGCTTTGCATTATGATGAAAACATTTTGATTTAAACCCAAGATTCATTGTTTTTATTCAAATTAAGAATGATTATCTTAAACTATCAAGTATAACTTGCCAAGCAAATAAGTAAACACGTTTTGATTCACATTAAGTGATCAGGTTTATTATTTAGAATCTTTGCACTTCAGGGGAGCGGTAAGAAGGTAACAGCTGTTAATGTCATGATTGCCGAGGAAATCTTAAACAGTGGGTTGTACTGAGTGCTGGCAATTCACACGGCCAGCACTCTTGCAAAGCACAGTGGAAAGTCTCTAATATCCAATTTTCTTCTTCATTCTAGTACATTTGAATACATCTCAAAACCAATAACATCAATTTCCTTTCAGTGTATTTGACATCGTTTGTGAAAATTAACCAATTTTGACGATTTACATCACATTTTGATTTATTTTTTTCTTGGTTAGTATTTATTATTTAATAAATGCTTGCTTTAAATGTTTTCCAAAATGGTGAAGTTGGTTTTTCTTCCAATTTACATACTGGAATTACATAATTAACATGGTCTACTGTCTATGTTTTTTAAATTAGATTTATTTTATTTTATGTTTACATATACATTTATATTATTACACATATATACAACAGATTACCTATAGCAAGAAGAACCATCACACAATCAGGAATTATATAAACGCTACATTCTTAGTGTTTTGGCTATTTGTATTTGACAGCCTGGAAGAAGATGTCTTTCCTATATTGGCTCATCTAAATTTCAATTGCTAGCCTACTTTTATCACAAGAATATACATCTTAGGTACAGCAGATAAATATGACTCTATAGAAAGATAAGGTCTCCAAAAATCCCAGAGACATGCAGAATATGACATTTAAAAATATTTTTATTACTTTAAAGATTCATTGACAATAGACAAGTTAACTTCTGGCAACCTCAAAGAGGATAAAGAGCATCAAAGAACCTCCTTATGGAGATGGCTTCAAATGTGGCAAACAAGCCACTGGGCAAAAGGTCCTCATTTCTACCACAAAATTCTGCCTGAACAAAGGACAAGCTTGGATGCAGGCAGAGTCGATGGTCAAATTCTGCTAAGAGAGGGTAAGCAAGTCCTCAGTAGTTCCTGCCTCAGAAATATGTCTGTCAGATATACTGGTCCAGAAGGCTGAAGAAGATGCTTCAACATTATAGAGAGTTTTGGGTGACTATTCAGGTAGAAAACTGTCTCTGGCATCTTTTCATTTGAAAAGCTACTAACCTGTACTCCCAGCATACTCAGATAATTAACTTTATACTTTCTCAAGTCTCTGAGGGATTTGAAGACCAGGTAGCTTAGTTTTACAATAAGGCTTAATTGTTTAGGGGCTAAAATGTTTTTAGGTCTAGATACGTGTTCTAAATTGATAATGACAATATGTGATGGAGACTGATTTACAGTCAGAAATTTAGACTCACCAAGATTGATTTATTTCTTCCATGCACATTTAAGTTACTCTTCTTATTTTTTTCTTAGATGTATCATTGCTTCTTGTCAGAAATAAAATTTCTACATGACTTAAATCTCAGAAAATTGGAAAAAATGAGAATTATTTTAGATATCAAGTAAGAACCAAAATGCTGAAACCTGAAGAATATATTTGCTGATCTCATTTTAGTTCAATGTCTTTTCTCAATGCATTGGTTTAATATGAATTTTGTCTTGAGAACAAACTATCCATTATAATATACATTCATTTTCTGTAAGAAATCACATATATAATTAATTTAGCATTTTCTTTACTGTCATAATACAAAGCAGTCCATAAATATTATTTTATTCTTTTGTTTAGTAGTATATTTAAGTATATTAATAGATGAACTGAGAAACAAAAAGTGACTATTGATGGCACTACTATATTCATTTTTTAATGAGATGACACAATTCCTTTTAACAGTCATGCCTGACCAGAAAGAGAGGCTAAAATTTCCTAAAATAACTTTCAAATTATTTCTGCCCTAATGTAATTGCTCCTGTAAACATAATGATTCTCTGGTTTATTGATCACAGTTATAATGTGTTTTTTATATCTTTCCGGTCTTGACTACCCTTCATTGGAACATTAACTCATCCAATTAAAAATTTTTATTTCCCTAAACTCTATCCTAATAAAATCTAACCAAGTTTAGAGTTTTCCTTTAATATCTTCCCTACCAAACAAGATTACTAACTCCAAATATTCGTGGGCTTTTGGATAGGGGAGATTAAGGTTTGCATTTAAATGTTACTATTTTTGAGATTAAGAGAAAAAAAAGGAGTTTATTCATTCACATTTAGTTCAATGTAAAACTAGTGGAATATCTCACTTCTAATATTTTAATTATATTATGTCAGTTCATGTTTTATTTATGTAAATGTATAAGATATTTGAATATTATTTAGTATAGTTCTAGGTTATAGATTAAGTCATGAGTACTTATATTTTGTCCTATCAGTAATATTATAGAACTTGAATGATGAATCACCATTATTTATGTTATCTGCTTTGCTTCATTATATATTTGGATTCTTTCTTTAATTTTACAGTTTTTATCCTACTTTCCAAATAAGATGCAACTAGGTAGTGATATTACAAAAAAAAAATTAAATGCTTTCTTAAATGGCAAGAACTATTCAAAATCCATTGATATAAACTTTGTTTCTAAATGATTAGTATGGTAAGCACATAGCAAAGGTCCAGTAGACAATTCTCTTTATACAAAGATTACATTGTTTATTTAAATATATCTCAACAAGATATGTAATGAGAAACGTTAAAAACTGCATTTAGAATTGGAAAGATAGGCAGTAAGGTGTTGTTTGGTCATGAGGAGCACCTGAGCTCAGTTCCCACAACCCATATTAGGCATATACAACCATCCGACACACTAGCTAGTGCTAGTATTTAATGCTAGTGAAGTCATAGATGTTGAAAAAGAAGATAGAAGCACTCCTTCACTATACCAAAATAATCTTTATCCATCAAAACATAGATAAGTGTAGCCTTCACTATTCATCACGGAAACTTCTTTTTGCAGTCCACGGATGACACCAGAAAACCATAACAAACTGCAGAGCTGTGGAGCCCAGCCCTAATGGAAATAACTCCAAAACTCTCATGCACCTATGGCTCGAGGAACAGTGTAGAAGATGAGGCTGAAAAACTTGTAAGAGACAGAAAACCAGGAAGTTTGTTGTGACATCGTTTCCCCTAGTTAATGCCAGAATCTAAACCCATAATTTGAACAATAACACTGGCCAAGTGTGAGCTGAGAGGGACATCACCAATAGACACCTCACGCAGATGGAGACAGGCCCAAGAGTCCTCATCCGTATACAAAACTGCAGGCAAGGGTAAAACGCTGAGAAGAGGAGCACAGAGAATGGTGCGACAGTTGGTTATTCTACAGCAAATCATCAGCCGTGAAACATTAAAAATGTAAACAGGACATTTTCCACCTTTAAGTGGAGAAGGAGATCTGACTTTCACACAAACTCTGGTGCTCCATATTGGACCATGTCCCTGGATGGGGACGCCTGGTGGCACTCAGAGGAAGGATAATAGGTCACCAAGAAGAGACTTGATACCCTATGAGCATATACAGGGGGAGGTAATCCCTCTGAGGAACAGTCATAGGGGAGAGGAGTGGGGGGGAAATGGGAGGGAGGGAGGAATGGGGGGTACAAGGGATGGGCTAACAACTGAGATGTAATATGAATAAATTAATAAAAAATAAAATAAATAAATAAATAAATAAAAGGGGAAAATAAATAAAACAAGTATTTAAACCATTTTAAAATCTCAGAAAATTGAGAACTGTTTGTATATGTGTAAAAGTGTGCCCCAAATTATAAAATTTAGATGCTTTATCAAACATTTTACCGTTTTATACTATGAGGAGTAGGATAAGTTACAAATAAATGTGTGAAAGTTAAAAACACAATGTAAATAAATTAAATTTTGTTAATTTCTAAAAAAAATAATAAAATAAAAATAAAAATGTAAACATATTATATTTAAGAAAATATATGTATATACATGTATTCATGCAATAGTAATTAATGAAAAATATCCAAATATTTGTAATAGATTAAGGGTGGCTATAATAAAGGATTTGGAGGAAGGAACAGGAATGAAGAAATGTATTATAAAGCCAAAAGGAAAAACAGTTGAAGATAAAGGAAAAAAGGCATATACGGCTACAATTGTAATGTCAAATATGTATTAAGCAGTAAGTCAGGCTATTTTAGAGAATGTGCCAGCATTTAATATATCTTGTTTTGGTCTCAGTGTAGGAAATTGGAATCACAAATCTAAATGTAACAATGTACCTGAGAAACTGTTTAAATTGGAAAGAAAAATCATCCCCATTTTTAACTGCCCTCCCTGTTTCATTTGTTCAACCTCATATTCTATCTTTTGTGCAGTTCTAACCAAAAATAAACTCAGAAGCAGAAGCACTTGGGAAAGCTTGGATTTTGAAGCAGCTACAACTGGAACTGTTATGCCTGAATATCTCAAACATATTATCCTGTGTTTTTCAATCAGAAAGGAAATACGTATTTTCAGTTTCTTTATGTTCATTTAAATTTATGAGTAAATGAAGGTGACCCCAGCTACCTTAGTAAAGTCCACTCAAAGTGCAAACTACGCTATTTATTTGTCAGGCATCATTGAGATGGTAATGCGTATGCCTTAGTCTAATATTTGATCTCTGCCCTGAAGTACTTTGGTTCTAATGGAAGCTATATTACTGGTGACTGGAAGAAATCATAGGTCTATAAGTACAAGAAAGAAATGAAATTTTTGACAGCTGCTGGCTGAACTATGTGGAACGTCTCCGGGAAAGAAGAGTTTAATTTTTATATGTGTGCATATGCATGCACAGGTGTTGTGTGTATAGGCCGTGATTGCGAAACTGGACAAGAAATGAAAAGAGAGTAAAAAGAGGACTCAAGACACAAATTTGATGAAATGAATATAAGATAATACATGGGTAATTTAATTGGAAGCATGAATCTGGGGGATGGAAAACATGGAGGGGATCTATTAGGAAAGGGAAGGAAGATAATGGAGAGCAAGATATATACGAGAACGGAACAGTAAAAACTCTACTTTCTAAGCAAACGAAGATAAAAAGTTATAAATAATATACACAGAATATGTTACAAATTAAGCAGTATATATATTGAAATAATGAGGCCTATTATGTTTTATATATTTTTATGTAAATAAAATAGAAGATTACTTAATGAAAAATTTCCAGAGAAAAATTATATTGCTTTAGTTTACTTTTAATTCTATGAGGTAAAACACTTTAAAAACTGTAAAATAAAATATCACATAAGATGAACACAAACATGTAAAATAAGTATTTAAAACAGTTATTTACTGTCTTCATGCAAAACTTTATTTCAGCCTGAAAAATATGTCTGCAATCATGATGTCAATTTCTAAATATTAATAAATAGAGGAGGTTCTCCAGGATATTTTATTGGTAAATATTATATCAGCTTGAACTCCATTTCCAAATATCTATAGATAGAAACAATATTTTATAAGCATAAAGTAATGTTTACTGATGACAACTGTACTAATTACATGTTCTAAAAAGGATTTTTATTGTTTTTTCATACATTACATTCTGACTGAAGTTTCCTCTCCCTCCTCTTCTTCCAGTTCCTCCCTTCCACCTCTTTTCTTCCCCACTACTCTATTCCTTTCTTTTTCATTCAAAATAAGACAGACTACCAAGGGATTTCAACCAATCATGAAATGTCAACTTGCATGAGGGCTATGCACCTCCTCTCATATAAAAGCTGGAGAAGGAAACCTAGATTGAGAAAAGAGTCCCAAAGGGACACAAAAGAGTCCGACACAGCTTCGGTTCCCATGGTTTGGAGTCCCATAAGAAGACCAAGCTACATAACCATAAAATATATGCAGAGGACCCAACTCAGATCCAGACAGGCTCCCTCATTATCAGGTCAGTCTCTGTAAGCCCCCTATGAGCCCTGGCTAGTCAAATCTGAGAGTTTTCTTGTGGTGTCACTGACTCACCTGGATCCTCCAAATCTTATTCTCCCCCTTCTGCACGATTCCCCAGTTTTAGCCTGATGTTCTGTTGCGGGTCTCTGTATCTGTTCGCATCAGCTGCTGGATGAAACTCTCTGATGACAACTGGACTAAGACCCAATCTCTGAGTACAGTAGAGTATCATTAGATATCATTTCATTGATATTTTGTGTGTGCAGGCACAGGCTCCCTCTGCTGGCATGGCCCTCAAGAAGGACCACTCACTGTTGCCCATTCTCACACGTTCTGTGTCTCCTCAATCCAGCACATCTTGTGGGCAAGAAAAATTGTATGATGAAGGTGTTGTGGCTGGGTTGGTGGCTCAGTCCCTCAACTGGAATCCCTGCCTCATGACAGAAGATGTCATGTTCAGGGTCTTTGTCCACCATTATGAGGCATCTTTGCTAGGGTCATTCCATAGAACAAGTGTCCGTGCAGTAGGGTGGAGAGTCTTTTAGGTATTTGCCCGGGAGTGGCATAGCTAGGTCTTTGTTGAAACAGGGATTTATTGTGTAGCCTAGGTATTCTGAAACTCACTCTGTAGACCAGGCTAGTTTCAAGTTCAAAGAATCTGCCTTCTAAGTGCTGGGAGTATAAACATGCACCCTACTGCCGGGTTAGAAAACATTATTTATTATATAAAGTTACACATTCTATCTGACCTTCTTTGTGACCCATGTTTCCTACTAGAAATTTATCATATTCTTTGATAACAGTTTTGAAGCCATTCGAATCCAATATCTTCATTCCTAGTTAGGTTTTGTATATGATATGTTTATTAAATTGTAATTATAAAGGAGTAAATATGAAGCAATTCAAAGGATTATACAGAGAGATAGGTCTGTCTCCTGAAGTTTCTTGCTCTGAAATTATAAACATTGAAGATAATAAATTATGTAACAATAGTTAGTGAAAAAAACCCTTGATTTGAAAAAGAACAAGGAAGAATATCTGAACAGGTTTGGAGGAAATAAATGGAAAGCTTAAATTACATAATCTCAAAAATAATAAATACTTAGAAAAAAGAAAAGAAGTGTACTCACAGAACTGAAGACAAGAATGGAATGCGTTGACAGTGTTCACTTTTATTTTCAAAAATAAGGATGTTAAATTGGCATGAAATGTCAATAAAATTATTTTTTCACTTTGAGTTCAAGGTGCTGTCCCTCTGTTTACAGTCCTCTTCTCTTGCTAGTTTCTAGCCTATTACTCTAGTTTTGTATGTCTAAAAATTCAGTATTACATAATCATTGCAAATAGTACCAAAAATAAAATAAATTTACTTTCATCTTACCCTTCGACAAGGATTAGTACAAACAATTTACCTTAACTCTTTTCATTGACATCACTGATGAGCTACTTATGGTATTTATTTAAATAATAATAATTATTATTATTATCATCATTATTATCAGATTCTTATTATAGAACTGAAGCACAGTAGAAAAGTCAGGCTTTCTTCAATGTACATGATTCTTCTTCCTGAGCTTCCTCTGTGCTAGGCCTACAGATGTGAGCACCACATCTAGCTCAATTGTCATATTATTTTTAAGATATAAATGTTGTTATGAATACATTTCCAAATAGCTTTTCACTTTGCTACAAATCATCATGTATTCTAAGAAAATCATTCCCATATACACTTAAATGTTTTTATAGTTTGTTCTTTATAGTCTCAACATACCAAGACTAATGTTAATATTGGTTTTCTCTTCATGATTATAAAAAGTACAATGTAACATCTATCTTTAAGCTCCAAACACTTCCATACATAACTCAAAATACTGTGAGTTTGCTTTTACTATAATTCAGGTAACAATGCAAACAAGCCCTCATTTTCAAAACTAAAACAGACAGCCATACAAGGAACAAGTCCTTTTTACATTTTCCAAATCAGTTCTTCTTAAGTGATAAATTGTATTATTTTACTAGGGAAGGGCTTCAATTTTACCTTATTTTTTAAGTCAAAAATATATCTGAATATCTCACATTTAAAAATTAAAATAATATTCTTAAAATAAACTCTTTCTTGGTGTATAATAGTTCAAGCTTCTATTGCTTGAATATTTTCTTCTGTTCATGTATTTTGATATACTTATTTAATATACACATCTAATTTTATCTATGTCAACCCATTTAAAACAGAATTCCATGCTAGTGTAAATATATCTTTAATTATACATCTTCTGCTTAAACTCAACCTATTTCCTTATTTTTCAGATATGGTTCATGATTTCACACAGATGTACATGTATTTCATGTAATATATATCTAAAAGAACATAAATATTGCATTATAGGCTATGCCTACGTATTAAATTTACCTGTTCATTAATGCTTTATAACTATCTATTCTTTGCTATTTTTCAATATTTTATATGTGCACAAACTTGAATCTTTAGGCACAATAAAAGCTAAAATACTAACTGTGCACATTATTGTTTGTGAAGTTTTCTTTCAAATTACTTTATACAGCCATTTAAAATTCTTTTCTCAACAACATTTGGCATTATTAAAAGATTATTGTAAAAATATGCTAATAATGTGTTCATTTGCATTTCCCCTTTAATTAATGAGATGAAGCACAATTTAATTGATCATTTTATCCCATTTCCTTCAGATCATTTCTATAATTGTTTTTCAATTATTTAATTGACTTGCTTTTATTTTGTTTATTGGCTTTGTGGAAATGAGTTTTGCACCATAGATATCAATTCTCCCGGAGAAAAGCATGTGTCCTGGTAGTCTGCTGTCTACCTTAACAATATTTATAGACAATTAGATTTTGGTTGCAATGTGACTTTGACTAACTTTTCTTTTTACTTTCTTCTTGATAACTTTAATTTTTCCTATGGCCCAGTCAAATATGTTACATGCTAATTCTTTCTAAGTTTCTGATTTTCCAAGTAAATCCTTCTGAAATACAATGTTTTTTTTTTTTTAACATTTTTATGTGGTATTTAGAAACTTTGTTGTCTTTTCAAGAAACATGAGCATCCTGAGTTTAGCCTCCCAATTATTAATTTGATCAACTGATTCACAATAGAAGATGGACACAAAATGGTGTGTATGAATTATGTAAAATATATTAAACAATGAATGTATTCATTCAATTTTTAATGTTTTGTTGCACTTCTGAAATGTACTATAAAATTCAATTTATATTGGATTATATATCTGTATCTTTTTTCAATGACCAGTTTTTCTCAATTTTCACTTTACACAGTGAGTTGTAATAAAAAATCTGAGTAAATCTGAAGCTTAAAAAGGCCTGGTGGTGCTCAAAGGATAGCAGACTACCAAGAAGAGAATTTATACCCTATGAGCATATACAGGGGGGAGGAAGTCCCCCTCAGTCACAGTCATAGGGGAGGAGAGAAAAGGGGAAATGGGAGGGAGGGAGGAATGGAAGGATACAAAGGATGCGATAACAATTGAGATGTAATATGAATAAATTAATAAAATATATTTTTAAAATATCTTAGTCAAAAAATATATGATAAGGTAGAAAAATTGTTAAAAACTAAGAAAGACTAGTGTAGTGATTATGATCTAAATCATTCAATATTAGAGTAATTTTAAATGCTCATTATAATATGAAGTACATAACAATGAAATTTAATATTTTCTTAATAGTCTTTTTAGAAAATACATTTAAAAGAACACATAAATAGATTTCTTTGCAGTCTTAATCATATTATTATTGAGTTATCACTACAGCTTTTTTATGCTTTGTATTGACAGTTTAGAAACATCATGACGATATTTGTCAAAGTATAAGTTCCACCTACTTTGGCAAAATAAGTAATGTTTTCACAGACTATAGCCAACTTCAATATAAAGCAGTGTTATTATTTTTTTTTTTTGGAAACAGATCTTTCTCTTTTGTAGTATTTTAATAAATAGCCCTTTTTGTGTTCTCCTAAATGGTGTTAAGAGTAACATTTGTATACTTGTGTTTGTATATTGAAATATTGACTATCACTAGACACTGTATGTACTTAAGGTTTACATATGAACTTACAAGTTTTATGTAAAAAGACAGACTGAATTAACTTTTCTCCTCAATCACCTTAATTTATTAGTTTTTTTTCCTTATTGCTCTTTCCTGGATCCTCAGTACACATATTAATGTCCAATACATATACTATTTCCTATGTTTAAAACAGTCAAATGAAAAATGCAAAAACCAAAAATGAACTATTTTTGCTATAGTAGACCAAATATAAACTATATTATCTTACAACCCAATTTGAAGTTTTAAAAAATGTCTGAGTACTCTTTTACTGTTTTTAAATTAATCAACTTAATAAAGTGAATGTTCCAGAAAGCTGTTTTAATAATGAATAACATTGCATTCACCCACTCTTATTGTTTTAATTCCATTTGTAACTATTCATGAGTGACCTCTAACAATACCACGTCCCCATCTTCTTGCCATGTTTCATTGAGTTTATGGGGGTTAGTTGGCTGAAACTCCAAACAACAGGTGACATTGGAGCCTGAGGAACTCACTTCTTATAACCAGACTAAACTTTCAGTGGAGGGAGGAGGGACAACAATGCACCCTCAAAACCATAGACTATACATTTAACCAGCTTCCAAGAAGTGTAGCTATAAAGCAGAGATTGAGGCAATGGTAAACCAATGACTGGGCCAACCTGAAACCCATCCCATGGAAGTGAGCCAGTTTCTGACAAAATTAAGGATATTCTGCTATGCTTGCAGACAGGAGTCTAGCATAAGTCTTTGGAGAAACTTCATCCAGCGACAGATGAAAAAAGATGCAGAGACCAACAGTAGGCGAAGCTCAGGGAGTTTTATCAAAGAGTGGGAAGAAAGATTAAAGGAGCCAGAGGAGTCAAGGACATCACAAGAATGTCTACAGTGTTAACTAACCTGGGCCCATGAGGGTTTATAGAAACTGAACCACCAACCAAACACCATGCACAGTTTGGATTTGGCACCCCTATACATATGTAGCTTTCTCTTTATGTGAGTTCCTTAATAATTGTAGCGGGTCTGTCTTTGACTATGTTGCCTGCCTTTGGATCCCTCGCCCCTAACTCGGCTGCCTTGTCTGGCCTCACTAGGAAAGGATGTGATTAGTCCTGGTGCAACCTAATGTGGCAAGGTGGTTTGGTACACACAGGGTGGCATCTCTTCTTTAAGGAGAAGGGGACAGGAGAACAGGGAAAGGAGGCATGAGGGTGAAACTGGGAGGAGAGGAGGGAGGCAGGCTTTGATCAGGCTAAAAATTGAATGAATAATTAAAAAACAGAAATTCTTCATTGTAAATAGAACCAAGTATATAAAAACAAAACTGTATACTCATTTTTGCAAAAAGTGCTATGTAATTCTTTATTGACTATAGTAATCCCATGCTTAGTTTCATAAAATAGTAAATAATAAACACAAAATTCATAGAGTATGAAGTTAGGAACTACTCGTAACTCCACTTTGATCATGTCACATACAAAAGAATAACATAATTGAGAAGTTCATAATTATTTATAACAATAAAATATTTATCAGTGTAATTTCCCATAGAAGTAAGAATATTATTTAATAAGAGCAATGTAGTTTCTCAATATTCATTTTACTGTTCATACAATTTGTGGTAGTATTTCTGTATTTAATTAAATTGATAAAAACTAAAGGTATAAAGTGTATATGTGGTGATGAATTGCCCCATAGGAAAAAAATCGGTTTAAATATATTGTTCCTGTAAACATGAAAATCTAAAAACAGGTATTTATTGTTTCAGTTCCCATACTATTTACTCATTCGCAATACACATGTATTTGCTTAACATTTATATTTCATGAAACACTAATATTTAAATTTCCAGGTAACTACTACTACGTTCAATATGAGATTAACTCTGATAATCCTAATACTGCCTATATTCTTCATTATACTCAATACGTAAATAGAGAAATATAAAGCCCCTGAACATTTTAGTTTGGCATACAAAATATATATTGATTATTAAAAATGAATATAAAATAAATGTTTAAGTTAGCAAGGCTATGTTGAAGTTATTTGTTAATTATATGCCTCTCTTGAGAACTGTGCTAATTCAGGGTGAAGCAGAGTTGGATTCTATATTTCAACATATATTTTTTAATAAATATGAACCAAGCAGCTGGGGAAATGACTCAGCAGTTGAGGGCACTGGCTGCTCTAGACGAAGACCCAGGTTTGATTCTCAACAACTATATGGCAGCTTAAAACCATCTATAACTCTAATTTACAGAGAACTGATTCCTCCTCTTGCCTCCTCCCGTACCAAGCATGAAGTGATACACAGACATATATACAGGAATTGTATTCATATACATAAAATGTTTCAAAAATAAGAATAAATTTAATTTTAAAAATTAATGTTACACATGTATGAAAAAAATGAACCTAAGGATAAAGTACATTCTCAGGAATGTATTTTCACAACAATGTATTACTTGTGTTTAGATATCAGTACATGAACACAGTCATTAAAATAAATATGTTTCCCATAACTGTTCCTTTTGGGCACCTAAATTTTACAACAAACAGAAAAAGGCATTACCACACAGCAGAAGCTAATTCTCAAAATTATTTTATTAGCTTTAAATCCCAATCACAGCTTCCCCTCTCTCTTCTCCTAACCCCCTGCACAACAATCCCCCACCTCTTCTTGTGAGACAGTGAGGTCTCCCAGGGTTATCAAGCTACCTGGTCATATCAAATTGGCGTAGGACTAGGTCCGTCTTCTCCTATTAAAGATAAACAAGACAGACCAGCCAGCGGAAAGAGATGCATAGGTAAGAGCTGTCTCTGACTCTGCTGCCCACCTTTGGATCCATGTGAGAACCATGCTAAATATCTGTTGCATACGTGTAGGGGACTTGGTTCCATCCAAAGCATGCTATTTGGTTGGTGGCTGAGCCCTCATAGGCCCAGGTCAGTTGATTGTGTAGGTTATCTTGTGGTGTCCTGGCCTCTCTGGATCCTTCAGTGCATCCTCCCCTATCCTTTGCCTAGTGTTTGGCTGTGGATCTCTGCATCTCTTTTCACAAGCAGCTGGCTGGAGCCTCTGAGATAACAGGTATGTCAGGCTCTTGTCTGAAAGTATAGCAGAATATCATTAATGGTGTCAGGGGTGGGCTCCCTCTCATGTCATAGGTTTCAAGTTGTGCCAGTCATGGGTCGGCCCTTCCCTCATTTGTGCTCTATTCTTATCCCTGGGTATCTTTTAGACAGAGCAAATTATGGAGCAAAAGTTTTGTGGGTCGGCTGGTGTCTTCATACCTTCATTTGAGGTCTTGTCTGGTTACAACTGCTAGCTGTTTTAGGTTCCATATCCCTTATTGCTAGGAGTCTTAACTAGCCTAACTCTCATTGGTTCCTGCGAATTTCTAACAGGTCCCAGAGATGCCCCGTCCCAATCCAGTTGTCTCTGCGAATACTCTCTCCCTTCATCTTCCCCATACCTCATCCCTCTTGTTCCCATCCCAGGTCTCTTCCACCTAGTCTCCTCCCTAAATCCAACCTTCCCTCCATGTCTATACTATTTCCCCTCCTCAATGAGATTCAAGTGCCCCTTCCTCCGAGAACTCTTTGTTATTTAGCTTCCGTGGCTCTATAAATTGTAGCATGGTTATTCTGTACTTTACGGCAAATATCCAAGTTATAATTGAGTATGTACCATGCCTATTTTTTTCCTGGGTCTACTCATTCAGTGTGGTATTTTCTAGCCCCATCAATTTCCATGAAAATTTCATGATGCCTTGTTTTTAATAGTACTGAGTAGTACTCCATTGTGTAAATGTACATTTCCTTTATCCGTTCTTCAGTTGCGGAACATTTAGGTTTTTTTTTTTTTTTGTTTTTGTTTTTTTTTTTTTTTTTTCAGTTTCTGGCTGTTACAAATAAAGTTGCTATGAACATGCTTGAACAAGTGTCTTTGTCATAGAGTAAAGTATCTTTTGGGTATATGCCTAAGAGTGGTATGATTGGGTCTTAAGGTAGCACTATTCCCAATTTTCTGAGAAACTTGTTGATTTATCCAAGTTTATTTCCAAAGAGGTTGTACAACTTTGTACTCCTCTCCCCCCCCCCCCCCCCCCCCGCAACAGTGGAGTGTTTCCCATGCACCACATCCTCTCCAGCACAAGCTGTTGCTTGAGTTTTTGATCTTGCCATTTTGATAGTTCTAAGATGGAATCTCAGAGTAATGCTGTTCATTTCCCCCATTTACTAAGGACTTTGAACTTTTAAGTTCTTCTTAGCCATTAGAGATTCTTCTGTTGAGAATTCTTTGTTTAGCTCTGTACTCTATTTTATTTAATTGGGTAATTTTGTGGGGTTTTTTTGGTGTTTAATTTCTTGAGTTCTTCATATATTTTGGATATCAACCTTCTGTAGGATGTAGGGTTGTAGGGTTGGTGGATATATAGATGTCTAGATTAGGTCCCAGGACTCAGAGCATTGGGAATCTTAAATAAAAGAGGCCAGAAGAAAGCCCGGTGTGGTGGCACATGCCTTTTATCCCAGCACTTGGGAGGCAGAGGCAGGCAGATCACTGTGAGTTCAAGCCCAGCCTGGTCTACAAAGCTACTCCAGGACAGCCAAGGCTAACACAGAGAGACCCTGTCTCAAAAAAACCAAAACCGAGAGAGAGAGAGAGAGAGAGAGAGAGAGAGAGAGAGAGAGAGAGAGAGAGAGAGAGAGAGGCCAGAAGAATTGTAGGAGTCAAAGGCCATGGAGGACACCAGAAAAACAGAGCCCACTGAATCAATAAGCAGGACAGAGTACATATGAGCTCTGAAAGAATGAAGCTGCAAGCTGCAAGGTTTGTACCATGTCCTCAGTATGTGTTGTAGCCATTTGCTTGGTATTGTGGAAGCAGGTGTGTCTCTGACTGTTTTGACTGGTCTTGGCATTCTTTTCCTCATGTTAGGTTTCTTTGTTCAGCTTCAGTATGAGGGCTGTTGCCTTGCCTTGTTATATTTTGGCTTGTTGTGTTTGGTTGTTATCTCTTTGAGTCCTATTCTTTTTTTGAGGGGTGATGGAGAAGGAGAGGATCTGGGAAAGAGCATTTGTGGGAAGAATCTAGGCAAAGTGAGAGGAGAGGAAATTGTGAATTTATTTTCAATTAAAAAATATAAAAATAAAAAACAGAACAAAACAAATTAGACAAAGTATATTTCTGTAAATTAAACAGCTCACAAAATATCTATCCATATATTCTTATTATAAAGAGTGAGCATTAGAATCTGAAAGGCATATGTGTAGAATATCTTTCTAGAACTTTCTTTAATGTAAAAAATGAGTAACACTGGACTCAAATTATATGAAGAATCAATAAAAGGAAGGTTTGATGTTTTTGAGCAAATCAATGAGATAAACAGACCCTTAATCAAATTAACCAAGAGGCAGAGAAAGGAAACTCAAATTGACACAACTGGAGATGAAAACATAGTCTTATGAAAAACTGAGGAAATCAACAATTGACCCTCTGTGCACGGGAAAATAAAATATATATCTGGGATAGATGAAGGGAAGGAGCAGGATGGGGGAAGATATAGAGATAGAGCAGCAGGAGCAGTAGGTCAAAGTGGGAGAGGACTGGGAAACAGAGCTGGAATTAGAGGTGGAGACGTCTCTGGGAAAAGCTAAAACCCTAGGCCAATGGAACCTCCCTGGAAACTATGAAGGTGATCCTAGCTCAAACTCTGTGGAATGGAGGGTATGCAACCTGAAAAGGCCACCTCTCGTAACCAGAAAAGACCTTCAATGTAGGGATGTGAATAACAACCCAAGCACAAAACTTTAAAAGCATAAGTTTTGCAGGAGTAAAGACAGAGCAAAAATTGAGGGAATGGCCAACCAATAAGACCCATGCCATGAGAGGAAGAGCCCACCCCTGACACTGTTAATGATACTCCAATATATGTGCAGACAGGTGCCTAGCATAACTGTTGTCTTAGAGGCTTCATTCAGCAACTGATGGAGATGGATGCAGAGACTCACAGAGAAACCATTAGGAAGAGCTTGGGGAATCCTATGGATGAAGGAGAGGAATGATTGAAGGAGCCAGAGGTCATGGACACCACAGGAAAACCTACAGAATCAAATAACCTGGGCCCATGGAGGCCCACAGAGACTGAACAGCCAAACAGTGAGCATGCATGAAGCAGATCTTTGCCCTCTGCACATATGTAAAAGTGATGTAGCTATGTCTTCATGTGAGACCCCTAACAGCAAGAGCAGAGGCTGTCTCTGACTTTGTAGTTCACCTTTGGATCCTGTTCCCTTCACTGGGTTTCCTTGTCTAGCCACAGTAGGAGAAAATGTGCCTAGCCCTTCTGCAACCTGATATCCCAAAGAGGGTTGATATCCATGGGAACTTTCCCATGTTCTGAGGAGAAAGTCAGGATGAGAGGATGGGGATGGGGAGGAGAGGAGGGAAGGGAAGCTGTGATTGGGATGTAAAGTAAATAGTTAATTTTAAAACAATCGTAAGGCAAAGAGAAAGAGAAAATAGTACAATTTTATTACAAAGATTCAACATGATTAGTCTATTTCACTAATATCATGAAATAAATGTTCTAAGTAATTATTCTTATGCTGTTGTCCCGAGTTCTTCCTTTGCCTCTCATATTTCTTACATTGTTGGCATTTGAAAATAACTAATGTTCATTGTAAATTTCATTCTCTAAAATTGATAGAAACATCTTTGACTATAAAAACCATACAAAAACAAAATTTATGGAAAACAACAATGTCATTATAATGATTTTTAAAAATTTATGTAATTAAGAAATATATTAATAAGACATAAAGTATACTTAAGATATTTATATAACACACAACTACAAATGCTTAGACATATTTCACTAAAGTAACATTTTATATCTATGATCATTACTAATATTTTGCAGCAGTTTTTAACAGCACATGAATTTTAAGAATATATAATTTGAACAGTTATTTATGGTTTTATATCATCAAAGGTTTATGATCAATTAATTTTCTTGTTTTATTTTATACAGTATTGGATGATAAGTAATGTATTGGTACTTATTTATATCACAAACTAACGGCTAATATATTGACCTCTTTCATCAATATAAAAGCAAAGACAGTCATAGGGGAGGGGAATAAGGGGAAAATGGGAGGGAGGGGAAAATGGGAGGATACAAGGGATGGGATAATCATAGAGATGTAACAAGAATAAGTTAATAAAATTTAAAAAAAAAGCAAAGACACCATAAACACTTAAATCTATTTCTGAGATTTCACATAAATGGTTCATTATGTAGAAAATACACTTCAATTTATTTCATACAATCTGGAAAAATAACCATTTTCAGCATGTCATAATATGGGCTTCAGATGCACTTGCTGAAGAGTTCTCTTTGTCTATGACCTATTTCAATTTTTCTAACCCTGTCTTAATGAGGAATAGAATTCACAGCTTCACTAACTCAGATTTAGCCAAGATTAGAAAAAGGAGATTATTTGTGTAAAATTGGGCAGCATAAACTGGGTTAATACTTTGTAACTTTTCTTGCCTTATTTTTTTTTTGTAAGATCTCTGAAGTTTTGATATTAATTCTCCCTTATGGGAGAAAGGTCATCTACAAATAAAGAATGTTTAATAATAATCACTCATGCACTGCTTAAATCTTCACTCCTCAAAGTTTACACTCCCTGTAAAGCACTGCCCTGTCAATTGTCTCAAGTTTTCTCCCCGATTTTCCAGTTCACAGGATGTGTACTAAACATTCATGTTGAAATACTTACTTCTCAGAACCCTCTACTTGCACACACAGATCCCAAACATTTCCGCAACCTATTCTGTTTTACAGATCTTTACTTTCAACTTTAACTATTCTGTTCGGGGATGGTCTGAGGTATTTTGATGCTAATTAACAAAAAGGCATCCAACCTGGGCAGGACAGATGAGATAGGTGGGGTTAAGGTTCCTGGTTTAGGGAGAGAGAGAGGAATCCTGGGAAGAAGAAAAAGAAAAAGAGGGAGAAGACCCGAGGGCCTTTAGAGGAGAGGAGAGGAATACTGCCATGGGTTAGATGGAAGAGAAACACGTGGCAGGCATGGATGGAGATTTGGCCAAGATGAAGAACATTAGCAAGCATTTAGGATTATGGATGGGTGGTAGCTTGATAGAAATTATTAGAAGCAGATGGCATATCTGCCTCACTATGTGAAGTAGTATAGAGGATTAATGTCTTGCCTGCCCTAGGTTAACTAAGGCTATTTTAAAGTCTTAATTGATTGCTAGCCAGTTATACGGGCTATATTAAGTATAGGACAGATAATAAACAATTATTAGGCCCTAAAGATAGTACAAATAATATAAAAACTACAAATGATGCCCATAGTGGGACCCAGATCCATGACCTTGAGATTAACAGTCTCATGCTCTACCAACTGAGATAGCCAGGCATACTGATAACACAGATTAATTAAAAACAATAAGTAGGGCCCAAGGTGGGGCGCCACTTTTTGACTCTGCTCCTTAACAATTAGGTTTTATTATGAATTTATTAAACCACAAATGGCATTTATTGATAAAGGGGTTTTCTCACAGAGAGAAATGTCTGCTCCTGGTGGCACCTCCAGTCTATTTCACTGAAAATGGGGCATCAAGAAACAAGGATGGTAGAATAGCCACTGAACTGAAGGTGGTCAAGAGTGATGAGTAGAAATTGACTGTCCAGCTTTGCAGAATCTAGGTGGGGCCAGTCCATTAGGATTTCTGCTTCACAAGTCAGTTTATTGGATGTTTTGGGATAGCAGGGCTGAAGACTGAACGGCCTGACGATGGTGAGAATCAGGTGAGTGTCCAAGCTGTTAGCTCTCTCTGTCCTGTCTACATATGGAAGTTGGTCCCATCTATATTAGATAGTATTTCCTTCTTGGGTGTCTGACAGGGTTGAAGACTAGATAGCCACAATGTTACTATAAACTTCAGTTTAAGAATTAAAAGCACATTTATAGAGTGAAAATTAGAATTTTTAATGAAGAGACTTTAGAAAACTTTAGACAATAGGAAAGGATTCTCTTTGAGAGGACAGTGGAATACTTTCTCGAAGGTTAACAAATACAAAGGAACTGAGTTATGTATTTGATACCTAGGGATTCTGTATATATGTATATTTGTGTATATAGTTCTTAATTATTTTTTTAAATAAAGGGGTGTGTGTGGAAGGAATGTGACTTGGCCCAGGTACAGATAACCGCTGAGATAAACATTGTGATGAACTGAGAGGAGCCATCCTGGGTCCAGAATTAAGAAAAAGGACTGGGGATTCCAGCCAGGCTATTGTATTGCAAATCGACCATCAACGGGTGGAGGGAACTGGAGAGGAGAGCTGGATGTTCTGGACCAACTGGAAGAAGGAGACAGAAAGGCAACAGTGGGACTAGGCTAGGACCACAGGGCCAGATTGCTTCAATCAGGAAGATGATCTGCTTACAGTCCCAGAGAAGCCTGAGACCCGGAAGGTTTATTCTTCTTGCTTAGAGTAGTTGGATTGTGAGGAAGATACTTTTGTTTAATAAACTCGTAGTAAAGCCTAATTGTTAAGAAGCAGAGCCAACATCAAACTATTCAATAGTAGAGATATTTTCTCAAATTCCTTTCTTAGAAGCTCAAAATTTATTATATCCATTATCAAAAATTTAGACTTTTTTTTTTCAAAATTGTAAGGAGAGCTAGCAAATGAATGAAATTTTCTGAGCTAGGGAGAGTCTATGACATACATTTGTTTCATCTAATCCTAAAGAGACTAATGGTAGTTACTGCTTTAAATTACAAAACAATATTTAAGATGCATATGAGAACTGTTTTAAATAATTGATTTTATTAACAATTTAACTCAATCATGATATAAATGGTACAATGGACATAATAATAATGAATATTGCCACATACACAAGTATAAAGCTTTGATCAGATGGTATGTCAGTCAGCTGAGGGTCCTCTTTGAAAAAGAAGAAACAGTGACTTTTGTCACCTGTCAATGATTTGTTAAGAGGGTAACTGACATTGTTGGAATGGTTAATGAATCATAATCTTTTAATTTTTAAAATGTTTTATGCTAAATTTGACTGTTTCTTGCTTTGTCTAATTTCCCTTTAAGAATAGTTAGGCAGTTTTATGTTTTAGACAATTGATATGAGAAAAAACAGCCTATTGAGAATAAAAATTCTGATTCCTCATCTTAAACAGCTTCAGCCATGAAGTGAGTCTTTCTCTTGCTAGAACAGAACAAAATAATTCATAAAGTGTGAGAAGAGACTACTATTAGTAGTAGTTTATACTTTTGTCTGAACTGCTTTGTTATGAAAAAGCTATCAGATTCTTTAAATCATTCACAGAAGAATCAGATCTGTGAATGAGACATTGGATCAGATCGAGCTAAAGAGGCCAAAAAAAAAAAAAAAAAAAAAAAAAAAATTCAGTACTTTCTCTATATTAGAAACAGTGAATTCAACTTGAGTTAAGAAGGAAATGTTGTAGAAAGATGAATTATCCTTTCCATATTAATTAACACAGTAAATTACTAAGGCAGTAGTTTCCTTTAACCAGCAATTCCCCAAAGACTGATACAATTTTTAAACTGCAAGCACTGTGCTAGGCAGATTCTGAGCTACTCAAATCCTAGTACCTTTAAAGCCCACATAAAAACGAATCACTTGCCAATCTGATGACTTACTGGGCAGCTTCTGCTCTATCAGTCTGTTCCTCCAGCCACTTGCTCAGCCACTGGCCAGGTGTACTCCCAGCATCTGCAAACACATGTGTTCCTCTGTGTCTCCTGTTAGAAAAGACCTGTTTCTGAGTTCCTTTCTCCCTACTGGGAAGACCCACCTTCCATTTCCTGTTCTTCTGCCCAGCTGACTGGCCAATTAGCTCTTTATTCACAGTTGCTATATCCACACAAGACATTCCTACACACACACACACACACACACACACACACACACACACACACACACA
>OU015748.1:12563277-12584798 GCA_907169655.1 Acomys percivali
TGAGTTGTAAATCTGGTAAGAAACTGGGAGGATATTTACAACTCACCATACAAGAAAGAGTTAAACATGAATAATGTTAAGTATCTAATCTTTAAGTATGGTAAAACAAAAATAATTTTCTATTTTAAATAAGGTGAAGGAAAAACTTAAGTTTCCTGATAATATATTTTAGATATGAGCTTTTGATGGCTTACTGAAATGTGACTGCCAACAGATGAATGGAGGTGAAGGTCTTGGAATTTCTTCATAGTTTCATTTTTCCCAGTACCTGCTTCTGAAAAAAAGGTGAAAATGATGTCACCTTCTCCACATGAGGAAAGAAGTAGAGAATACCTTTCATGTTTTATTTTTTATGGGACAAGATCTCATTGAAGCCACAGATAATACTTAAAAAAATAGACTTGTAAAAATGTTATCTTTGTTTAGGGATCTTCTGACATGACCCTAAGGTTTAACAGGTTAGCCTGCATGGTCCAGCAAGAGATGATACAAATAACTACATCTTACTCTCTCAAAAGTACCTGGTTATACCTATTTAAGTGAATATAACTTGAAAACAGGATATTTCAAACAAAGCATTTGGTATATAATAAATGTTCTCAATTATAGACTTTTGAAATTCAAGGCATGTTCCTCTTGAATTTTTCAAACAAGTGTGGTTTTGAAATTAAAATATCCAATTAGAGTTCCTAAGTTGTGGAGAGTTCAGGGAGGTATAAGAAGATACATATTCATTATTAATATTATTTAAGAAAAAATTGACTAATTTTTATGTGTTAGATCATTCTAATGGAAAACATTATCTTGTGTAAGAAATTAATAATTAGCACATCAGTATTATTTTTAAAAGAGATGCAGTCTTCCCCAAAGAACTCATTAATCCCTTTGGAATTTAGGTTTTTAAAAACAACTTCATTATGGATTATAAATTTCAGTTTCCACTGTTTCTCAATTATTTTTCTAAAAATACTAATTCAGGCAATTGATGTAGCCACAAATTTAGTATGCAATGGTAAAAGTAATTTTCTCTGATATCAGTAGGCTTATGTTTTCTGTAAGATTTTGAAGATAGATCTTTTTTATATAAAACTTGTGGTCAATTAATTAGCATTGCAGGAAAACTACATTTGAAACATTACCCGTATTTATGTAGCAAAAACTTAAACCATTTGTAATTGATTCAGAACAGTTTACTATAAAAATCTATAAGAACTGATGAGGTTGTATTACAAAACAATACAAATACAAATGAATTTGCTTATTTGTGTGGTTCAAAAAAGTGAATTCCAAAGTTGTTAGATAAAATATTTTCTTTATCCATGTTTAAGTATATATTTGCAAGGGACATTATGCCTAGTAATTGATAATGAATAAATTTAACTTTGACACAAAACAATGCTCAATTTTGAATATAAAAATCTGGACAAAATCTAATGCAATTATACCTTAAATTATACCAAAAGTATATTACCAAAAATAAAATTAGAGATGTCTATAATTTTACAAGTATATCTCATGATAGTTAAAACACTGATAGCAACAAATAACAAAATAGCCAATCACAAGTTAGGATATTCACCGAGACCCTATCAATCATTAAAGTATTTTCAGCAAGACAATGGAGCATGGAATTAAGAAAGAGCCCAGCCGTGTCACAACGGTAGTTAGAGAAATACTGCACCTGAAGAACTAATGCTAGAAGCAATGAAAGGCATGTGTACTGTTGGAATCTGCTGCGTAGAGAGATATAGCATGCTACTCAGTGGAATCCTCTACAAAAGACACTGGCATGTTTGGTGGCGTTTGTGATCCACCTTTCTTCCTCATTAGACTTCTCAGAGAAAGATAAGTCACTGCAATCACCCCCGATCTATGAACTGACAACTTTTGGTGCACAAATTTGAAATGAATGTCCACTTCTACCATTTTCATGCACATTTAAATCTGTAATCAACAATTATTTTTTGAGGAACAGAGTGTCTGTGACTCCATTGACTTGACCATCTCTTACATGTCATTGTCATCAACATAAAATCTACTTCATTTGTTTGCTTTCTTAGCCAAGCTCTCACTGTGTGCTTACCTGCATTATGCTACAGCGTAGCTACTATTAGATGGTGGAGCATGTAGTCAGAACCCCTCTAACTAACCCCAAATATCTAGGTCCCCATTATTATGTCTGCTTGCTGGTTCGCATGCAAGAAATGCTACCTTTGTTACTGATGTAGAGGACCGCAGTAACACAGCACATATTTACTTTAATTATGATTTTGTTTTCCTGAAATACATGCCAATACCTACCTCCACTGACAGTGCTATGGAACATCTATGCCTGTTATTTGCTTTCTCCACTGAGCAAATATGATTAAAACCACCAGACAAACAAGTGCATTCTACAATTAATGTAGTTCATAAGATCTGAAGCAGATAACTCACCCACTAAATGCACAGAGAACAACAAAAAGCAATGAAGGGAGGTGGCAAAGTTATGAATATAAAAATTTTCCAATAAAAAAATATATAAAATTTTAGAAAACCCCAAGGTAATTTACAGCAATTGTAAAACTATAGACAATCCAGTAATATGATATTATTATAAGTGACAAAAGAGAAATATATCATAAATTGATAACACATAAGAAAAATTTATGACTTTAACATTAAGTCAATGAAATAAAAACAGAAAATAGAACAGCAACATTGAAAATGATAAATCATAAGAAAATGTAAACATATATGTTATTATATAAAAACCTATTTAGATGTATATATGTGTGTGTGTATAAATGTGTTAAAGTTTTATAATCAGACTCAATCTAACTAAACTTATACTGAGATATTTAAAGGAGTTCAGATAGCAAATCACATTAAGAGTGGATTCCTCTGTCTAGAACTTATGAGTAACAGAGGAATGAGATGACATATTAAAATTTGTTGGAAGAAAATGTGCATTAAAAGCTGTTAAACCTGCAGAAGGATTTTTCAGTGACTAATGAGAAAACAAAAGAAAACATGTTCTACTAACTAAAAAGTAGCACTAATTGACCATTACTTGTAATATCTTATAGAAAAATGCAAGAGGATTTTTTCAAGTAAAATAATGTGTCACTATCTTGTTTTACAAAGCATAAATATATGTAAAACTATTTATATAAATACAGAAATAAATACAAAATAGTCTGTTTTGAGAAAAATTCTGAGAAGTGATATAAAATAATGATAGGAATAAACATTTTTTTGAGTAACATACATCATGAAATGTATAATAGATAAAATTTGACATAAGTGATTGTGGAGGTTAAAATGTCCTCTGTTTAAAATAACATGGTCCATAAAATAAAGATGACCCAGACCCAGAACAACAGGCAAGGTATATACTCAGTTAAAAGTGGATATTAGTCCAACATTGATGGCGTCTGAGAGACTCCACTCAGAGGGGAAATTGGAAAGAGGCTGAGACTCACAGCCGGAGGAGCTTTGAGAATGGTATGGAAGAGAGGCTGGTGGAAGGACCAAGTGGATTCAGGAACCTCACAAGCCGACCATCCAGGCTAAAGGATCTGGACACATGTTGTCCCGAACAAACGGTTGCACCAAGCTAAGACAATGCATGCAGTGAACCCCCGAGTTAAGATATAGTCAATGGATAGCTAGTTCCCCGTGGTTGTTGGGGGAGTGGGTGCTGCCTCTGATATGAATTCTGGTGTCCCCAATTTGATCGCTTCCCCTTGGTGAGGAGGCCAGGTGGGTACACAGAGGAAGGAGATGTAGGCTATCCAGATGGGACCTGTTAGGCTGTGGTCACTGTGGGGGTCTAGGGCAGGAGAATAGGACAAAGGAAGAAGGATGGAGGTGGAAATGGGAAGATACAAGCGAGTGGATAACAATCAGGACGTAACTTGAATAAATTATAATAAATTTTAAAAATATCAAGGTGATAGTGCAAATCTTATAATAAGAAAAAGAAAAGATATTGGAGAAATACACAAAATTAAAGTTGAGGAATCAAAGTATATAATTTATAGAAAGATCAAAAAATTACCCAAATACCTTTGTATAAGAGAAAATAATAAAATTCATATGCTGTAAAAATACTTTATTTACAAAAACCTTATGTATCTACAACCTCCTTCATATACATATATGCAATATATGCAATATATATAGATTCATACTCTCAAGAAGTAATGCAGTATAGGAAATAAAGTAAGAATGGACAAATTCCATTGTGTCAAACTAAAAATTATCTCTACAGTTGAGAAAACACACAATTGAACTAAAAAATAAACCCTTGGAAATTGCAGCATAATAGTCATAATCTATAACAAGTGAGATTCTAATATATGTTTATAGTAGCTTTTTTGAAATACACCCAAAGGAAAATAGCTGTATAAACAATGAAAGAATAACACATCACTGTTAAAGACAATCTTAGAAAGATTTTTTCTCAGCCTTGCAAAAATCCTGAATAAATCTTCAATATAAACTGGTACTAAGTATGAGCAAGACCATCTAAAGGAAATGAACCTACATAAAGTCTAGCTTGAAAACTAAATGAATATAAACTGTGGAAAATTATGGCATTAATAATAAGGAGATTAACAATAGAATAATTATATACTTAATAAACCCATCATTAGTTATATATATCCACAAAACATAAAGTTATGATGGTAAAAATGCATCAAATCAAATTTTAAAGCAATATTTGTAGTAAGTAGAACATAATTTTAACTTAAGTATCATAGAATCAGTTTTTTAATTCCTATGGGGTAATATATATATATATACATACACACACACACACACACACACACACACACACACACACACACACAAAGGGAATGCTATTTAGGCATAAGAAGATGAAAAACCTTCCATTTGGATATCTGGTGAATTTCAAAGAGATTACATTAAATGGAATATTGTCGTCAAAAGGAAGATAAACCTTAAACTCAAATAAAAAGCTGAAGGGTAAGTTCCAGAGACTTGGGGGTCGTCAGTGAGACAATATTGCAACATGCAAGATTTCATAATAAGGTCATGAGATTTATTGTACAGCACATGGACCAAATATGATTTACATACTAATAAGAATATATAATATACATAAAATTACTTATCAAATAAATTGTAAATTTGTTGATGAGGAAATACATGTTTGAAATAACTGACTCGGTCAGGCCTCAATGGATCTACATTCTAAAATGTATTGTACACACTGTATACACTGTACTCACTGTAAGGTTGTATAGGATTTTAATTAAAATATTTTAAAGTTGTATATTAAATCTTTGATGATGGATAATGTAAAAAGAAAAAGTTTTAAACTTCTGATAGGATTTTATAGAAACCAAATTTAAAATCAAGGCTCTCTCCTTAAGTTACTGTCTTAAATTTCAGGACTAATAACTTGCAGAATCTATTATTTTTGTATAGTATAACACAAAGCATAAATAGGCAGTGGTGTATGGAAACATAGTTAATAAAGAGAACATCAATATAGCTTTAATATGATAATTATGTAATATATAGTCAGTAATATTTGCCTTAATTATATCTAACCATATACTCAAAGGTATAAATTAAAGGCACTTAATCAAGTTACATATTTATACAGTATGAAAAACCAAGTTATTTCTCAGAACTTTTCTTATAAAAGGGAAAGGGATGCCTGCACTCTGTCACTGAAACTTTTGATGTTTCGATTGTCAAACCTGGAGTGAAGAATGACTTGACTGGATCTCTCTCACACTTTCCAATTCTTTAATCCTGAAATAGTCAAAGAGAAGAGTCTTTGTTTTCCTCCATCTACTCATTAATGAACCAACCAGGCTAGAGGGGCTCAATAAAAACAAAAAAAACAAACAAACAAAAAAAACAGGCACTTGCCCTTACCGGCAGCGGACTCACTTCTCTGTCCCTGATTAACCACAGAGGAAGGAGTTGAAGTCCACTTGAACTGCAGCCAACCAACAATTGTTTGACCTAAACAAAAGAGCTCCTAGTCCAGCTGCAAGTGTACTCAAACACAAAGGCATGGTCGTACTCCTACGCAAACATATCTTCAGATCAATAAAAAAAGGAGTAAGCGTGGGCAGTGAGATCAGAAACAACAGAGGAATGAGCCGAAATGGAAATAAAAACACAAACCCCAGGAGAGTCAGTACCCGTCCCGCACCTCTCAGATCTCCTCCTTCAGAAAAATTTTAGTATTTGAAGAGTGCCAATAGATTAATTTCCTTTTTATTTTTTAAATGATGCTTATAAATAACCACAAATAAGGATTTTGTTTGAATCTTTAAAATATATGCTCAATGTTTTTAAACATAGGCGATACAACCACCGCTGACTATCTAATGCTCCCTACTATCTTGTCATCAGGAGTTACAAATTTTTACTTGTTTTAATATAGCCATAGGAGAAGGCAGAAAATTCTCTAAAAGTGTGTGTAATCTCATGCCTTCTCAAATGTAAGTTATGTTTTTAAAGTGAAGTCTATTGATTCATATAATGTGCAAACTACAAATGAATCTCACAGGAAATATTAGAATTAATTTTTTTCAGATTTACAGCTGCGCTGTTCACAAGCCATATCTAATAGTCTGTCTTGGGAATAATTACTGGTAATCGGTAGCTGAGGGAAACTGTTGCGTGCTGCGATGAATTAGGCCTGGCACAAGTGGTGTCCATCAATGGGAATGGATTTGAGAAGCTTGCAGTCAGAGCCAGCACTGTTTAAGCTTTTTTTATGAATCCACTCTTTCTTAGTTCAAGAAATATAAATTCTCTACTTGTGAGGAGAGCTTTTACAAACAACATTTACGCTTCAAGCACAATTAAAGCGTGTGCGTGTATTAAACCAAAAGAAGGATTTTTGCATCCGGGGTCTGGGGTGGTGGATCAGCAGGAAAAGAGCTTATCAGATATGAGGGAGGACCTGAGCTCATGCTCAGCACGCTTGTAAAACCCAGGTGTAGTGACAAGAAGAAGTGACCCCAGCATTGGGGAAGCACAACAGGAGAATCCCTGGGGGTGCTGGCCAACTTCTCTTCCAGAATCTGTAAGCCCCAGACCCCGGAGAGAATCTGTCTTAAGAATCTAGGTGAAGAGAGATAGAGGAAAACAACCCGTTGACCTGTTAGACTTTATCAACATTAGAATACTTTCTAATGTAAGAGTACAGTACCTACATACTATAATGAAATGAGCTATTAAGAAGGCACCACAGTAAATGAAACTTCAAAATAAACTTAATTGCTCAAAATAAAATGAGATATCTTAAATTGCATTTTTGCATGGAATTTACATAATTAAATTTCTTGAGACAATTATTTTCGGCTACTTTCTAAAGTTGTACCAAGAATGTGATTAAAAATGAAGCTATTTTTAAATAGATGCAAAAGAAAACTAAAATCATAAGAATACTATCAGAAAATATTATCGCTAAATTACATTTTCAAATTACAGAAAAAAATGTTTAAAATCTCATGATGACCAATAAGTTATGCTCTTTTAAGCAGTTTTTGACAGCTTTTCATCCCATTCAATTAAGCTATCTTTTTATAAAGCAAATAATTTAAGGATGCTCTTTTTTTTTTTACTTCACATTCATGAACAAACATTTATTTATTGTTTTTGAGGACTTCATCCACAAATACTGTATTTGCATAATTCCCCATCTTTTTCCCCTTCAAGTCTTCCTATTTTTCTCCCATTCCCTCTTAAGTTAATGACCTCTTTTTATTTCATTATTATTGTGTTAACTGTTTGTATGTGTGTGTGTGCCATTATGTAAAGTATTGGGAAATAAATATCACTCACGTTTGCTAACAGAGACCTGTTTAAAAATAAATTGGGAATGCTCTGAAGTGAGTAAAACAAACTGTACTGGGATTTTGCAATTGAAAAAGAAATAATCTTATTCAAACAGCAATTGTCAAGAATATTTCAATTTTCCAAAGTCCTTTCCACACTTGATGTGGAGATTGGATACAGTTAGTTATAACGAATCATCTCAAATTAGTAAAGAACAGAAATATTTAGAAAATTTTGAATCTGAGATTTGTAGCTGAGATCCACTCAAGTTTTAATGCCAATGCATACTCTTTCCACTGTTAAAGGGACCAATTCAAGTGAGAGTTTGTAAAAACCCAGAAGCCACATAATCTGTAGAAGCTGAGATGAAGAAATATCTCAGTGTAACCAACTATACTCATTAAACACCTATTGCAAAGACATAGCCAAGGGGAGTATGTCCACAAATTAGATGGACTCATGGTCTCATGCTTGTCATTTGCGCATTTGCATCATATTGGTCCATCTTATCTACAAGTCAGGTGGCATGCTGATAAATAATAGCATGGAGGAAACAGACAAGGCTGCTCCTATATGCAGAGAACAGCCTGGAAGAAACATGAACGCATTCTGTAAAGAAAGAATTAGAGAATTTAGATATGATGGTTAGTTAAATAATTTCTGAATAAAAAAAATCATTTCCATGACTTCACAAATTTTATTCTATCATGATGGTATTGCATTGCTTCAAGGTTTGTTTTCAGTTACACTTTATTTGTTATTAATCTGCTATTTCCTCTTTTCTTCTCTTCTTTCTCTTCTCTTCTTATCACTCACTTCTCTTCTCTTTACCACCACCTTTCTTTTCTCTCTCTCTCTCTCTCTCTCTCTCTCTCTCTCTCTCTCTGCGTGTGTGTGTATGTGTGTATGCCTGTGATTGTGACTCTGTGTATGACATGTGAATATTCATATGTGCATGTGAGTTTGCAGTATGCAGGCACATGCATTCATATACATGCAGGACAGAAGGTCAAGAACAGTTTCTTCCTTATAACTTCCCATTTCACTGCTTGAGACAGGGTTTTCCATTGAACCTACAACTCATGAATATGGCTAAACAACCTGGAAAGTGTTTTTCAGAGATCTTCCAATTTTCTCCTCCTGAGAACCGTTTTGACAAACATTCATTGTTGCATGAAGGTTTTTACACAGGCTGAGAAAATTTAAATCAGGTCCTCTGCTTGTGCAGCAGGCACCTTACTATCTGAACTATCTTCACAAACAAGGAGCTGCATTTTATGCCAACCACAATTTTCATTTCTTTCAAGTCCTTACTCTATGGAAATGTATTAAATCTCTTTGTGTCTTTACATGAATGTTATAAAATACTTTGATTCATCAAATTTTAGTTCTCTAATTAAAAAACAACTATATTTTTTAAATGTTTATCATGATATTTCTATCATTAATTTATTCACACAACCATATACATTCAAACACAGAGAAACTACATACACACACACGTACACACACACACACAGAGAGAGAGAGAAAGAGAGAGAGAAAACAAAGATATGAACTCTATAATAGGAATATAAAAGTAACTACATATATAATGAATTGTAGACAATATGAGAAGAAGAAAATATTGAACAAACTTTGTAAACACCAACTTTCTGGACATTTTAGAAATAGTTGAGGATATATTTATGCAGTTTTGAAGACAAAGCTTATTTTAAAAAGACTTGCCAAACACAAAGCTTTCAGACATTATCTTCCTGAGCACTGAGTTACTTGTAAAACTCACTTTGACACCACAAATCTTTTCAGGATAGCAACAAAAGGCCCTCTCATGCTCAAAAGATAGTGCTACCTAACTTTTGTTCATTCACTCTATGGACAATTGGTAGAGGATTATTAGTATTTTCTCTTTGATTTAATAGTTTGAGCTCTCTTCTATACAAGGGATGTGAAAGATTTTGTGAGACAAATTTCTTCCCCTCTATGGCAACAATTTTCTTGAGTCCCTGGCTCCTGGAGATTTCACCAGTAGCCATGGTTGACCTTTATCTCAATGTATAGTGTACTGTTCATTCAGAGTGAAGTGTACAATGTTAGTAATCATTTTCTTTTGAAATAATTTTCATTTGTCAAAGACAAGTTTAAAGAGCAGGAGCAACCCCCAGGAATACATAGAGGCTGTATAGACTGCCTTTCATACTATTCAACCCTTTACTTACAAAGGCTTCTTTTACACTGCAAGGTTCATGCTAACTGCCTCAAAGAGATTGTGAAACAATGCTCCCCATCAGTCAGTTTCCATGTGGTGTTTAAGGGGATCGCTATTATGAGCTGAAAGTTTGAAAATAAACCTGCAGGGAGAGTATAACTTATGTAGTTCTCAAGAAAGAATCTCACAATAATTTAGATTTTCTATGACTTGGCTGTTATACTTCCCCAAATATAATGTCACATAATACATCAAAAAGGATAAAATGGGGAAATCTAAATTACATTGATTCCTCAAGTCTCTAAAATAATCTTCCCCTTAATGGTGGGTATTCTGTGTGTATCCTATAGCTTCACGTACAGTGCTGGGTGCCTGTGTTCCATTCGCTTCAAATTTGAGGTTATTTTTTCTAAAGATTTTATTTATTTTGCATATACATCTATATTATTACACATAAATTTAAAACTTACATACAGCAAGAAGAACCACGAACCTACCAGGGATTATATAAACATTACATTCGTGGTGTTTTGACTATTTGTATTTGGCAACCTTGTAGAAAACACCTTTCCTATCTTGGTGAGTCTAAAACTCTGAATGAAAATCAGTACATATCATATCTCTTCTCTTTTTGGTGTTATTTTATGCACAAAATGTGTTTTTGTTTTTGTAAAAGCAAATGTAGTTCTTCAGGTGAAATACCTCTCCTAGCAAATAGAGTGAGAGACAGAAACAGAGACAGAGAGACAGAGAGAGTTCTCTTTGGTTTGTGGCAGCTGCTTACCATCAACTTATTACTGCCCCATGAAACTCACAATAATTATGAAAGCTTACAACTCACGTATTAGAGATTATGTATACTTCTGTGGAATAGTACATCTCACTAGAATATCTTAATTATCCAGTTCTTAAATATTAAAGTTACATAGGGAATATTTTTAAAAAAATCATTCCATGGAGATAGAAACTAGGAAAACATCTCAGGTTCAGCAACTACAAAAATGACATTAGTCCTCTGGCAATTGAGCTCTGGCTTCATACTTCCTCCTACATGAGATCCTTGTCCTAAGTCAAGAGGTAGAGAATTAATCTCCAAGCCCAGACTTTAATAGCATCACCTAGGGAACAGCATTGGAACTACTGGATCTCTAGGTTTTCCATGGTGAAGTTGCAATAGTGATTCTACAATTTCAGCTGAATTTCTAAATTATTTAAGGGCTGACTCTTTAAAAAAGGCAATGACACAGCATAGTAAAGGCTCAGAAAGAGAGAACACCTTCTAATGAAGAAGTTGTGATCCCTAGCCTTAGTAGAGATCTAAGCCCTTAGTAAGGTAATACCAACCATAGTCGAAGTGGTGGGCCCACCATTTAATCCCAGCACTTGGGTGGCAGAGATAGGCAGATCTCTGTGAGTTCGAGGTCAACCTGGTTGACAAAGAAAGTTCCAGGACAGCCAGTGCTGTTCTTTTCTTGAAAACCAAATAAGAGAGAAAGTAAATAAATTAATTAATAAATTAATAAATTAATAAAGAGAGAGACAGAATGATTTTTCCCTTAATGAGATACTGAACTTCCTTTCCATTCAGTCATTCTTCCTACTAAAATAGATTACAGCTTTGCAACTATGTATCTTCCTAAATCTGTCAGATTTTCTGAAGTACGAAAAATGCAATATTTCTTCCTTTTCTTTCTTTTCCTAAGCTAAATATATGTTCTCTGATACTTTTTGTTTCTCATTGCTTCTCTAACATTTTCCTCCCTGCCTTGTATGTGTTGTATACCCTGTGGTGGGCTGAGCGCCATGAGAACTCAACTCAAAGCACCTGGATTTTGATTTTGGTTTTTTAAACTTCTATTTTCCCTTTTTTCATTCCAGGCAGTAGCTGAGATTTACGCCTTGCTTATTATGCTTGATTGTCTCTTAAACTCTAATGAAATTGTCCCTGGGCTTAAAAAATAAATTCCAAGCTCTGACAGAATTTTTATATAATAATTAAAAGTGCTTAAAATGAAAAACATAGATGCCCAAACACTGAATTTTTGAAAAGCATTGTTCTATAATGCTTTGGCAATGGGTGAGTTAGCCACACATACACTGTCACAACTAAGCTGTTGAACACACATGGCTCAAACATAGCTAGGTCCAACAGCATTTGTTGACAATAAATAAGACATCAAGAAAAATTATAAGGCCTTCCTGCAATATTGGCTTCAATAAAAAACATACCTAGAAAATGACTTTTTAACATTACATTCAGCATAGCTATCATTATTAACCATTATATACTTGATCCTCAAATAAAAGCTGACTTCCGTAGGTTTTGTTTTTGTTGATGTTGACACATTTATGTCCACATACTCTATAAAAATGGCTGAATGGATTATATTAGCCTGACCACCTTACATTCAAAATGTTATCCTTTTAAAGGATCCTAAGATAGTTCCAGATGATATGAACCTTGGGTGCATGTACATAGGAATATCTTAGGAATGGATAGGCTTTTCACTAGCTGAAAGAGAAATAAAAAAATTTCTATGAATCCTAACAACTGTGAACAGAAAACTGGTTGCCCTCAATTGTACCAATGGCCAAGGTGAAGTCACTTACATTCCCAAACAGAGCAAATTTTATTGCAGATTATACTGGAATGATTCTCGTGATATTAATTTATTTCATCAGTGTGCATCCAGAGCTGAAGTAGATCCCACTTCAGGAAGTTTCCCAGAGCGATAGAGGTGGCTCTTTGGTCAGGCAGTCATTTACTGGCCTGCATTTACTGGCATGTTGTCTTTTTTTTTTTATTATTAATTTATTCTTGTTACATCTCTATGGTTATCCCATCCCTTGTATCCTCCCATTCTCCCCTCCCTCCCATTTTTTCCTTATTCCTTATTCCCCTCCCCTATGACTGTTCCTCAGAGGGATTACCTCCCTCTGTATATGCTCATAGGGTATCAAGTCTCTTCTCTGTGACCTGCTGCCCTTCCTCTGAGTGCCACTAGGTCTCCCTCTCCAGGGGACATAGTCAAATGTGAGGCACCAGAGTACTTGAGAAAGTCAAATCCCACTCTCCACTCAAGTGTGGAGACTGTCCTGTCCATGGGCTAGATCAGGGTAGGGGTTTAAATTTTACCGCCTGTATTGTCCTTGGCTAGGGTCTTAGTTTGAGCAGGACGCCTTGACCCAAATCTGCCTATCATAATGTTCTACTTGTAGGTTTCTAGGATCCACTGGATCCTTCTACATTGCTATTCTCCCATTGTTCTCTCATCTAGAGTCCCAATAGTATGTCTTCCCCTCTGTCCCAGTTTCCTGGTAAGGGAAGGCCTTCGTGGGACATGCCCATTGGGCTAGTATGCAGATATAAGTGAGTATATACCATTTGAGTCTTTCTGCTTCTGGGTTAACTCACTCATCTATCTGGTGCTATCTGAGAAAACTGGGAATAGGGCTTCCTCAAGACCCAGCTATTCCACTCCTTGGAATATACCCAGAAGATGCACCAGCACACAACAAGAAAATTTGCTCAACCATGTTCATAGCAGCCTTATTCATAATAGCCAGATCATGGAAACAGCCTAAATGTCCCTCAGTAGAAGAATGGATAAAGAAACTGTGGTACATATACACTATGGAATACTACTCAGCTATTAAAAACAAGGAATTCCTGAAATTTGTGGACAAATGGATTGAGCTAGAGATGATCATAATGAGTGAGTTAACCCAGAGGCATGTTGTCTTTTATGAGCACTCCTAGTTTGCAAGTTCCCGTGTGTTTAGAAGGGAATGAAATCAATTCCTGTTTTGTCCACATAATTCATTGACGCAGAGGTGCTGATGTTTGTACTAGAGTATAGAGTTGTTTACAATACTAAAAAGAAAGAAAGTAAAAATTCATAGTAGGGGCTCTGAACATTAATAATTTTAAATGTAACCTTCCAATAAACTAGAATTACCTTGGAAGAGAGTCTCCAATGAGGAATTAGTTAGGTCCTGTTGACCTGTGGCATACCTATATTGTATTGTTCTGATTGTTAACTGAAATAAGATGACCCAGACCATGTGAGAAGCAACATCCATTGGGCGAGATCTCTTATAGATATAGGGAAGAGAAAAGTAGGACAGGAGAAATTTGAAGATAACAAAAGCATCAAAAGGCACTAAAAGTGAATTGTTTTTATGTTCTTAACTGTGAATGTGATGGGACTGGGTTTTCTATTTCATCTTTCGCATACTCCTAGTATTAGATAACTCTTATCATTGCTTTGAGTCAGTGTATTTGCCGCAGCAATAGGAGTGAAACTACAATAAGTGCATAGGTTGGTACTATGAACGGACTGCCCCCAGTCTGCCTAGCAACCTATGAAATCACTGCCTGCCTGCCACTACAGGTGTGGCTTCAGGAGGGTTATAAAAAGGGAAATCTCATCTCTTCTCTCTGTTGCCTTCTGCCACTCTCTTACCTCCCTCTGCTGGTCTTCTCTCTTCTGCTGCTGTCTCTGTCTCCTTGTCTCTCCTCCTTGTTTCTCTCTTTCTTTCTGAGGCGCCCCTTCCCCTATAATAAATTTCTCCATATCATATCTGTTGTGTTGCTCATAGCTCATATTTAAAACATGCATCCTCAGGGATACCTCTTTGGGGTTTAGAATATTTTGATGTTTTGTGTTTTGCTTTCATACTTGTGTTTGAAGTGAATCTTAGACAAATTTTGCAAGCACTACTTTGTACACATTTTTAATTGACTGCTCTGGGTTCTGTGAGCTTATCCAACGGAATAGCATACAAAGACTTAACAGAAGTGTTTAATAAAGTCATGGAACACTAACAATCATTCATATTTTAGTAAAATTTTCTGAGAAGAGTCACAGGAAAATAGTAGAGAAATTATGATCAGGAATGAGGGGCGGTTGTTAAGCCTGCTGGGCTAGGGAGATTAGTAAGTAATATAAAGATTCCAGATGCTCCTTCATCACATATCTCACAGGGTATCCAGTTCTTATTATCTGACTTGTACATTGTTTCCACTCTCTAATTACTGAAGTGATTTGGTTTATTTGATAACTTTATTTTTTTATTGTTTATTTTAGCTTTGCGATTATAATGCAATTACATCATTTCCCCATTCCATTTTCTCCTTCCAACATATCCTATATACCTAGCCTTGTTTGTTTTAAAATTGTGTCTCTGTGTGTGTGTGTGTGTGTGTGTGTGTGTCTGTTTACTGTAAAATGTTACTAGTATTTATGTTTTCCAGGATGACCAATTAATATTGAATAACTAATTGAGTTGCTCATAGTGGCAGATGGTACTAAGAGATTGTAGAAACCAGAGATCTGGGAACTTGCTATGAGATTGTGCCTCTGAGGAATGTAGAAGCTACAGCTTAAAGTCTCACTAACTCAGGTGCCTAGGACTGAACTGAACAAGGACGTAAGAACAATGTTAATGTGGATGGAGTAAGGCAGCAGAGGCTTTAGCTCTCCCAATAGACCTAAGGCATCTAAGGAATGCTGAAATGTGAAGAAAACAAGTCCTTCCCTGAATTTTAACATTCTCCTGGAAGTTTGTATACAATAGCTTAAAAGATAATTGCTTTAATTTTTAGGTATTCATGGCATTTTGAGATTTGATGAATTTTTTACTGAAACAAAATGGTGTCTTTATGACCTAAACTTTATTGACACAACAAAGATTCAAAAGAGAGAATCAGAATCAATTTAAAAGTCTCTAGTATCCTTTATGACAAGATGCTGTAAGAAAAATATGATCATATAATTATATTATGGTTAAGGAAATACAAGAGAATTATTACTTTTGAGCAAGTAGCAGTATCCCAAGTTTGCAAAATGTCTTTATGATTAATCTACTTTAAATTACAATATGAACTAATACATGACAGGTTACAGTATATAAATGAAGGTTTATTGGAAACAGTTCTTGCCCACCATGCAAGCAAGGAGGAGAAAGAAGGAGAGAGAGAGAGAGAGAGAGAGAGAGAGAGAGAGAGAGAGAGAGAGAGCAAAGAGAACAGAGAAAAGGTAAGCTAGAGAAAGAGAGAGCAGAGTGAGAATCAATGTCTGGATTCCATAGCTAAGGAGGGGGTGGGGTAGCCATTGCCCTTCCCCCTGGGGAATTCAGGAGAGGAAGCAGGTTATGCCAGTCAAGCCCGCAGTGGGTAGGGACATAGAGATGTTGGAAGAACCTTGAGCAGCTTCTCCTGTATCTGAAGAATAGCAGTTTATACATTGTGTCAATATGTTTATTATCATTGTTACCTAAAATGAGTCTAAAGATTTTTATTTATATAGACAGCTGAATCATGTAATAAAATTGTCTTTCTTAGATACAATGAGGGGAGACCTGGTGGCACTCAGAGGAATGACAGCAGGTCACCGAGAAGAGACTTGATACCCTATGAGCATATACAGAGGGAGGTAATCCCTCTCAGGAACAGTCATAGGGGAAGGGAATAAGGGGAAAATGGGAGGGAGGGAAGAATGGGAGGATACAAGGGATGGGATAACCATTGAGATGTAACAAGAATAAATTAATACAATTTAAAAAAAAAGAAAATTAAGACATTGTTGAGGTCTTCAATCAACTTGGAATTGGTTACAAATATGGGTCTAATTGTATTTTTCTAAATGTAGATATCCAGTTAAACCAGCACCATTTGTTGAAGATGCTATCCTTTTTCCATTGAATAGAGATTTGGCTTCTTTGTCAAAAATCATGTGACCAAATGTGTCTGGATTCATTTATGGGTCTTCAATTCGATTCCATTGATCCACCAGCCTATTGCTGTGCCAGCACCATGCTGTTTTAATTACTGTTGCTCTATAGTACAGCTTGAGATCAGGTATGGAGATTGCTCCAGAGGATCTTTATTGTATAAGATTAATTTTGCTATTCTGGGTTTTTGTTTCTCCATATGAAGTTGATAACTGTACATAAAACCAGAGACATTAAATCGGTTATAGGAAAAATTGGGAAAGAGCCTGGAACACATTGGCACAGGAGATAACTTCCTGAACAGAACACTAACAGGCCAGACCTTAAGGTCAACAATTAATAAACTGGACCTCATGAGGCTGACAAGCTTCTGTAAGGCAGGAGACACTGTCAACAGAACAAAGCCACAACCTACAGACTGGGAAAAGATCTTCACCAACCCTACATCTGACAAAGGTCTAATATCCAAAATATATAAAGAACTCAAGAAATTAAACACCACCAAACCAAATAACTCAACTAAGAAATGGGGGTCAGAACTAAACAGATAATTCTCAACAGAAGAATATCAAATGGCTGAGAAACACTTAAAGAAATGCTCAACCTCCTTAGTCATCAGGGAAATGCAAATCAAAACAACTCTGAGATTCCATCTTACACCCATCAGAATGGCCAAGATAAGAAATTCAAGTGACACCACTTGCTGGGGAGGATGTAGAGAAAGAGGAACACTCCTTCATTGCTGGTGGCAATGAAAAATGGTACAACCCCTTTGGAAATTTATCTGGCACTTTCTCAGGAAACTGGGAATAGAGCTTCCTCTAGACCCAGCTATTCCACTCCTTGGAATATACCCAGAAAATGTTCCATCACACAACAAGGACAAATGCTCAACCATGTTCATAGTGGGCTTATTCATAATAGCCAGAACATGGAAACAGCATAAGTGTCCCTCAGTAGAAGAATGGATAAAGAAACTGTGGTTCATTTACACTATGGAATACTACTCAGATATTAAAAACAAGGAATTCTCGAAGATTGTGGACAAATGGATTGAACTAGAAATGATCATAATGAGTGAGTTAACCCAGAAGCAGAAAGACTCATATGGTATATCACTTAACTGGACACTAGTCCAAGGGGCATGTCCCATGAAAGTTTTCACTTACCAGGAAAGTGGGACAGAGGGGAGGACATCCTATTGGGACTTTAGGTGAGAAAGCATGGGAGAATGGGGAAATAGGATCCAGAGAGTCCTAGAAACCTACAAGAAGAGCATTATGGCAGGCGGATCTGGGCCCAGGGGTCCTACTTAAACTATGGCACCAGCCAAGGACTATACGTGCAGTAAACTTTGAACCCCTACCCAGATCTAGCCAATGGACAGGACATTCTCCACAGCTGAGTGAAGAGTGGGGACTGACTTTCACATGAACTCTGGTGCCCCATATTTGACCATGTCCCCTGGATGGGGAGGCCTGGTGGCACTCAGAGGAAAAATAGCAGGTTACCAAGAAGAGACGTGATACCCTATGAGCATATACAGAGGGAGGAGGTCGCCCTCAGTCACAGTCATAGGGGAAGGGAGCAGGGGGAAAGCAGGAGGGAGGGAGGAATGGGAGGATACAAGAGATGGGAAAACAATTGAGATGTAATATGAATAAATTAATAAAATATTTAAAAGATCTTTTACAAATGTGGGTGCCCTTGCATTGGGGGCATAGATGTTCAGAATTGTGATGTCATCTTGGTTGACTTTCCTTTGATGAGTATGAAGAAAGAAATTTAAGCCATATCCCATGCATATTTGGGTTTTTATTTGAAATCATAAGAGTTTAATTTAACAAACAAACAAAGTAAAATGTGTCTTGGAATCTAGAGTAAACAGAACCCATAACCTCAGCAGGAGCTGGAGCCCCGAAGCTCTTCTCAAGAGGTTCCCTCTAGGAGTGTTTCGAAGTGCAGCAATGAACAGCCAAAACTATTCCAAGTCTCCAAAAAACCCTACCTGCAGTTTTGGGCTCATTTATATATCTCCTCCCAGAGTCTTTTCACGGGATCTTTTCAGCTGGAAACAATTAAGCTCCTGCACGAGGTGGTTGTTCTTCTAGTGGATTAACCTCACCTGTTCTCTCATGTAACCATTCCAATCCTGCAGTTGGGATTCTAAAAAACAGGTTTATTTCTCCTTCAAATATGTGTCACCGTCTGCCTATTATTTTTAAAGGAATACAACATAATCAAGCTTCATTGCTGTCAGTTAAAGAAATATAAAACCTACCTTACAAAGCTAGTTTGAAATAAGAATTGCAAGTTGTGAATAACGAAAGGATAAGGTACTATATAAAATGTCTGAACTTGAAATTAATAAGCAAATCAAATATTCTTTCCCAATATAACTGTACTGCTATCATATATGTTAATAATAGGACTAAACTACTGGATATAAAGTTTATATTGGCTAGTATATGTACATCACAGTAAAACTTTTCTGTACATATTCAATATGTTTAATATTTACAACACACAATAATTCTAGACTTAGTCTCCTGTTAGAAAAAAAATCATTATAGTAAATCTTTTTATATTTTAATCACAATAGAAGGTAGAAAATGGGAAATAAATATATGCACCAATTTGGGATAGAGTATAACAGATATTAGTGCTTCAAAATGAACACCTCTGTCACAAACATAAACACTGAGCACTTCACACAGCAATAAGGAGCTATTTTAATTACTTATTTAACGATTTTATTATGACTAATTACAAAGTTTGCATCCTATTTTTTACATTTTCTGTTCATTTTGGCGTCATCTGAAGGAATACTGAATCAGAGTTTTAAACATCTACTTTATACTTAACACAAACAAAAATGTTAGTGTAGCTTTAAGTATTATTTAAAAATGAAAACATATAGATAAAGAGCTACAGGAAATTAATGGCGGCTGAAAAGGGATTTGGTGTTCTTTATGGACTAGTTGTCTCATAGATTATACAATCTCAAGTCTTTGCCCCTGGACTCATAAACATATAGCGTAATCACATAGCAAGAATAAAAGAACTCAGAAGATTATGTATTCATATATACATATAAAAATATGTTTTTGTAACAATAATAATTAAAGAAAGAGGTCAATAATTTGAGAAGGAGTGATATAATTATAAGAACAGGTGAAGGGAGAGAAGGAGGAGTAGAAATAAGATGAATATAATAGTCATGTATGCAGTTCTCAAAATATGTTAAAATTAAAGGCTAATTTACCTATTAAGGTAAATTAACACTATTTTTATAGGTAAGCAAGAAAAGAGAATAAGATTAATTGTTAAAACTCAAACCAGGTAAATTCTAAAAATGTTTAATATCTAATTGATAACATCTCAATGTGATACACAAAAATAGGATTTAAAACTTTAACTCAATATTCATATATCATAATTTAGGGCTTACTTTCCCTACTTTACTGAAATCCAGCTGCTATAGTAAATGAACAGCAACATTTTTTCTAACCTGTAAACATTAAACTCAGAATCCTTAAAAAACCTAAGATCAAAATTTTTGTGTCTGTACTTTTTATATTATCATTGCAAAGATTCTGGTTTACAAAAAATGTTTAATTGTTATTCTAGCTTTAAAATTGAGAGAAGAAACATAGATACCTGGGAAATGTTCTATATTTGAGACAGGCATCTGAAATAATATTAAAAAATTCCAAAACATATTTAAATACTTTATTGATATCATGTAGGACATTTTATAAAAATAAATAGAACAGCAAAATATTATGAATAGAACTACATTCTATCACATAAAATTTGCTTACAATAGTAACTGCTTATCTCTCAACTATAGGCAGATGACATTCTCAAATGCTCATAAAACATGCTTGAAATATATACTGAAAGTCCAGTTAAGGTGACCTAATGACACGGGATCTGTGATCTTAGGACGCCCTCATGCTGCCAGTGCACCAACTGCATGTCTCCATTTTCATTTAAAATATATAACATTCTAGTTCATTTCACAAATAATTAATTTGCTTCAGTGTAATTATACTTGAAAGTGAAATTACAATTAAATTAAGTATATATAAGTGGTTATAGACATGTATACATGAATGCATATATATAAATGCATGTACATAAATTGATAAACATGATATTCTTATAAACTTCATAGGCATTTCTTTCCAAAACTTGAGTGATATATTAGCTTTATTACATTAACAAATATGATACGTATAAGACAACTAATTGAATATTGGTTTTGAAAGTATATTATTTTGCTCGTTTTTTCCCATACATTTCTTACAATAATACATTTTTATAATTTTGATTGCACTTCTTCATCTGTAATCCAGATGATATGACACCTAAGTAATATTTTATGGATACTAAAGAAATTTTAAAGCAATATAGTTTCCAGGCATAATGAAACAAACTTGTTAAGTTCAACACTCTAAAGTCTAATGCAAGAGCACATGAGTTCAAGTACAGCTTGGAATTTAATAGGTGAAAGGCTCCAAGGAGATCTTAGGCTTCAGAGAAATACCTGAAATTACCAATTTAATAAATAAGCATTTTCTATTTCCTTTTTAAATTTTTATTTACTATTTGTCAATGTGCTGAACTCAAATTGTGGTGCCTGTGCCACCGCAGTACCGAGTTGAGGTCGAGGGACTGAGGATTTAACTCATGCACGCGCGCGCGCGCACACACACACACACACACACACACACACACACACACACACACACAC
>OU015748.1:12584808-12669671 GCA_907169655.1 Acomys percivali
CACACACACACACACACACACACACACACACACACACACACACACACTAACACATCGGGTCCTTCGTGCTAAGAGAGCAGCAGCAGCAGCAGCAGTTTATTCTTCTCGTTCATTCTCCCAGAGTTCCAAAGAGCCTTCTTATAGGCAGCAAAACAGGAATCCTCCTCCCAGGTGAAATCCCTCAAGCTATAATCACACACAGGAGGAAAAGTCTCAAGGAAGGGAGGGGCGCGTTCTCAGAGCAGTAAACATGACTAGCTAACCAAGATAAACACAGACTTGGAAGCTGCTAGAAACAGGACATGAAACAGCAAGACAGGCAGGCAGCCTACTCGGGCCTAGTTCCTACACAAATAAAATTTTTCCATAGGAAGTAGTCTTCCTCTGCTTGTTGTTTGTAGATGTAATGTGACCAAAGCTTTATTGTCTGCCTTCCACACCACAATGGACTGTACTGAAAACTGTAGTACTTTAAAACCTTCCTCTCTCAAGCTGAGTTGGTTGAGCACAAGAAAAGCATCTGATACAATATATTACTTTTAATGAATGCAATAACAAATTTAAGACTGTCTTAAATGCTAGTAATAATCACAGATACCATCTAAGCATCATTTGAACCCCAACTCAGGTGGTTCCCAATAACACAATCACTGTTGGAAATGAGAAACAATACAACCTAAAGGAAATGGTGGTTTATAATGAAGTATACAATGATGCTAAATTAATTTAATGAGCAGCCAGAATAAATAATCCGCAATTGTCAACTCATAATTCATATGTAAATGTTGCTTTTATTCATTCCACACATGAATAAAGGAAACCAAGTATATATTTTATACATACTGGTAATTATCAATTATTATTCTTTAATGATATAAATGTTTTCATTCGGTTTTCTTCCGATGTTTCTTTCAAACAAGATATTCAATCACAATTAGCTTTTTAGGTCATCTCAATTTATAAATCTTCACATTGTGAAACAGATTCTAAACTATTAGACAGCTTTTTTCTAATCATAACAAACATTCATCTTGAAGGTTTCCTTAGATATATGTCTTCATGTATAGACAAATATTCATAACTCAGCATACTACTATTTACTAAGATATTGAGTAGAAAGCCTGCATATATAGCAGCCAGTGTTTATGCTGAGGGAGTATACACAATCAAGAATTTGAGTAAATATAGGTTTTACCAAGTGAAATATTCACCAATTGTGGTAATTAATTAACCTATAGTAAAATTTATGTATCTACAAGGATCATGGATAGCTGGAATTTTTTTGGCATTGTTGATCAAACTTTCTGAATGAGTAATATAAGTTGTAATATACACCTTTGTCTTTGAAACTTCATAACCTCTAGTGAACCTCCATCTTCCCACTGAACAGTATTATTGATACATTGCATTTATCAAAGAAAAATAAAAAAGATCATCAATAAAAAAATATGAGCTTATTCCAGAATTTCAGAACCTGGTGATGACTTCAGTGTAACTCTTCCACTGAAGTTCCCAAAGTATTCTCCCATCCTTCAGTTTTATTAAATATCTCATGTTAGAAACTAGATTTCATATGATACAGGCCTGGTGTCTAGCCATTACCTTCTTACTTTCATATAATATTGTACATACCACTATTATGTTATTATAAAACACCTTCGAATCTTTAAAACCAATGATGCTACAACGAAGTCTTAGTAATGAAAAGAAAATGTGCCTCATGTTTTTCTAACTGGCAAAGTGTAATGCTGCTGAATTAGGTAATAAGTATAAAAGAAGTTAGGTGCCAATTATCAGGACCACAGATATTTTTATTTTTTTAAGACCGTTTCTGTATTTTATGTTGCTGCATTGGTTTATCATAGTGTAATTCAATGAGCCACATTGAGACTTTGAGATTTCCATACTAGAAATGTTGACATAGTCTTTCCCAAAAATCTCTACAAACTTAAGTGCTTGACAATTGATCTTGATTTTGTTCAACTTACTTAATCTTAATAGAAAAATATGCACTTTTATATTCTTCCTATTGAGTTGATATGCAACAAATTGAAAAATAAGAATTTGTTAGTACAAAACTCAGGGTCATTTCTTACTTTCATGTAATTTGGCAGATACCATCATTACCTTATTATAAAATACCTTCATTACTCACGAAAGAAATTCCTATGTATTAGTAAGTAGTTACTTTCTACCTTTCCCCCCATAAATCCTGGACTACTACCTATCCTATATCTCAATATATTTACCAATACTGCATGTAGTGGAGCCCTGTAGTACATGTGTTTCCATGGCTGATTGCCCTTAGTGAGTATAATAATTAAAAGATATGTATTAGTAACATCTCCAAATTCTTCATATGAAGCCACTATTATTCTGCTGCATTTAGTTTTCAAGTAATCATTAAATGCTTCCAAGTGCAACCACAGCATTTTACACTGCAGTGAACAAAACATCATATTATCCCTTTATTTTCCTTTTTATGAATACATGTTGCTTTCCATTGTTTTAATAGTATCCATTTTAGTAAGTGTTAAGAGCTATCATACTATATTTTTAAAAATATTTTTATTATGTTTCTTTTTTAACATATACATTTATATTATTATACATGAGCAAAATAAACCACACACAGCAGGAAAGATCATGAGACAATCAGGAATTATATAAATGTGACATTCATCGTGATTTGGTCATTTGTATTTGGAAAACTTGAAGTAAATATCTTTTCTATCTTGTTGGTCCTAAATTTCTGAATGGAGATTAATATCTATCATATCTTTATTAACTTAAAACATCTATCTTGATCTAAAAATATCTTAACCTCTAATCTACTCAGAAACTTGAGAGACCTACAGAATATGGCATTTAAAGATGTTTTAATTATTATTTTTTTTAATCTATGTGCATTGGTGTGAAAGTGTCAGATCTTGGAGTTACAGACAGTTGTGAGTTGCCATGTGGGTGCTGGGAATTGAACCCGGATCCTTTGGAAGAGCAGGCTGTGCTCTTAACCACTGAGCCATCTCTCCAGCCCCAGATGTTTTAATTATTCTAAGGCTTCTCTGACAACAAGACAAGTTAACTCTTGACAACACCCAGCCTGCCTCGAACAGGAAGATGAGCATCAAAGGACCTCCTTGTGGATTTGGCTTCAAATGTGGCAAACAAGGCACTGGGGAAAAAATGTCCGCATTTCTGTCACATACAGAATTCAGCCTAAAAATGGGCAAGGTTAGATGCAGGCAGAGTTGATGGCCAAACTCTACCAAGATAAGGTAAGCAAGTCTTCAATAGTTCCTGCCTCACAAATATGTCTGTCAGATATACTGGGTCAGAAGGCTGAAGATGATGGTCCAAAATACTATATTTTTAACTACATTGTTTTAAAAAATATTAGGTTGTTACAAAAAGTAGGAATGGCCCCTGAAGTAAAACAACTTCACTTAAGTGGACTTCCAGCCTCAAAACAATGCATAACAGATTACTAATATTGTCCAACAGATGGGTAATTAATGGATATAAAGCAATTTTTTAAAAAAAATGTAGTATTGCATTGAGCATCAAAGATTTGTTATCATATTTTCCTTTCATAGTTTGGTTTTATATTCTGCTACATAATAGCAGTAAACATTTGTGATATTTCAACTTGGCATACTTTAATGTGCTGTGCACATATGTTGGATAGTGAGGTTGTATCCCAAAGGAAGTGCACACTTAATTCTTAAGTGTCCCCGTTGCCTTTATTGTCACTGTGCTACCTTAGCCCAATTTTGTTAATGCTTGTTTTTTACATAAATGTCCTTCAGCAGAAAATACAGTTGTCCTACTAAATTACCATTATCTACCAACCTCATTTCTCAAATGCTTTTTTTAAAACTTAAATTAAAACAAAGCATTTTTTTTCTGGTGAGTGTAAGGTAAAATGTATCAAAGAATAGAATCAGTATATATGGGTTTTTTTTTAATCACTAAATAAGGAAAAATGTCTACAGTTGACATTTGCATCAGCATTTATTGTTTCAACCAACAAAATAGGCATAAACAAAATGTTATGATTTGCTTTCTCTTAGAAAATACCAACTTAAATCTATTGTTACTTTAACCCACTACTGAAATATCTCCAAATTTAGGTGCCTAGTAACAGAAAATGTTGTTCAAGTTAACTGAAATTCACATGCCTGTAAATATATTTTAATGTAGTTTTAAGGCTGATTGTACATTTTATTGTTTACTGTCAAATGCATTTTTGTATAACCTATTCTGTTCTATGACAATAAATGTCCACCTGAAGTAGAATCAGACTCTTCTTTAGGTTTGAAGGAAATCTAAATTTACACAGCTAGATTGAAAAGTGAATTGGCAACAGCTGCTAATGGACTTATATATGTTTCAAGACAGTGATTTAACTCCTAAATCAATGCCAAAAAGAAATTCACTTCTAAATGAGAACATATACAGAAAAACAGTTATATGTTATGTGTTTATATGTCTCTCATTCAGCTTCCGGCTTGTTGGCCTGGGACCCACTACCTGTGGGCCAGTCGAAACTCCATGTCCAGCAGGTCAGCCCAGGCACTGCTGACCTCCCGAAGGAGGCCAGGTCGTAATCAGGTTTCTTGCTGAGGGCCAGCATAGAGCGCTCAGGATGAGGCCTGAAGGTGGGTGCTAGGCGAGATTCTGGGTCTCACAGGAAGAAGTGGAAAATGAGTTTTTCACTCAGTGTTACAGTTTAGCTCTTTTATAATGAGGTGGCTTGAATAAGATGACGGTGGAGACTCGGGCATTGCACAAACCATTAATGATACCAAAGTGTTACAAACCTTTGTGCCCTGATAAGTATGGCAGAGGAAGTGGGTGATAGCCTAAAACCAGGCAAGCTAGAAGGCAGGTCCAATGGGTCTGTTAGTGCTTCACCACGGTTCTGCACTGCCAGCAGTGACAATGGAGCAGGACCTGGGAGCTGAAAAGGCAGCCTTGAGAACTGGACATCTAGTGTCAGCTCCTTCCAGAGTAAATGGAGTATCAGATGGTCATAGTGGAGGAATGACAAGCAAGGGAACACTCCCAAGCATGCCAACCAGACTTAATTTATAAACCTTGGGCAGTAGGGAATGATTTGTGGGTGAATTTGTCTGATTCCCTAAGGCTAAGGCTCCCAGGATTCTTAATCTACATAAACTGGTTTGGTTCCTCATTTATATGCAGTAACATGGGGTCCTATAATAAGAAGGAGAAAATGGCACTTAATTATCCCATGGGTAAGAGAAGAACTTAAGTACAATTAAAGGGCATTTGGTAGAGCCTAGGATCTCCTCAGCATAGGGTGGCGGTGCTTTCAGGAATGCCTTCTGCTTGCTGAACAAGTTCCCTATCAGGAGAAGGTCAGGTCTGTAATCTTCCTTGAGGAAGACTATTTACAAAATCTGAGGGTACCAGTTGGAGGGAGTGAGTACTTCTCAGAGAAAAGGGAATCCACCATCATAGACTGAGCCCAAAAATGGGTTTCTGGAGACATTATGCTTCAACTTTGTGCAGCAGAGTCCCACGTAAGTCAACAGTGAGAAGTGAATACTTTAAAACAATACATTACCTTGAAAGAATAAGCAAATAGAGTTTAAAATTATATGAAAATGTTTTGCATTATCAAAACCAAATACAGAAGATAAGTCACCAGGTTGTAAGAACTGAGGAATGAAGTACAGGATTCAAAGAAAGCATCAAGTCTGTTCTTACTATTTTATTTCTTGAACCTAATGTTGAGTACATAGTTCTTTGTTGTATTATTAATAGCTGAATATAGTTTTTCATTCTGTGAAACATTTTAATAAAAATGTGGCATGTCCTCCTGAAACGCAATAGCTAAGAATTATAACGTATTACCTATAAATATGTAGGTGCTTATAAATATTTAGGAGATAACAAGCAAAAAGAAAAAAAAAAAAAAACACAATCCATTTGCTGAGTAAGTCTCTCTCATGATTGAACACTTGCCAGTAGCTACACAGTGTGTGTAGTGTGTTCTATCTAAACTTGCCCTAATCTAAACAGTTCCCTAGAGAGGAAAAGTGTCTTAGAAATAAACAGTATTAAGTTACAAACGACTGCTGTAATAATACCTTTAAAATAGTGATAGAGTCTTAATATTCTTAAAAGTTTGTCAAAGTAAAACACCGCAACAGCACAGGGTTCTCTGAGGCTGGGCTCATTTCTGTGGAACGAGACACTGCATCAGTAAAGCTAATGTTGCCAATACCCAAGAGGCCTGCTGAGGAAGTTTAGATTTTATTGTGCTCACACTATTAAGTCTGCCTGTTGCTCTGATAGAGATCATGGTTTGGCAAAAAGCTATTAATATAACCTAAGCAACTCTACAGGGATAAGGTGACAAGGTGTGGTCGGAGTCTCCTGAATCACAACGGCCAAGAGGTTGTCTCAAGACCTAGGAAACATAATCTCCTTAGTCATTATTGCAATATAAAGACAGTGGCACTATATAAACACTCAATACTACAGGTTTTCCTTGTGATGAAGATTTTTATATCTTCTACAGTTATAAATATACAGAACTGAAGAGATATCATCTTGGGTGCTAATGCTCAATGAAAATGTAGCAAGTTTCAGGTAAAGGAGGAGGAAATGGTTTTACTTTGCAGAATATAGTTACAACATATAACTTGAGGATTTATATATACTGCTATCCTCCAAAACCAAACAATTTCTCATGTTTTTTAGTCCACATTCTCCAGAATTATAAAGCAATATTTACTTTTGAGAACACTACTATCTGAATGCCTGAATACAGAACAGTCTGTAAGTTGTGAGTGAAAGTATTGAGCAGAATTTTATTTATTTGGGCTTACAATTACCACAATTAATCAAGTTGATTTCAAGTTGTGGTTTGAATATAATTTTCGTAGGTTTAAAAAAATAATTGTCAAATACACATAGATTTTTTTTGCAGAAACTAATAATAAATAATATCCTGAACAGGTTAGATTTACTCAAAACACTCAGCATTTCATGTCATGATAAAAGAATATTCAGGAATATTAAACTGGACATTGGCTAATTGAATAAAATGCACATGTGACTTCCAGGTAAAGAACCTAAATTTAAAAACTGTTTTAACTAAGAACTTATTGAAATTATATTTGAAGATTAAAACTTTACTTTTCAACTTTACTTTAATGAATCCGTCTAGATACATGCTGTTATTATTCTTTAGATGAGTATTTTTTTAAATGAGACACAGAGAGTGTATGCATTTGCATAAAGGAGATGAGGAAGATCTTATAGAAGTTTGGAGAGGGGACATTATAAGCTGTATATATTGAACTAAAATATCTGTAATATAAAAAAATAAAAATAAGAGACATTGCCCTATGAAAAATGTAGCCTAATGCATGTGGCAAACTAAATCTTTATTCTACAAATATATTATATTATTTTCTGCTTAAGAACATTATCTTCTAGGCATGGTCCAGCATAAAACTTCATCATGCATTAGTAATTAAATGGCCCAACAGTAGAGAGATGAGAATTTAACATCTGTCCATTTTTATGACAACCATGAAAGAAAAGCTTAATTGTTTGTGAATTTAATTATTCATTAAAGATAATTTCTGAAATATTCTTAGAATCTAGTGTATCATAAATGAGTTTGCAGCCTAAAATAAAAATTTATCTCTATGGCTTTAGATGATTAATAATTTCAGTATTTTAAAAGATTATTTTTTTATTTTTTTATTAATTTATTCATATTACATCTCTATGGTTATCCCATCCCTTGTATCCTCCCATTCCTCCCTCCCTCCCATTTTCCCCTTACTCCCCTCCCCTATGACTGTGACTGAGGGGGACTTCGTCCCCCTGTATATGCTCATAGGGTATCAAGTCTCTTCTTGGTAGCCTGCAATCCTTCTTCTGAGTGCCACCAGGTCTCCCCATCCAGGGGACATGGTCAAATATGAGGCACCAGAGTATGTGGGAAAGTCAGCACCCACTCTCCACTCAACTGTGGAGAATGTCCTGTCCATTGGCTAGATCTGGGTAGGAGTTTGTAGTTTACTGCTTGTATTGTCCTTGGCTGGTGCCATAGTTTGAGCGGGACCCCTGGGTCCAAATCTGCCTATCATAATGTTCTGCTTGTAGGTTTCTAGGACCCACTGGATCCTTCTACTTTGCCATTCTCCCATGCTATTACTTCATATCAATAAAATATATCAAATTTAAACTCTATCATTTGATACTTAATCACAAATAATAGTATTAAAACATACCTTTTAAATCTACATAGATATTGAAATATCAGAAAATATATTTTCAGCTTCATATAACATCTCATACCACAAAATAAGAAGCAAAAAATACTAACACTGATATCCTTGTTTATGATGAGACATAAGAAAGAGATTTACAATGACACAAATTAATTGCTTGTGGGAGTACAAACTTGTAAAACCACTTTGGAAATCAGTCTGGTGTTTTCTCAGCACATTGGAAGTAGTGCTACCTCAAGACCCAGCTATACCACTCCTGGGCATATACCCAAAATATGCTCCACCATACAACAAGGACATTTGGTCAGCTATGGTCATAGCAGTTTTATTTGTAATGGTGTTTGGAAAAAATCTAGAAGTCTCTCAGTCGAAGAATGGATAAGGAAAAGCTGATACATTTATACAATGGAATATTATTCAGCTATTCAAAACAAGGAAATCATGAAATTTGAGGGCAAATAAATGAAACTAGAAAAGATCATCCTGAGTGAGGTAACCCAGACCCAAAGAAACACACATGGTTTATAATCACTTACAAGTGGACATTATCCATAGGATACAGGATAACCGTACTACTATCCCTAGACTTAACGAAGGAGGACCATAGGGAGATGCTTAAGCCTCACACAGAAGGGCAAATAGAATAGACACAGAAAGCAGTTGAAGAGACAAAACAAGACAGGAACCTACCAATAGTTGTCTTCTGAATGATTCCATCCAACAGGGGATCAAAGCAGAAGTTGAGTCTCACAAGCTAGCTTTGGGCAGAGCACTTGGAGTCCTAAAGATGAGTGGAGGGATAGAAGGACCCAGAAGGGACAGGAGCTCCGCAAGGAGAACAATGAAGCCAACAAATCTGGGCCGGTGTTGGCAGGGGGATGGGGGGGCATTGGAGACTGATGCATCAACCAAGTACCATGCATAGAGAGAACCTAGATCCTCTGTTCAGATGTAGTCATAAGGCAGCATGGTCCCTATGCTGGTCTCCTAATATGGGCAGCAGTGGATTTCTCTGACATGGACACTGTTGTCCTCTTGCTGATGAATTTTCTTTGTCAGGCAGCCTTCCTAGGCCACATAGGAAGAGGATGCAGAAGTCCTGATGAGACTTCATAGGCTGAGGTCAGATGTAGAGGTGGAGGTCTCCCCCTTTCTGAGGACTAGAGGGGGGAGAGTGGGTGGGAAGAGGGTGGAGGGTGGGATGGTAGGAATGGAGGGAGACAAGGGAGAGCACTACAAATGGGATGTAAAGTGAATAAATAAAAAATAAAATAAATATACCTTTTAAGACTATACAGATATGGAATTATCAGAAAATATACTTTCAGCATTACATAAAATCTCATACTACAAAATAAGAAGAAAAAGAAAACCAACAGTAATATCATTGTTTGCAACGAGACATAAAAGACACATTTAAAGTGACACAAATTAAGATAGATTACTACAAATGTCAATTATTTTCTATGTAGCTGATAGGCAGTTCAGGCTTCGTGTGTATCCTCTAGTAATGCAAGCAGTGTGCGGTCTTTGACATGGACTTTGTTCCCAGCTTTTTGTTCACATCCCCTTTTCCTCAGAGAAGTTGCTTCAGGAAGACCAGAGGGGAAGACCTTATCTAACTATTTTTTTTTTACCTTATCTTTCTATAGAATCGTATCTATCTGTTGCACCCAAGATGTATATTCTTGTGATAAAAGTAGACTAATAATTGACATGACCATGACTTGATCAACTAACAATTAGCTTGTATAACTTATTTATCCTAAAAAGCCTTTAATAGCACTTTCAAAGTATTCAAAGTAAAACTAGCCTGTTTCACCATTTCCCCAATTTATTTGGGCCCCTACAAAGGTATTATTCATCCAAAATCAGCCAGAAGACATCTTAAGCGAATGACACCCCATTTCCTTTAAGGAGGATCTGGTAGGTTTTTGGTTGGTTTCTTGGATAGAAGTTTATTATCAATGAGAGTTGGTTACAAGTTATTATTGGTCTTATTTAGAGAGCAAACAAGGTTAGACTCAGCAATGTCTCTCTTTTCCTTTATCTTACATTCTTAGGTTTGGAGATAGGTGTTGAAAAGAAGAAAGGGGGAATATAGAAATATATGGGAAGGATAGAACAAAAAGTAGATTAGTGAATCTACTCCTCAACTTAATGTCTCAATTGTCATTCACAAGTTTATTTTTAATTCACTGGAATGGAATTTTGTATATAGGTGCAAACTTAGTTTAATTCTCAATACTGTGGTATAGAATTCAAATGTAAGATTATTCTACACACACACACTATATATATATCCTACTCTACTCTAATTTCCTACGCTAATATGAGGTATTGTACCCATATAACTCAATTATAATACAAGTTTACCTTCTTTTCTTTATTTATTTACTTATTCTTTTCATTATTTTGAAGATTCATTGACAATGAGACAGGTTAAGTCATGGCAACACCCTGCCTACCTCAAAGAAGATGATGAGCATCAAAGAACCTCTTTATGGAGATGGCTTCAAATTCGACAAACAAGCCACTGGGGAAAATGTTCTCCTTTCTACCACAGACAAAATTCTGGCTAAAAAGGGGCACGCTTGGATGCATTGCAAAAATAAAAAAATAATAATAAAAATAAACATTTACAGGTTTATTTGGTTGATTATAAGGATGCTATCCTCATCTCTCAAAAGAAAGACACCTACAAGAAGTGTTAGAGTAACTTGTCTCTAAATTTCCTATCTATGGCCTTCAGGTGGCTCCAGAAATAAGATGTATATAATCTTCATTTAATTATTTAGGTCATGTTTTAAGGACACAAATAATGACCCACCTGCCTTTAGGATTAAGGCTAAATAAGCTTACAATGATAAATGATTTACAAAAGCTTTTAGGATATATAAATTGGATTCTCCCATTCTTTTATATATATAATTTATTCAGTTTACATCCTGATAGTTATCCCCTCTCTTGTATCTTCCTATTCCCACCCTCCCTTCCTCTTTCATCCCATTCCCTTCTCCTGGAACTCTTAACAGAAGGGGACTTCCTTCCCCACTATATGACTACAGCCTATCAAGTTTCATCCAGGCAGCCAGCTTCCCCTTCCACTGTGTGCTGCTGGGCCTCCCCACCATGAAGAAATAATCAAATTGAGGGCACCAGAGTTCATGCCAGAGACAGTCGTGCTCTCCCCGCAACCACGGAGATCTAGCTGTCCATGGCCTATATCTGAACAGGGGCATCTAGGTTTACTTCATGCTTTGTCCTTAGTTGTTACAACAGTTTGTACAGACCCCCTGGATCTAGATCTTCCAGTCTTGATGATCTCTTTGGGGGGGGGTGGCTGCTGGACCCTCTGAGTTCTTCTTAGAAAAAATTACTGCTGAATGTATTAAGAGGAGATTCTGATAGTTGCTGGATTGTTGCTCTGTGTTACATGCCTGTTTCTAAATATTTCAATATAAGACAGCCTTTGATCATTGTCTTAGTTAGACTTAACTTTCAATCATCTATGAAGGGAGTTTCCACTAAGGGATTGTCAGATTTGCTTATGGCCAGAGGTGCTGTCTTGATTATTAACTGAATTTGAAGTTCCTTGGCCACTTGGGTGGCATCATTCCCTGGGCAAGACACTTTAGGATGTATAAGAAAAGTTCAGCATAATTCTGTGATCAATCCAGCAAATGTGTGTCCCTGCCCTGCACCCATCCTCCCGCCCCCCATGGTTTTTACTTCAAGTTCTTACTTGGGTTCCTTTTTAATGTCCCTTAATAATGGGAATTTTAAATCTTAGCTGAAATAAAACTTTTTACTACTAAGTTGCTCTTGTTCAACTGTTTATTACAGTAAAAGAAAGAAAATGAGAATAAGCACTGATCTAAAAACATAGGAAAAATTTGAACTCTCAACTCACTCAAAATAATTCCCTTGAGAAAAGCCATTTTATATTGTTCTTGATGATGCCCTGAGTAGAGAAGACACTGCTAAGGCCGTGGATAAAAGGTAACAACTGGCCCTTTGTGGAACAGAATAGTCAGAAGACAAAGGAATGTAACTAGTGAGGAATCTAGCCGTTTTCTGAACACTCTTTACTTTAAAAATGATTGATAAGAACATGAATATAAGAAAACTAATTGTAGTTAGAAACAAAACCATCAGTATATATTTGAGATTACTCTCAGCCTCCAAATAACCTGGAATTAATGACTGATTTCCTTAGCTAGAACTAATCTATAAGACTCATAGACTGAATAAGGTAAAAAAAAAAATTGTAATGAAAAGAAAATGAAAAACCCTTTTCCAATTTATGCAAAAATCTTATGTTCAAAACTTCTCACCAAAACATAGTGTAATGACCATGATATTTCAGAAACAAAATAACAAATTTGGTAGACATTTGATTGTATGTGAAATTAGTTGTTAGTTCTTTGATAAGCAGTCCATATATCACATAACCACAGAGACTAGGTAAACAGTAAGGGACTAGGGGAGTGACTTAATCACCCCAGGAAAAGTAAATAAAATAGATAGTTATGAATAGATGAGTGGGGACTAGAATGGAAGGATCAAATAAGGAGAAGAAGGGGAATAGAGAGTTAGAGAAGACACAGTGGAAGGGACAGAAGGAACTAAGGGCCATTTGATGAGTATTCAAATGTTATACAGTAAAATCATTCTAAACTATATGAATATAAGAAGACTATCTAAATGTAATTGCCAAATAAAGGGGAAGGCAGAGCCCCACCTGCACATCTCATTATTAAATGGAGTCTCCAGTTCTGGAAATATGTTATATATAAACAAGTAGTTCCCAAGGGGCTTTATGTGAAGTTACAAGCAAAACAGACCATTTTCAGGCCTATTGGTTACTCTACAAAAACTGACGTTAATGTCCTATTACTGAAGATAATATATGCACAACACACTGAAGGTAGAAAAGTTGAGCTGGTATATGTTTAGAGCCTATGGAATATGGAACCCTATGGAATATAGTTCATATTACTAAAAATATTCAGCATATTACCAAAGGCTAGAGGTGAACACCAACACCTACAAACCATTTGATATACAATGTGACTCTATGCATGATGCACTAGTGCACTAGTGGCCCAAAGCTTGTGGCACTAACCTTGTAAAAATGCCTTTGATCCATTCAGCACCATTTATTTCAATTTGAGAACATCTAATCCTAATTAATATGCTACTTATTCATATTTCCCTACACTATAATATTTTAACGAAGTATTGTAAGTAAAGGAATTCAGCCCTAACGACCCCTTTAAACTTCATGCATAGGATAATGACCTTTGATTGTTTGAAGTTTATAACAAAACAATTTTTGCTTCCGTTCAGAGACATTCTTTAAAGTTTGAGTTTCTCTTATCTATGAAATATGTCAGTTAATAAGTTGTAACTAGAAATAATAATGGCTGAAGAATTAGGCCTTTTGTGTTTACCTGCAGTGAAATTTCATTTCTGGTATGAGTGTAGCAACAGAATACAGCAATTTGTTAAATAAGCGAACATGCCAACCATGCTATTTTAGAAGTGAAGTTAGCGTTGTTATCACTACATTCCATAGATGCAATTCTCAAGAGGCATATGACAATGTGCCTATACACACCTCAATATATTGCAATGTTTCTGGATATTCAGAGGAATTTTATAGCTTGGCCTGGATATTTAAAAGGGTTCTGAGTCACAACACATCATTTTCTTGATCAATTTAGAAGACTGATAGGTTGCTGTGTGAAAAGATACTAAAATTTTGTTCACTGATTTGAGTAACCTGGTGCTTAACAGTTTTAATAGCATTCCGTGGTGTATCATAGTTATTTTCATTTATTTTGACTATAAACATCTTTTGAGTTATAGTTGATGCGTATCTTCAATAGAACTCATTTATAAAATCAATAGTTTTTTTTATTATGTACAATGTTTTATATTAGAGATGACATTCCATCAATCAGAACACAGCAGTTAGAACAGTATTTGAGACTATAGTAATAACCATCATTTTCTTTGACTTGTTTGGAATCTTTTATAGGACAGAGGCATTCTTCAGGGAACTAACCAGTTAGAACAATATGGGATTATAGTAATAACCATCAACTCTCTGCCTTGTCTTGAATATTTCATGGAACAAACCGCTAGAGACCCCGCACAAACTTTTGAGTGAACTGACATCATTAAGGAACTCACCAGTAGGTATGCATTGCTAGTATAGAAAATGAGAAGAGATGCTTTGTGATCTCAGGTCTCTGGAAGTAATAGACCAAATAAGATCTAAATAATAATAGGATCAGTGTAGTAGCGCATAGTTAAATGAAACCCTGGAGGTTAAATTATTGTAATAAAATTGGCAGTTAGGAAGACCTAACTCACAGAAACCCGAGGAGATAAATAATGGAACTTAGGGTTCCCAGGGTGGGGGAGATAGATGCTAAGAAAGAATATCCTTTTAGCTAGGATAAATTCAGGATGGATGAACAGGGGCCAGTAAGAAGTCTCACCAATAAATCACCATAATCTTAATTTAATATACATTTGAAAATATTTCTACTCCATTCTGCTTGTCTTATTGTGCCAATATTTCTGTTTCCATCTTTGTTGTTGTTAAATTAACATTGGGTTCTTGTTGTTGTTAATTTACCAGTATGGCCTAAGAATGTTTATCATTAGGCCTGTAATTATTATTATGGCAGTATAACCTGCTAACAATCAATCTAGATACAGACAATTGTTTTATTTATTTTTTATTTATTTATTGTGTATACAGTGCTCTGCCTGCATGTATGCCTGCATGCCAGAAGAGTAGACCAGATTTCATTATAGATGGCTGTGAGCCACCATGTGGTTGCTGGGAATTGAACTCAGAACCTCTGGAAGAGAAAACAATGCTCTTAACCTCTGAGCTATCTCTCCAGTCCATACATGGTTTATTTTAAAATAGCCTTGGTTAACCTTGGGTAGGACAGATATTAATATCCTAAACTACTTCCAATAGTGGAGCAGGTATGGGATACCTGTCCCAATCCCGTGCCATCTGTTTCTAATAACCTCTATCAAGTTACCTCCTATACAAAATCCCATATACCTGCTTATGTTCTTCATCTGGGCCAAATCCCCCATCCACGCCAGCCATGTGTTTCTTCTCCACCTATCCCATAATGGCACAACCTTCTCCTCCTCTCTTCTGGTCTCTCTTCTAAAGTTTCTCTCTGTCACTCCATTCCCAGGAACCTTACGGATGCCTAATTTCATTTGCCCTCTCCAGGTGCTATGGCTTTTTATTAATTAATATCAAAATACATCAGACTAAGGCCCAACAATTCCCCTTTTCTGTCTAAATAAAAAGGCCATTCCTTTTTATATATACGGTAAGAACAATTATGAAAATTTATAAAAACCAATAGGTAAGACTTGCATACATAATATCTAATGAAAAGGTATTTGGAAACCTTGAAGAAATATTATCTGTTTTAACTTGGTGAGTCTAAAGTTTTTTAACTAAATCACTATCTATCAAAGCTCAAATATACCAACCTAAAAGTATCTCTCTAGATCTAAAATTATCTTCTTAACTCCTAAACAACTAAGCTTAATCTTAAAACTATCTGGTCTTCAACCACATCATATACTTGAGAAGGAATAAAATTACCTACCTGAGTAAACAGGAAGTGCTTGCAAAATGGAAAAAAACAAAACAACAACAACAACAACAACAACAACAACAACAACAAAACCCTGACAGTTTGCTGCCTGAACAGTTACCAAAAACCATCCATATAACATTGGAGCATCATCTGCAACCTTTTGCCCCAAGACATATTTGTGAAACAGGAACTTTTGAGGACTTCTTTATCCTGTCTTGGCAGAGTCTGGCTGTCAACTTTGCCTGCATCCAGGCTTGCCCATTTTAGGCAGAATTTTGTCTGCGGCAAATATGGGGCATTTTTGTCCAGTGGCTTGTTTGCCACTTGAAGCCATCTCTGCAAGGAGTTTCTTCAATGCTCATTATTTTCTTTGTGGTAGGCTGGGTGCTGCCAGAAGTTAACCTTTCTTACAGTCATAGAATCCTTAAAATAATAAAATCTTTTTAAATGCCATATTCTGTAGGTCTCTGAGGTTTTTGAAGATTATATCTCACTATAGAATAATATCTGTTAAACCTAGCATGCATATTCCTATACTTGACATGACCATGAATTGATCAACAATTGATAACTTTTACTTAATTATCATAAATAGCCTACAACGGCACTATCAGAGTATTGGAGGTAAATCATTTATTAATTGAGTTATATGTACAGAATACCCCATATTAGAGTAGGGTAAAATATAATGTGTGAAAAAATAATATTAAATTTGCTTTCTATTTCAATGTATCAAAATTAAACTTATTTGCATCAATATACAGAATTCTATATCATGAATTAAAATTAACCTTATTTGTGAGTAACAATTAAGGCCTTAAGTTAAGGAGTAGATTCCATAATCTACTCTTTGTCCTGTCATCGCTATATATTCCTATATTCCCCTTTCTTTCTTTTCAACCTGTATCTCCATACTTCTCAATGACAATATATTCTATAGCCTAAGAAAGCAACCAAAAACCTACCCAATCCCTTTACAGGAAATGGGACATCTTTCTCTTAAAAATTTTTCAAGTTGATTAGGGCAAATAATACCAATGTAGGGGTCCAAATAAAATTGGAAAAAATGGTTAAACAAGATAGGAATAATATTTGTTGTCCAGTCTCTGAATGTTGAGAAATTCCAAAGCTTAATATTAAGTCCTGTGTGTGACAGTCTGAAATGCTGGATCAATTTCATTCAGGAACCTTCTTTGAAGCTGTCTTTTTCTAATGAGGAACAATAACCAAAGAACTTGGGACTGGAACATGAAGGATGCAGGATGTCAGTGTCTCAGCATGCTAGAGGAATGAATCCTGTCAGGTCTGATCCAGCATCAGTGTCCGGTTCTGAAAACATAATTTCTCACAATCATTATACAGTCCAAAAACTAGGAATACACTAGGTGTACAGGATGTACAGAACAATTCAGGCTAGTTCTTTGCTCTTTGTCTGTGAAGAAAAATGACATCTGTAAATCTTCATTCATGCCATATGAAGAATGACATGAAAAAATAAATCCTGGGCATACTTTAACCCACAAGAAGCTTTGGCTATGCACAGACACTCATGTCTCAGCCAGTCAGATCTAACCTGACATGGTGGGATTAGCAATATAAGTAAACTGCTGGTTGTGCAGTTTGAATTCATGTAAACGTAGACTGATTTAAGTTAGCAGTCTCTCTTTTTATCTAGGCCTGTTTCATTTTGACCTCATTCATAGAGGAAATATAACATCACCATTAACAATGAACATAAAATTATTATCATATTGAAAGCAAAACAAGATTGTATAGTTCTAAATGTCCTCTGGCCTCTACAGTGCCTGATGTATATAGGCTAGGCAGCTTCCTGTTTCCTGAGAGGATGCTTCCTGTTTTAGAGACAAGCTGGTTGCCCTGAGCATAAAAAAAAAAAAAAAAAAAAAAAGGCATTAAGCTTTAAATAAACATAATATAAACTCCCATTTTATTTTACGACTTATGTACACTGTAGGCATCTTGTATCTGGCCTTTCACCTATTCTGTTGCAGGTTTTTTTTTGTCTCACCCCTTCTCTATGTGTGAGGCATGCAACTTGCATGTCTGTCTCCCCGTCCAACCTTGGTCCCTACATTGATCCACAAAATATATCTCATCAGCCAATTATCCTTTGGCACCAGTTCTCCCGTGGATGTTCTACTTTTAAGGAGATTGGCTGGCTTTTTTTTTTTTTTTTTTTTTTAGAGCAGTTACATCATTTTTCTTTACATGACCCTAAGACTGATGTGTATCAATCCTTTATATCAGTAAGGACATATAATGCATTGTTAAGAAAAAGGAAGGTACATAATAAATTTCCGGAAAAAAATTATCAGATAAAATCCTAGGTTGCCTCTCCAAGTAACTTTATCATCAAGGTGTTGCACCCAGCAGAGACTAGGTTGGGCTGTAACTCACTAGTTCTGCCTATCTTTATCTTCATTGTGTTGGGATTAAGGGTTTGTGTTACCACTGCGGTGATTAACTATTTCATTTCAATTCAGTCAAAATATTTAGGAAGTCTCAATAAAATTTAAAAAAATCATCCAGAGAAACAAGAAAATTCTAAGTCTTGGGTCAGTTGTGCCAATTTAGACTTCAGTTAGTGAAGCCCTGTCCACAATTCCTTGGAATTTAGTTATTGCTATCTCTTTTTTGTTGGACCTTTTCTAAAAAATGCTGAAAAACACCTTGCAGCTAATGAACTTTAAATTCCAGCCACTATCAACTCTATGGAGAAGAGTTCAGTTCTTTCTTTCTCTTTTGTGGCCAGTAACTTAGTCTCACATCTCTTGTTTTGTTTTGTTTTGTTTTGTTTTGTTTTTTGCCTTCCTCCTGAACTTTTTTAGAGAGAGAATGGAGAAGTGAAACTATGACTAATCCCATTGCAAACAAATTCATAACCATCAAAACAAAGCCAAAAAAAATCCAGGAGCCTTCTGCCATGGTGCCTTGGAGAAGATCATGACAGTTTTTATTTAACTATTTTTAGGCAATTAACTCCATTCCCTAGGCCAGTTTAGAAGACTGCCAGCCTCCTCGCTCTGCCTCTCCAACTGGCCATGTGTCGGCAATCATCTTTGTTCTGTTATAGCTGAGCACACAGACAGCCAGGAGCAGTGCCTGTGAAATGCTGTGGCCCATGGGTGCTCTCTGGGAGCTATTTACCCCTTTCTAGCTATGTAAAAATATGATTTTTAAGGGTGTGGGTACCTGAATTTAGTTGGTGGCCAATCTATTGTTGTTAAATTATCAGTATTGTCTAATAATTGCTCCATGTTGGGGTCTTGTTGTTAATTTACCAGTATGACCTAAGAATATCATTAGGCCTATAATTATTACTTATGGCAGTATCACTAGGAATCAATCAAGACACAGACACCTGTTATATTTTAAAATAGCTTTAGTTAACCTGGGTCAGGGCAGATATTAATACCCTAAACTACTTCACATAGTGAGGCAGGAATCCCATACCTGCCCCCATCCCATGCCATTTGCTTCTAATAATTTTTATCAAGTTACCTTCCATCTATAATCCCATATACTTGCTAGTGTTCTTCATCTGGGCCAAATCCTCCATCCCCACTGGCCATGTGCTTCTCCATCATCTAACCCATGATGGTGACCCTCCTTTTTCTCCCTTCTCCTCTGGACTCTCTTCTTCCTAATACTCACCCTGTCTCTCCAAGCCAGGAAACCTCATCCATGCCTATCTCATTTGTCCTGCCCATGTGCAATGGCATTTTATTAATTAACATCAAAATACATCAGAATAACCCCCAACACTCAGGTTCTCACAAAGCCAAGAATATAAACTAAAATAAAACTTTTAATGTATTAACAGCATTTCATCAGCCTATAGCCATGCGAAGTAACTAAACCATAGATGAATTCTAATACATATGTAATAAAAAAACAATTCAGAAAACTAGTAGAACTAGGATTCACCAGACTTGTAAAATACTGGGTTATCAAAAGGCCATTTTGATTTCAGGGTCCTTCAGCTTACATTGGTTTGACGTGGATATGTCCACAAAGATTTGAAAGTAGTAACTGAGTAAATTCTCAATAGATATTATCAAGTACCTATTTTGGATTCTGATTTCCACATGAGAAGTGATCTGTCAGCAAACCTCACTTGCTTTGTGAAATGCTCATTAAGGCATATGTTAAAAATAACATTGAGATATAACAAGAATAAATTAATTTAAAAAAATTTTAAAAATAACTTATATTCTTAAGGTATATTTAAAATCATTCTTCACCTAATGCTAAGAACAATATCTTAAGGTAATAGGACACAGCTTTTTGAAAGCAGCATATACATTCAATTTATAATTATCAAAACTGTTATTATGTGCTCTGTATGGAATGCAAGTTAAAATTTTGAATTAGATTTTGTATGGGAAAATATTAATATAGTTTCTCACCAATATTATAAATCATTATATCCTTGAAAATATTTCAGTAACATGAGGTTTAATTAAAAAATAAACACTATTACGGAAGTATAGTAAAGTGTGTGATGTACTGAAGGAACAGAGAAAAAATTTTATTCCACCAATGAATGTAGGACAGTATGATTAATATTTAAATTCAGGTTTATAGAATAGTCTCCAATTTAAATTTTGTACTACTTATAATAAAGATAATCCACCTTATTTATACTCCATGTTCAATATGCTGTCAAATAAAGCATATTATGACAAAAGGGAAACATAAACGATTTTAATGTCACAATGAATTTTCTTCTGACAGTTGATAAATAAGCCACTAATCTTTGTCAAGGACACTTCGACACATAGTCTCAAATTAGAATGCATATGCTAAACATTGAAATGAGGTTGTGCTAAAGGTTAATAAAATGTCTCTTAAAGACAGATTACAGAATTTCCCTATGTCTATAACCTAGGTTATTAAAGTTGTAAGTAAACAAAGGTTTCATCCAGCACTGCCTGCTGCTATATATCATTCTGCAAATTAAGATCAGTTAAGGCTTCACTTTGACAGCCTCAAATGCCATCTCTGTGATGTCAGAGGCACTGTGGGGATGTTTACTGTCCCTGGTGTAGCAGAGCTACAATTGACTCAGGTAGATGTAGATACTCTGTATCTTCTTTACACTGTCTTTGCCTGTCATTGCTACTCTCTTATCTAATTTAATTTCCTATGCTCATATTTGTGTGTCACAATGATTTTATCTCCAGGGGAAAAAAAAGCTTAAAATATAATAAGGTTATGCTCACTGGCAAGGTGGGGTTTTTATACTGGTTACTCTAATGGAAATTTTATCGACTTCAACACTTCCTCCTGTAGTATCTGTCTTGTTGCCAATTTATATCATTCTGAATAATCAGGAATATATTTTCCACAAAGGAATAATTGTAACTACTGTGGATTTATCTTAATATATAAGATTAATGTCTTCATCTCATAGTATTTGTATTAGAAATGATTGCGATAATCATTTTAAATGTTCCTTTATTATTTCTTTAATTTAGAAAACATATTCAAATATAACACAACCTATTAGATGTTCTTTCTATATTAATTAATTACATTCTAATATATTGGTTCAACAAAATAAAACATAGTTTGGCCAGTATCAAAATACAAAGAAGATAGTCATTTTAATGAATCATTGAAATTAAGTAGAAAGTATGATGTCACATATTAAAACAAGTGAGTGCTCCACTGAATAGTCACATACCCCTTCATGTGTAGGCAGCAATAATTTAGAACTAGTGGTCACACAAACAAGGACATGAATTTGGGAATGAATGAACTGTAGAAAAATTGGAAGTTTGCAATAATAAATTAAGTATATATAGTTACATTACATTATATTTATGTATGAAATTTTCAGAATAAAGAAAAGTACAATAATATATTAAAACCTAAGTTTAAGTTAAATTCCATTTACATGGCATATAATAAAATGATTCTGTCAGCTGTTTTTTGGGGTGTTAGCATAAATATTTTGAGAGCAATAGCATTATAGACAAAAGAAAAAATATGAAATAAGTTTTCCAAAATGAAATTCTATGTATAATAACCAATTTTGCAATAAAAGCATTGCAAAAACAAGGTGATCTTGAAGCCAGATTTGCAGTGACAGAAATGTGTACTGTTATCAGTAGATGTGCACAGATGTTTTTATAGTTTCACAAGAATTCATTTGTCAAATGTTGGACTCATTATCTGCATGATAACTAAGGGCTTATTCAAAATGTCTTTGTCTATCCCTGTAAGTGGAAGAATTGGTCTCTACTTTTTATTTTAGAAGCTTCAAGTGATCAGACGATATACTGAAATCCTTGATCCACTTGGAACTTAATTTTGTGAATAGTAAGTCTAATTCTCTTTTTCTAAATGTCAAAATACTATTGTATAGTTTCATTTGTTGAAAAAGATACATTTTTCCAGTGTATATTTTTGCCATCATTATCAAAAATTAAGTAACTACAGCTGTGACAACTAATATCTGATTTTTCAAGAAGTTTCCATTGATTCCTGTGACTGCTTTCATGATAGTAATACCATACTATTTTTATAGTATAGATTTCCATATATACATCTGTGTACTTAGTTTGATATCTATCAAAATATATATATAATAAAAGTATATATCAAACTAAATCCACATTTGTATGTGTGAGAAATATAGGCAACATATATTCATATATATGTGTATATACATATACATATAAGACTAAAACATTATTTGATATGGATTTCCTATAAAAAATACCAGTGAAATCATAGATTATCAACTTAAAAGAACAGTAAAACCTAAAATTTTTCTTTAAAATAAACTACACTGAAGGCACAAAATGATATAAATGGCAAGCATTTAAGAATATTCAATACCAAGCATCACATGCACACAACTACACAGAAACTATTTTTATTTTATTCATTTTCCATAATATTGCAATGTCCTTATTCAAACAAGGCCATACACGTGGTGGCTCACCCAAGAGACAAGGAAGGAGAAGCCTCATGGAAGCACACGGATAGTAAGCTCAAATACAAATAAAGCTTATGTTTTATATTGCTGTACTAAATAAAGTACTATGACCAAATGCAACTTAAGAATCAGTTTATTTGAAGTTATAGTTTCAGGGAACTATATGTCCACAACTGAAGGGAATACACCATCACAGAAAGTTGAAGATAAGACATTGTATCTCAAGCCCAGACACAAAAAGAAAAATACCTGAATTTAAGTCAAGAGCAAAGCCCTCAAAGACCATTGCCTGTGATTGCCTTCACCAATAATGCTCTACACTCCCAAGTTTCATAATCTCCCAATCAGTACCACCAAATATGGAACAAGTGTTAAAATACTTGAAGATACAGAGAATATTTCTCATCCTAAATACAAAATTCAACTCCTAACCTCTAAAGATTCATGGCCATATTGTAAACCAAAATACATTTACAGCAAACTGAAAACACAATCTTATTCTTTTTATTTTATTTATTTATTCATTTATTTATTTATTTATTTATTTATTTATTTATTTATTTATTCTTGTTACATCTCAATGGTTATCCCATCCCTTGTATCCTCCCATTCTTCCCTCCCTCCCATTTTCCCCTTATTCCCCTCCCCTATGACTGTTCCTGAGAGGGTTACCTCCCCCTGTATATGCTCATAGGGGAAGGGAGACCCTCACTCAAGCCTTGGGATGGCACGCACCCAAAGACACACAAACGATCTTCTTGCTGTAAACATATGAGGCAGTTTATTGGCAGAGCTCCGGGTCGACACGTATCTCACGCAGGAGACAGAGGGGTCGACCCAGAAGCCCAGGGGTTTGGGGTTTATATGGGCAAAGGTCGGGGGGAATGGGAAGTTTTGGCACGGCCACACACGATTGGTTGTTTCAAACATTTGAACATCAGCAAATTGCATAGGCAGATCTGGGGAAGGTCAGACTTAATCACACAGGAACAGTCCTTGGTTCCTGTTTTTCTCTGAACCCGAGGGTAGATGTTTATCTGAGCTAACGACACTTCTGGTTAAACTCAATCCTAGAACATTGTGTGCAGGCTTCAAGGGGGGATTAAGCTAACACCATAAGATCAGATGAGGGGTCTTAGCTCATTATTCACTTGACCATGTCCGGTACCTATTTCTCTCAGGAATTTTTCCTTGTGAATCCTCCCTATCTTTTATGGCCAGCCAGTCCCTGGAACACTCAATAGGCTTTTGTCTCCTAGCTCCACATTCTTTGTGACTTATCATCTGGGGCCTTGGGCTAGCAAACCTGCTGACCTGAACTCTCAACTATTTGGGGCTTATGAGTTAGAGAGCTCTGCTCTTCTGGTTGCTTTAATGTTAATTAAAAATTCTCTTTCAATGTGAGGCACCAGAGTACGTGAGAAAGTCATATCCCACTCTCCACTCAACTGTGGAGAATGTTCTGACCATTGGCTAGATCTGGGTAGGGGTTTAAATTTTACCGCCTGTATTGTCCTTGGCTTGTGCCTTAGTTTGAGCGGGACCCCTGGGCCCAAATCTGCCTATCATACTCACTTAGATCTGCATACTAGCCCAAGGGGCATGTCCCATGAAAGCCTTCACTTACCAGGAAACTGGGACAGAGGGGAGGACATCCTATTGGGACTCTAGATGAGAGAAGCATGGGAGAATAGCAAAGTAGAAGGATCCAGAGGGTCCTAGAAACCTACTAGTAGGACACTCTTATTCTTGCACAGCTTCAAAACTGTTCAAATGCCAAAACCCACAGGTTTCTTTTGAGACTTAAGACAATTTATTAGCTCTGATTTCTTGTTAATGAAAACAACAGTAGCAATCACAAGAATATCATACTCCAGACATACAGTGCCCCAAACAGTACAATATCAGTCTAAAAGTTGGACAATGGAGTCATAGTGAGGAAAGACTAACCAAAGGAAGGCTCGAACCTAACAGTACAAGCTCCTAGTTCTGTTGTTCCTTGTTTGATGCTGGGGATTTAGATTGGAAGGCCTCAGATGGCTCTATACCCTCTGTTATGGTGTCTGAAACTTTCATCTCTCTTATTAACAGTTTTCACTCCCTGTGAACAGCATTCCTCATCAAATGTTTCATAATTTTGGCATCCTCAATAATTTAACCTTTGCCCCACAACACAGCCCTTATATCCACAGCCTTACACAATGTCCTTTATGGTGTTCTCAGGGTGACCCTAGTCCCATCCACATTGCCTGGACTTGATGACTCTGAAACCCACGAGGGAAAAATCTATGACTTTATTCTTGTATCATTCATATGTCCCAAGTTAATGTCATGTAGGTAGAACTGTCAGGATCAGTTTCCAGATTTTGATGGACTCAGAAACTACTTGCTCATATTTGTTGCTGCTTTTATATTCTGTTGCTTTCTGGAAATGGAAACTTCCTAAGCCTTCTCCTTTCACAGGTTGTAAATGTGCCTCCATAAAGCCTTGCCCTGAGGACATTCTTTCCGTTGGGTCAGGATTTAATCAGAAGCATCCCCTTGTGCTCTTAAACTCTTTATCAATTTCAGCATCTACTACATTACATTCCTTGGTGCAAGAATAATCTTCTTAGCTCTCCTTTGTTCTTCCAGCTTCATGTTTTGTATGATTCCCTACTTGCTCTTTTCCATTTTAGAATGGCATGCAATTAATAATTAATAAGTATTCAATAAGCTCAGTATATGCTGTATTGTAATATTCTATGGCAAAAAATTGAACCGTTAAATTTTAATTTAACCTCAATTCTTAAGACAGAGGCAGAAAATAAAATCTTAGCAAAATATTATATATATATGGCCTCCAAACCAAATTCCAATGAATTAGTTACTTTTCTATGAAAAATTGTCATCTAAATTTTCCCTTTTCACATTACTCTCAGCACCACTGCATTTCCGATCCTATTAGAATGACTCATAAATCCTTGCTAATCACTTTTGCATTTCTCATTTAATCACTTTTCCAAGTCAAAGAACTTGTCTTCCACATGACTTCATTAACAACAGAGTCCAGTTCTTCATCACAGAAATCCCACCCGTGAGTACTTACTTTTGTATTAATGACTTTTCTCTTGTGATAAACCATCACACTTAAGGAAACTGAGTTTCTTTTGGTTTACAGTTCCACTGACCACCATGTCCATAACGGCAGGGGAAACATGGCTGCAGGAGCAAAGAAGATGAGAGGTCACCGATCAGAAGATCACAATAAGCAGAGGGAAAAATCCAGAAGCAGGAAAGGCTAGGGACTGCAAATGATCTCTCCTAATGCCATACTTCCTCTACCATAATCTTCTTAAACAATGCCACCAACTGGGGACTAAGTGTTACAATACATGAGGCTATGAGGAACATTTCTCACTCAAACCATTGCTACTTTAATTTCTAACAGAATTATCTTGTAGAATTGAGCAATATTGCTTTCAGAAGATAGTGTTATTAAACGAAACTTATAAGAAAATGTGTAAGATAGTTCCCAGTAAATTATTGGTTAGAGGAGACCAAAAGTCTTCAAAAAGTACAGGCAATTATCATTGTCCTTAGTTACTAAACATAACCATATAATAAATCATTATTTCCAAAGAAACCATATCATTTATCTCAAACCTACCATGTATTGACAGGCCAATATTTAAAAAACCATAAACATTCAAATATCCCAAAATTAAATTACAATTTCAGTATTTTCCCACTTATAAATTTGTCTTATATCAACACTTTGCTCACTTTACTTTAGATAATGAACTTAAAATTCTAATTGTAAAATTGATTTTATAGTCTGGTGTTATCAAAATAAACCAGAAACTTGTGAAGAAAACTGATGAGGGCTGTAATAACAAATTATATCATATTTGAAAATACATAGTATAATTATACAGAAAGAGAAATATACTAGTTTTCTGCCATACCTGGGGTTGGCTTTGGCTCTTTTGTTGAAATAATGAACCTACCTGACATTTATCTCTGGTAGAATGATACATATTTTGATTAATGCAGTTTTGTAACCAGGAGTTTTAGGAGAGCTCTGACAATGTATACCAGCTCCTCTGTGTAGTTTGTGGATACAGTGAGTCCATTGGTGAGCAGACAGTGTTGAGAAGCTCTGCCTGTGAGATTGGCAGCACAGATAATCATAAGAAATGAGAAAGATACAAAACATTGCAGAAGAGACTTCACTTTGCTCAGATTGTTTCTCAACTGTTTTTTTGAACATCCCTTATTTCAGATCTGGTCTCATAAATAGCCTGTGGGTAGTCTTGAATAAATGAAAAAAAAAAAGCACTGCTCTCAGTTAGCACTGCAATGTGGTATACTGGCTTACAATTCTAGAGCATCAACAAAAGTAACACATTATTTATTTCAAAAAGTAATAAGAAAATTTCATATTGTGAATATAGCATGTCATCAACTAGATAATCATATCCTACATAGGCAGCACCACAGTTTATTTCACAGTTTTGAACTGGTCAAATTTCTGATCCTTCCTCAGAGTTCCCCAGAACAACAGTAGAATGTGCTGGAATTATAAAGTTCATGGACATTGAGGTTTGGTAGAAAAAACTTTTACAACCTTATCAGAATTAGAGAGCATGTTAAAGCTTTTGATAAGAATTATGTTCTAATTTAGTTTCACAATTAAACTTAGTTGTTTAGGGGTTAAGATATTGTTAGATCTAGATAGATATTTTAAGTTGATAGAGATAAAGCATGACAGATATTGATTTATATTCAGAATTTTAGACTCACCAAGAGAATGTTTTCTTCAAGGTTGCCAAATACAAATAGCCAAAACACTATGAATGTAACATCTAAATAATTCCTGCTTGTTTTGTGATTCTTCTTGCTGTATGTATTTTATTTTATATATGTGTAATACTATAAATGCACATGTAAAAAATAAATATATTACTTTTTTAGTTCTTCTGAGATTTAAACCCAGGCACTTGTTGACTTCCAGCATCCATTGGCCACACAACAAGGGGAACTGTCAAAACTCAAGACCTCATCTCCTCTGAGGAGTGTAGATTTTGATCTTTTTAGAAACCGGCATTCTCTGGGGTTCTTTAGTGCCTAAACCTCTCTTGCAACCTACCTACCCTACATAAGAGAGGTTAAAGGAGACAGGAGAAATAGACATTTTACTCAGTTCCTTGGGCAGATTAAACTTCTCATCATCAGAATTCCGCAGACCCATTAGATAGCAAATCAGAAAGGCTACAAAAGCAATTGCAACTGCAGTAGCTGCAACCAGCGACCTTGAAGAATTCTCAGGAGCATTTCTTTCTAGGAGTGTCTCAAAGAGATGACAAGCAATGTGAAACAATCAAATGTGGCCAATAAGCCACTGGGCAAAATGTCCTCGTTTCTACCACAGACAGAATTCTGCCTGAAAAAGAGTAAGCTTGGATGAAGGCAGAGTCAATGGCCAAACTCTGGCAAGACACGGTAAGCAAGTCCTCAATGTGTCTGTCAGATATATTTGGCCAAAAGGCTGAAGAAGATGCTCCAACAATATAAAGAGTTTTGGGTGACTACTCAGTTAGCAAACTGCCTGTCATTTTTTTTTTCCAGTATGGAAGCTGTTAACCTGCACTTTAGGTTCACTCAGGTAGTTAAGCTTTATTCTTTCTCACATTTCTAATGGGATTGAAGACCAGATAGTTTAGTTTTACTATTAAACTTAGCTGTTCAGGGGTTAAGATGTTTTTAGGTCTAGATAATGATGACATATGATAGATATTGGTTTACATTCAGAGTTTTAGACACACCAAGATAAAAAAAAAAAAAAAGATGTTTTTTTTTCAAGGCTGTCAAATACAAATAGCCAAATCCCTAAGAATGTAACATTTATATAATTCCTGATTGTTTCATAGTTCTTCTTGATGTAGGTAGTTTATTGTATACATTTGTAATAATATAAATGTATATGTAAAAAACAAAAACAAAAACAAAAAATAGTCAAAAGCCAAGCCTCTAATTTTGGGCTCATATATATCTCTTCTCAGTGATCACACCAGGATGATTATCAGGTGGCAAAGGCCATGCCCTGGCATGAGACAGCTCCTCTTGTGGGGAATAATATCATACACCCTCTCACAAATCTGTTTCCAGCAGGCAAACATCATATGCCTTCACACAAGTCTATTTCACATCCCACACTGTGGCTCAAAACAAAAATATGTTTACATCCACTACTCAGGAGTCCCTGTAGAGACCTGATCTACTGGTCTCTCGCTGGGGTGATGTCAAGGCCTGATGAAGGTTGCTTGCAAAAACTGATAGCGAGGAATGAGCCAGCTTTGGAATAGGGAAGAATTTGGCAGCCTGACTGATTAACAATCAGAGTGCTTCATTATTCATCCAGAACTCAGTAGGGAGGAATAGATGCGTATTATTCTAAAATATCGATCATATAATTTTTGTCCCCAGATGTATTTTAACTTCTGCCTGGTCATACTTTTAGTTAACATTGATAAATCATGACAGAACAGAGTTATCTTATCCAATCATTTGCCCTCATCAAACCCACAACCAACTTTTAACAGTATTGCACTTTTATGGGTATCTTTTTTTTTTTTTTTTTGTCAAGTTCTTTTTTGTTTCAAGGGCATTAGACAGTAAGAAATTCTCCAAACCGGCCTGGGTATATTGTCATGTCCCAAGCAGTATATGACCAACTTTTAGTAGTCAGAGTGCAAATTGTCATTAACCCCCCAAAAAGCCTTCAGGCCAAAGCTGAATTTATTGAGTTTCTGGCACAGTGCAATGTTTACAGTTTATACATTTGTATAATTTATTTATATGTCTAATCTTGGTATGTTTTGTTCCTAGGTAATAAGACCCCAGAGTGATCCAGTAGCAGTCCACCTTTCCTAAGAAAAGGGAGCTTTAATATCTTATTCTTTTATCATTTATCCACACCACTCTTTGTCCATTAGTATAATTTGACCTGCTGCCAACTTCTCTAGCCTACAGAATATTGTTTACCTTTTAAATTTTACTTTGTTTTTATTATCTTGTTCCTGAGTAAGGAACATCCAGGGAAAGAGGTGCCAAGAGTATTTTTGAGTCAGAGCCTCATAAGGAGGTCTTTGGTATAATTATTTGAGTCACAACCTCTGGGGCATAAAGAAGAACTTCAAGTAAAGTCAGATAAGGATATCTCCCTAAAAGAGGAAGTATGACAGGGACATAAAAGAGTTAATATGGGCAGGACATTCCTAGGGGAGCATAGAAGCAGTAATCCTGGGAAGGGTGTAAATGATTGATGAAAAAACCTTTCTTCAATCCAATATATCCACGTTGTACAAATAATAAAAGCCACCAAGGCAGTCAATACTTAGACATCAAGGCCAAAATGTTAGGGATCATATAACAGTGATTGCATCACTAGGCTCAGCTTTGCCAAACAGCTCTGCTGGCTTTATGACTTTCACTGCTCCTGTTAGATATGGCTGTGCCAATGATCATCGTTACTTCTAGTCTGGTTATCCTTTTTTGAAAGTTCAAACCCATTTTACATAGCCATATGTATGCCCATCTTTTATTGCATGAATATAAGTAAGAGAAGCTGGTACAGCCCATTAATGAAGGGGCCTGAAGATTAGAGATTCCCATGAGATTGGTAGTTGGTGCATGGCATATATGTTTTACATCTAAAGGTGTACAGGAAATACTCCTAACAGATGCAATAATGACGAACTGGCAACAATCGGTAAAAATAGTCACTACTAATCCTTAGTAGTTACAATGAATATTAACACATGTATCAGAATCTTTATCATGGGATTGTCTCATATAGTTATTTTGGCTAAAGAGTCTCTTGTTCAACTGTCTAGTAGATGAAAACCCATAAATGTTTCTGAGGTAGTTTAGTTTGAGTTAGTTGTAGTTCAAGCATACAAATACTGAGCCCCATGGTATGACTCATGTCTATACATGAAGAAAGCATAACAGGTGGTGAAATGTTAGCCAGGAAGAGATCCAAGCAAAAACCAAATATACAATAAAATAAAATAAAACAAAACAAGTAAAAAGCAAAAAGAAAACCCTTTTCCTTTTATTGTTTGTTCCTTTTAGACCTTATGAGGACTTCACAATGTCCAAAATAATTAGAGACAGAAATCTATATGCTAAAACCCACAGATGTTTTAATCAGATCTACAGATGTTCTCCCAATAATGTATTACTACGGATACTGCAAGGTGACAAGTTAACATACAAAATTAAATTTAACTATCGTTATCTAAATATATATAGTTTGTAGAAATACTATAAAATGTATACCTGTGGTATGAATCTTTTTTTTTTGTGGTATGAATCTTTATTTCCTATTTTTTTAGCAGAAATTTTCCAGGTATAGTAGAACTCTGGAAGCTACATTTATACTTATTATACAAATATTGTTTAACAAACATCAAATGACATAGAAAGTAATTATGCCTAAATATATAGTTAAATTAAATTAGCATAGTAATAAATATAGTTGTTTTTTATTCAAATTTCATGAATTAAAGTAGCAGCCATTGTAACAGAAATAATGAAATTTCAGGGAGCTATGGGTTTCATAATGTTTAAAGATGAGAGAATAGGAATAAACAATCTGATGTTTACCTTTTATTGAAAGGGTTACGCTCTGTTAAATTTAAAGAACTGGAGAAAATATTATGGCCCAGTGAGTCTCAATGGCTTTTTGTTTTCATAAAGAAAATTGTAAACTTGTGGTCTGTCTGGTTGATGTGTAGATGTTTCAGCTTGATTTTATTTTATTTTACTTGGATGGACCACAACAATTTTGATTTGGCCACACTTATTTAAAACTTTTTGTGGAACTCAGTGCCAAACACTGGCTTCTTATAACTGCTGTTTAACATCTGATTAAAAAACAAAAACAAAAAAACCTAATAGTACACAGATGTCAGGTAAGAAAAACGGTGAGCGCAGAGCATTGTGTACTGCCAAAACGTAATGAAGTACGGGAAGAAAGTGAACAAGAACGTGACGGGTGAAAACAACCCATGCTTCCCTCTATCCGCTGACATTAAGATACTTTTTTCCCTTTGAAAATTAAAAAAAAAATAAATTATTAACTTTACATTCTGACTGTAGTCCCCCCCCTTGTCTCCTCCTGGCCCCACTCTGCCTCTCCCTTACCCTCTCTCTACAGTCAGCCTCACACAATGACCTACAGGTAACTAAGGTATCCTGACAGAGGGAGATGTTTTTTTCCAGTCCACATGGTCAGCCTTCAGTGACTCTGTATCTCATCCCATTTACTTTCAGTGCATCCCTACGGTCTCAGGGCTTCAGTCAATAAGTAGACAAGAAAGACAGCTGACATTTATGTGTGCTTAATAGGTGCATGAATCTAGAAATCAACTAAGTGTCACACACGCGCTCAATTAGTATAATTCAATAATCTTCGTATTTGAAGTTTGGCTTGTGGACAGTTAAGCATTGCTTCAGAGTAATGAAAACTTCAGACTCTCAGTCAGTCTTAGATCCCTGAAGCTGAATCTGCATATTCACAAGGATCCCTGGTGGTTTATGATCATAGTAACATTTGGAGAAGTTGAGTATAGACTGTGCAATAAAACACTGAACTGTCAAGTGTGAGAACTCATTACTTCAGGAAAGCAAATGCAGCGTGATTTTCTTCTAAAGTGCTATGTGTGTAAACTTGACATAGTTTTAGCAAGGTCAAATTCAAGTCAGTTATTTTTTTTATATTGCTCTTGTTTTCCTTCACCTCCATATTCATGAAACCTCTTAAATCATCTGTCTCTGCCTCTGTCTCTATGCCTCTCTGTCGGGGTCTCTGTCTCTATATCTCTCTGTTTCTCTCTGTCTCTCTCTGTCTCTGTCTCCCCCCTCTCTCCTATGTGTGTGTATGTGTGTGTGTGTGTGTGTGTGTGTGTGTGTGTCCATTGTAGGCTCAATTTTTTTTTATCAATTATATTTTTTTATGAACTTATTAAACAAGCTTACTTCCCTAACAACTTGACTAACCCAAATATCAGAAAAGGATATTAAAAAACACAACAATGAAACCTTAAGTTCATGTAGTAGGATTCCTGAGTAATAGGATCGTAAGTGTCTTTACTAAAGTTTAACTAATGTGTTTGCGATAAAGTGATAAAAATGAGCAAGATTTAGATATACTTATTTCATTTCTACTGTTTATGTCATTATATCTGTTATTTTATATTTCAATTCTGAAGGTTTGCCAACTATTTAACTTCTTGTGACTTCAATCTGCATTAGGTCAGTGCTTTCTATTTAGTTAAGATTCTGTCTTCCATACCTACTTTTGTTGTACAAGGAAAAAACAAAGCTTTCTTTTTGCACAGATATTACAGCAACTAAAATGGAGATTTAGCTTCACTCAGAAAACTATGACTGTAGAAACTGTCATAAGCATCTCAGGAAATTACTGCCACAAATACATCCTTTTATTTCACAACTTTTCTTCAGATCTGCTGGAAAGACAGCGCCACATAATCCCAAAAATGATTGGTGTCTGTTCCTCAGCTGTATGCTGTTCTTAGATTTGTAAGAAAAGGCATACTTTTAAGAATTTAATGTGGGCTGGAGAGATGGCTCAGCAGTTAAAGGCTAGGCTCACAACCAAAATCATAGGGGAGGAGAGTAAGGGGAAAATGGGAGGGAGAGAAGAATGGGAGGATACAAGGGATGGGATAACCATTGAGATGTAACAAGAATAAATTAATAAAAATTTACAAAAACAGCAGCTATACACATAAAAATCCAAGAATTTAATGTGAGAATTAGAAGACTACTCTTTGATTATATTGTTGGCAATAATCTGCTATCCCATTTATATTTTCATTCTTCATTTAAGTTTATTTGTTAAGACATAGTTGAGAATTACAGAAAAAGTCAACAAAAATGAGTACTTTGCAAAGCTCTATTCCATTTTTATTATTTATATGGTATTTATTATTTCATAGTACCTGAAATGAATGAAAATATATACATACTATTATCAGTTATGCTGAAATTCATTCAAAATTCCTTTAGTTCCAACATTGACTTTTGGTTGCAGATTTCACACAATACAAGGTACTACAAGTATTTATATTTTTGTCAGGTTTCTCCTGGCTAGAAAAGTTGATAGTTTGTCATTGTTTGGGCATATAAAATCATGCTTTATGTTTAATTCAGTAGTTAATCACTCTTTTGTTGATTTGAAGAATGAATGCTAGAATGAATGGCTAAAGACCTTCCTTCTAAGAGTCTCTAATTTATATTGGCCCACAAATCACATTTCAAATCACTACTTGATAAGAAGTTCAGTGGTTAAGTTTTGTTCTGGTTCTCCTATAAAAATCTTCAGAATAGTTTCTTAATAATAGATCACAAATATTCAATTTATTAGTCAACAATTTTAGTTCACTAAAAATTGGAGTTTTATATTATTTTATTTTTAAATTAAAGGTTTTATTTTATTGAGATGTTCAGACATGGAAACTATATTTACATTTCCACCTCTCCTCCATCCTGAAACAACTGCTTCAACTTCTCCCATTTGAGCACGATCATCACCCTTCTCGACCAGCATAACTGACAGACACATTTGTGAGACAGGAACTATTGAGGACTTGCTTAGCCTGTCTTGGCAGAGTTTGGCCATGGACTCTGCATGCATCCAAGCTTGCCCTTTTATAGGCAGAACTCTGTCTGTGGTAGAAATGAGGATATATTTCTCAGTGGCTTGTTTGCCACATTTGAAGCCATCTCCATAAGAAGGTTCTTTGATGCTCATTATTCTCTGTGAAGTAGGCTAGGTGTTGCCAGGAGTTTACCTGTCTCATTGTCACTGAATCTTTAAAATAATAAAAACATTTTTTAAAATGGTATATTCTGTATATTTTTGAGGTTTTTTGAAAACATTATATATTTTACCTTATTTTTCTATAGAATCATAACTGTTTGTTTCACCTAAGATGAATATTCTTGGGATAAATATAGACAAGTAAATTATATGACCATGATTTGATCAACTAACAATGAACTTGTATAACTTGTTTATCCTAAACAGCCTGCAATAGCACTTTCAAAGTATTGGAAGTAAACCTTGTGTTATAATTGAGTTATATGGGTACAATACCTCATATTAGAATATATATATATAATGTGCGAAGAATAATCTTACGTTTGCATTTTACAACATTGTTTCTAAAATTAAACTTATTTTGCATCTATATGCAAAATTCTATATCAATGAATAAAAAAAAAACCTTGTGAGTGACAATTTTGGCATTAAGTTGAGTAAATTCACTAATCTACTTTTTGTCCTATCATCCCTATATAATTCTACATTCCCCCTTCTTTCTTTTCAACACCTATTTCCAAATCTAAGAATATAACATAAAGGAAAAGAGAGATGGCTTTAGGTCTAACCTTATCTTTTTCTCTAAATAAGCCCAATAAAAACTTAGAACCAACTACCATCGATAATTACTCTCTATAGCCCAAGTAAGCAACGAAAAACTACTTGACCCCCTTAAAGGAAATGGGTCATCATTCCTTTAAGTTTTTTTTCTGACTGATTTGTGATGAATAATACCTTTGTAGAGGCCCAAGTAAAATTAGGGAAATGGTTAAACATGCTGGGATTGGATTTGTGGTCCAGTTTCTAAATGTTGAGAAATTTCAGGCTTAATTAGAGTCATGTGTGGGACAGTCTGAAATGTTGGACCCATTGGGATGGGAAGCTTCCTTTGAAAGTGTCCTGGGGGCTGTCTTGTTTTGATGAGGAACAGCAACTGAAGCACTTGGTGCTAGAACATGAAGGATACAGGATGTCAGTGTCCAGTGTGCTATGAGGATGAATCCTGTCAGGTCTGATGCAATAACACTGTCTGGTATATAAGGTTTGCATAATGCACAGAACACATAAGGCTGGTTTTCTGCTCTTTGTATGAACAGAAAAAAAAGACATCTGTAAGTCTTCATTCATGTTATATGAAGAATGGCACCTAATAATTATTCATAATGTTTCTGTAGCCAAGAAGAAACATTTTCTATGCTTAGACATTCATGTCTCAGCCAGTCTCAGGGCTATTCCCATATAGTGGGATTAGCAATATAAGTTACCTATTAATTCTGGAAATTCTTCACATCCCAATTGTATCCCCCTCCCTCATCCCTGCGCAATTCCCTCTTCCTCCCTCACCTCCTCTCCTTCCTCCCTAGTCCTAAGAAAGGGGAGTCCTCCTCCCCTATCATATTACCTCAGCCTAACAATTCTCATTTGTACTGCCTGTAACCTCTTCCTCTGTAGCCTGGCAAGGCTGTCCTGCCAGGAGGAGTGATCTACGTTCAGTGGCCAGAGTGAATGTTTGAAGTAGTCCCTACCCTGTACATGTCCACAAGGAGACTGTGCTACTACTTTAAGCAGAGGGTCTAGGTCCACATTATACTTGGTCCTTGGTTGATGTTTCAGTCTCTGTATTGTAGTGTAGTTATCCTGTATTATGGGGCTAATATCCATTTATGAGTGAGTATATACCATGCGTGTCTTTCTGGGTCTGGCTTACCTCACTAAGGGTGATCTTTTCTAGTTCCACCCATTTGCCTACTGATTTCAAGATTTCCTTGTTTATAATAGCTGAATACTATTACATTGTGTAAATGTACCACAGTTTCTTTGTCCATTCTTTGGTTGAGGGACATCTAGGTTGTTTCCAGATTCTGGCTATTACAAATGAAGTTGATATAAACATAGTTGAGCAAATATCCTGTCTTTGTTGTATGGTGCAGCATCTTTTGGGTATATTTACCAGAGAGGTGTGGCTGTGTCCTGAGGTAGAATTATTCCCAATTTCCTAAGAAAGCACTAGATTGATTTCCAAAGCGGTTGTACAAGGTTGCACTCCTATCAGTAGTGGAGGAGCATTGTCCTTTTCCACATTCTTGCCAGAATGTGCTGTCACCTGAGTTTTTGATCTTAGCCATTCAGATAGGTGTAAGATGGAATCTCAGAGTTATTTTGCGTTGCATTTCCCTGATGACTAGGGATGTTGAGCATTTCTTTAAGTTGTTTCAGTCATGTTGAGAATTGAGATATCATCTTGGCATATTTTCCCTTTAATCAGGATGTAGTAACCTACCCCATCTATTTTGATTAGTTTTGTTTGAAAGTCTATTTTATCAGATAATAGAATGGCTACTGCAGCTTGCTTCTTGGGTCCATTTGCTTGAAATACCGTTTTCCAACCCTTTACTCTGAGGTAATGTTTATCTTTATTGCTGAGGTGCGTTTCTTGTATGCAGCAATGTGATGGATCCTGGTTTCGCATCCATTCTGTCAGCCTTTGTCTTTTTATGGGGAGTTGAGTCCATTGATGTTAAGAGATATTAATGACCAGTGGTTGTGAGTTCGTTTTATTTTGATGTTGTTGATAGTAAAGTGGGTGTGTTTCTGTGTTTTGGATTTGTGGATGAGGAGTTATTTATTTCCTGTGTTTTCTTGGGTATAGTTAGCCTTCTTGAGTTGGAGTTTTCTTTCTAATACCTTCAGTAGAGCTGGATTTATGGTTAGGTACTGATTAAATTTGGTTTTGTCATGGAATATGTTTTCTCCATCTATGGTAACTGAAAGTTTTGCTTGGTATAATATTCTGGCTAGGCATCTGTGATCTCTTAATGTCTACATGACCTCTGTCCAGGCCCTTCTTAGCTTTCATAGTCTCTGTTGAGAAGCCAAGTGTAATTCTGATGGGTTTGCCTTTATATGTGACTTCACCTTTTTCTCTTGCAGCTTTTAATATTCTTTCTTTGTTCTGTACATTTAATGTTTTGATTATCATTTTGTAGGAGGATTTTCTCTTATAGTAGAATCTGTTTGGAGTTCTATAGGCTTCTTGTATGTTTATGGGCACTTCTTTTTTTAGGTTGGAGAAATTTTTCTTCTATGATTTTGTTTAAAATATTTTCTAGGCCTTGGAGCTTGGAGTCTTCTCCTTCCTCTATACCTATTATTCTTAGATTTGATCTTTTTGTAGTGTCCCAGATTTTTTGGGTGTTATTTTTGTCAAGAACTTTTTAGTTTTAACATTTTCTTTGATTGAGGTATCGATAACATGCATCCTATCTTCCAGACTTGAGATTCTCTCTTCCATCTCTTGTATTCAGTTGGCGTGGCTTGTGTCTGTCATTCCTGTAGTCTTCCCTGTGTTTTCCATCTCTAAGACTGCCTCAGGTTGTGTTTTTGGTGTTGCTTCTAATTCCTTCTTTCCGTCTTGAATAGTCTTATTCATTTCTTTCTCCCATTTGATTGAATTTTCCTGTAATTCTTTATAAGATTTAGTCATTTCCCTCATCTGTATTTTCTGTAATTCTTTATGGTAGTTACTCAAATCCTTCATCTATTTGGATGTAATCGTTTTTGGGAATTATTCACTTCCTTTATCTGATTGAATGTATTTTCCAGTGTTTCTTTGAGTGATTTATTTTCCTCTTTCAAAGCTTCTATCATTTTTATCACCTCAAATGTAAAGTCTTCTTGCGCTTCATGGGTGTTCCTATCTCCAGCGCTTGCTTTGTTAGGATCCCTTGTTTCCAGTGTTGTTGTATGGCTCAAGTTTTGTTTCTAGTCTTCATCCACTGTCCTCTAGGCATCTGGTTGTCTCTGGTGTTAGCAGTCCTAGAGGTTTCTCCAATGAGGTCATTGTTTGTGTCCCACATTGGCCAGGCAGGTTGGGAGCAAGTAAAAGAGCCCCAAGTGAAATGTGTTTGCTAGGGCTCCTTAGAGGCCTCCTAAGGATGTGGGATAGTGGGTGTTAGAGCCTACACCTAACTCAGTTCAGCTGGGTTCCCTGACTGTATCCCACTTGGGGCAGGAAGGAGAGAAGTGGGCTGATAGATTTCCAAGCCAAAAGTTGCTGAGGTGCCCTACAGTCCTTTTAGAGATAGCAGGGCTCTGTCTATCTCTTCTGTGTTCCAGATGGGCTAGGCCAGTAAGCAGCTGGTATGCTGTGCTGTGAGAGATTCAAGCTTGAAGCTGTTTGGATGGCCCACAGACCTTTTTGAAATGGCAGCAAATGTGAGTCTTGGTTGGAGCTAGTCTCAGCTCTTTCTATCTGCTCTGTATCCCAAATGGGTCAGACTGGTAAGCAGCTGGGGGACTGAGGGAGACCAGAGTCCTAAGCTGATAGTGTGTCCTATAGGCCTTCTTGATATGACAGAGCTGTGCTTATCTGCTCTGTGCCCCCAGTTGGCCTAGACCTGTAGGCTGCTGGCCAGTGGAGAGAGATTAGAGATCAAAGCTGCTCATGTAATAGCAGCTAATGTTGGGTATGGCCTGCACAGTTCTCTGCTCTGCTTGTCTGTTCTATGACCTAGATGTATTAGGTCAATAGGCTGTAGATTGGTGGGGTGAGATCAGAGCCAGAATCGGCTAGCAGGACAGCAGCTAATATGGATTTTTGCCTGAGCAGGTCTCTACTCAGCCTGTTTACTTTGTATCTTAGCTGTGTCAGAGCAGCATGCTTCAGTGCACTCACTGAATCTCTGAGCAGAGATTGACCCAGGCCCAAAGTTGCTCACAGAATAGCAGCTAATGTGGATCATAGCCTGCACAGGTCTCTGCTTAGCCTGTTTCCTTTGTGTCTTAGCTGTGTCATAGCAGTATGATTCAGGTGCGTGGGTGGTGAAGCTGCTCCTAGGATGGTGTCTCATGCAGATTGTGGAAGGTGCCCGGATTCAGCTCTGCTGGTATGCTCCTTGTTACAGATAAGCAAGGCTGGTAAGCAGCTGGGGAAGGGAGCGCTGTGAGAAATTGGAACTCCAAACTGCTCAGAAGCTCTACAGGCCCTCTTGAGATAGCATGGCTCTGTTTCTCTACTCTGTGACCCATGTGGGCTGGGCCAGCCAGCAGCTCAGGTGGGCTGAGAGAGATCAGAGCTCAAAGGTGCTTGGGTGCCCCACACTCTTTCTCAGAAGGCCGCTAATGTGGATTGTGTCCAGTGCTTGAACTCAGCTCTGCTTGACAGCTCCCCGTTCTGAGCTCTGGAGAGCAGTAAACAGGTTGTGAGAGCACGGGGCTGCAGGGATATCCCACAGTCCTTCCTGAGATGGTGGCTAATGTGAGCTGTTCACCCTGGATTTTTCTGTAGATTAACTGGGTAGCTAGGGGTCACCACCCATGCCCCACATAATGTGGATCCTTTTCACCTGGGAATCAACAGCACTGGTATTTTTGTAGCTCTCAGTTTGGTCTTTAGGTTGCTGTGCAGTCCAGGTTGTCCTGCTAGTCAGACGTTGTGTGAGATTGGTGCAACCATCTTGGATCTGCTCTGCTAATTCACTCATAAATCAATGACTTTTTCTTTTTATTTGTTTCTTGAGTGTGTGTGCACACACACATAAATACAGCTTGCTGATTTAATGTGGCTCCTGTGTGGGGAAGCATGTACACATGTTGTGTCTGTGGATGTGTCTGTGTGCATCTGCTTGTGTGGTGTTTAATACTGACCACATGGTATTGGTAAACTATCAGAAGTCTAATTATTCCTCTTTCAGCAATCATTATTTTCTGTAGCTCATCATCTAGGGATGCAGCCTATTCACAGTAATATAGCTATTTTTTTTTTTGCCACTGTCACTTTCTAAAACAATGTTTATTGAGATTTTATTGTACAGCATTACTGTTTTATATAGAAGACACTGTCTCACAACAGATGATTTTTCTTTATGTTCTTCAGTATTTCCACCTTTCATCAGGAAAGCCTTGGAGTTACAATGTGTATGTATCATTTCAATTTCAATACCTTACCATCATTTATTCACCACATTTTGACCAGTTGTTGATCTCAGTGATACACTTTACTGTTTCTGAGTAACCATTTTTGATAAGCGAGAGCTACTCTTTTCTGCAATTTTTATGATATTTTTTGCCATTGCTTACTTGGAAAATGGAGACATTTATGAATACATGATAATAAAATGTGGCTTCTTTTCCATATTTTATCTAAATGAGTTCCTAAAATTTTCTTCTAAAAGTAAAGGCATGTATACTTTGAAGATTTTAGTTTATTCATTTTTTACTAAAAATTTAAAGTTTACCTATGTTATAAATGATATATCAATGATATGTCCATGGCATATGAGCTCAGATGCCCAAGAATAACTGTGGCCTTAGATCACCCTCGAACTGAAGTCAAAAACAGCTCTGAGCCACACATCATGGATGCTCTGTAAAAGGAATTCTCAACAATAGAAAATCAAATAAGAATAATTAATGGTCATCATTCTCTGATTGCATTCTGTTGTCTCAATATTATGAAAATCTCAATAAAACACTCTAGTTATATTTTATTTAATGTCTTCCAAACAGCATTGAAAGAAAATAACTCATGTACATTCATACATTTAAATCAACATGTCTTAAGTCATGTCCAGTATCCTTGACGTCTTACAAAAAGTGTGCAGTTTATTGAAGACACACAGAGAAAACACCAAATGAAAATGCCAGGCATAAAAATACCACAATAGTAGAAAGATGATTTTATAATTTTTTTACAATTGTAATATAAAAATTACATTATTTACCTCCTCTATTTTTTCTCTCAAAAACTTCCAGTGCACACTCCTTGATGTCTTTTGAGTTTATGACATTGTTTTCTTTAATGGTGAATATAACAATATTTTCTAAGTGCATAAATACAAATTGTTCAGACTTTATAATATGACCTGAATGAATATTACCTTATGGCTGACCACTTGGTATTGGACAACTAATTAGATATGATATTTTCTCCTAGTCTCACTATTCTCCAGTTGTTTAAATTTCTTTGCTGTGGCTGAGGAACTATGACTTTCCCCATTTTCATGTTATCATGTCCGTTGTTGTAGTAGTTGCTCAAGCCTTTTGATGTAGAACTATTGATATGACTTCCGGAAGCCTCTGGGAATTTCCTTTACATCTGGCTCTTACAATCTTTCTGCCCTCTCTCTGCTGATTTGTCACCATTTAGTGCACAATTGTTTTGTAGGATCAGCTGAAACTGGCCTCTCTATATTTTCATTATGATTAATTGTGGTTTACTAGAATAGTCTCCATCTGTTGCAAGATCTTGGATGAGGAGTAAGAACTATATTTTTCTGTCATTATAAGAATAACTATTTAGTTGCAGCAAGGATGTAGTAAAGTGGTGGTCATAGGTTTTCTTACTAGACCCATGACTTCCTAGATAATTAGCTATTTCCAGTCCCAGGCATGATTTCCTTCTTATTTAATAGGTCTTAAGTCCACTAGAGAACTATTTCTTGCCACAAAGGCACTCTTATCAGTATTGCATCTGATATGAATTAAGGTTATCCTTGGACCATTTTAAATTTTGAAGAAAAGAAATTGCACTGTAGATGTTCTCAGGTGTATCAGTAGTAAAAATATCACTGTAGATTGTAAGTGCATTAAATAAATTACACAATAAAATATTGGTGTTCATGTTTCTCAGTATTAAAATTACTATCGTTTAAATATGAACTCTTCTCATTTTTATCATTTATGTTTCATAATGGGATTAGTTGAAAACAGTACTCTTTCACAGGACAAGTATGAGTAATAAATGGAGAATAGATAATATAATTTGAGTGTCTCAGAGAAATAAGCCTTTATTTAGATGAAATTATCAGCTTAACAGAAATTGTAATTGGAACATTTGCACACTCAGACATTAATAATTAATTCATTTTTAAGAAGTGTAACATTTCCTGTCTCAATGTTCGGATATATTCATTCTCTTGTGTCCTTTCTTCTTTGCTTGTTTTTTTCTTTTTTATAAACTGACTCACTTTTTCTAATATAAACATGATTAGTTTACTAAGTGTATAGGGAATATCTATACCTGTAACATATGACAGAGTATTTTCACCAGGAGAAAGTCACTGGGCTTGCAGCCTCTTTTCTAGTGAAGAGTATCCATGCCTTCTTGGTCTAGAAAAATCATAAACCACTTCAAATGATACCACAAAAAAGGTTTTCAACTAAATCATCTCACTGCTTCTCTCAGTGATTCGTTTTATGTAACTAAGTCTGAATAAGCCATTGAGTTGGATTTAAATGAATCAATTATTCACATCAAACCCCTAGAAATTCTTAAAAATTTCAACTGATTTTAAAGAACAAAGATAACATTATAATTTAAATTATTCATGTTATTGAATGACATCTGTGTGAAAATAGTAAAAGTTTTTAAAATACTGTTTTAAATTTTGATTTTATGTACTTGTGTAGTGAATTAGAGACAGCTTTTATCGTTAAACAGGAAATCCCTATCAACGACCTCCCCAACACACACACACACACACACACAAACACACACAAACCTGACCAAATCACAGAGGAAGGAGGAAGAATATAAGATCTACAGGATGGGGATGGGTGTTAAAATGCTATCACCTGGACATGACATTGTTATCACAATCAGGAGCTCACAACAGCTAGTTTTCTTCATTTTACTAGTACAAGATCAAATTCTGCCATAGATGGAGTACAAGATTTATAGGCCACAATCTTTACTAGGAACCTAATTTCAGTTTTTCATTTCTCAGTGGAAGATAAGTTTTCTTTTTCCAAGATTTATCCACTAATAAGATTCCCATGCTGAAGGGAATGTGCTCACTTCCATGTATACAAGGTGGCACAAACTATATTCAGTGATTTATCAAAAACAAAATCATCATCATCAACAACAACCAAAATTAAATAAAGTTGGAAGATGGTGTATTTATGGAACATGGGAAAATCTGAACAGTGTAATAAGTGTGCATATGATCACGTCTCATTGTTTACATGTATAAAATACTCAGACATACAAACAACTACACCTGGCAGAAGTGAACCTGAGGCAGATGACACTTGTGAGAGAAGAGTCGGGTCGGGTTGCAAGGAACTAGTCCAAGACAAATACTAGTCCTGAGCTGTGGGGCTCAGACAGGGAGCTAGCCTGAGATGACCACAATCAGGTGCCATAGAGACTATGAGTTGTGGGACCATGCCCTAAATGACCCACAAGTGGGGCATAAAACTCCAGAGACCACTTCTGAAATAACCCTAAGCTTTCGGGGATCCTGGGCCCCACTAAGAACAGCAAGTAAGTCACCACTGGACTGGAAATGGAAAAGAAAGAGAAACAGAAAGTAGAGAGTCAAAACTGGACGATGGAGAGTAATGAGGAATAGCATGATGTAAGTAGCCAGTGATGTCACCTGGGATCATGGCAGCATCCGGGCCTGTGCTGCCACCAGAAGCTGTATTTGAGTTCCTAGCTCTTCAGCAGGAGTATGCTACCATCAATGTCCAGAGTGATGTCCTTAGTCTGGGATGACCATGTTGATGTATGAGGGCTGTTCATAACTGACCCCACCATTTACCTGGGAATCTTGGGAGAAATGGTTCTGGATAAATGAGAGCAGGAAAGTAGACCCTGCCATCAGCCAGGTGCAGTGCTCAGGAGAGCTACTCCCACATATTGGAGAAGTTGTAGGTAATCCTGAACCAAGAATAGGGCGTGCAGTATGGGACCATAGTCCCCTCTCTCTTCTTTTGCCGTACTTGGCGAGCAGAAAAGATGGCCTCTGAGTCATGAGAGTGAGAGAACTGGTCATATCCCTCACTAGCTATAACACTTAGGAGGATTTGTCCTGCACTCCACCTGAGCAATAAGGTAGGGCTGGTCTTGGTTGCAGGACTGATTGTGAGCCAGCATGGAGCTCAAAAGAGTGGAGCTGACCAGCTCAGATACCCCTCAGGCTCAGATCCAGGCCTTTGAATTGGCCCACCCAACACCTACCCCATAGATGACCTATTGGAGTGTGTGAAGGAGCCAGTTTTACAGGCCCAAGACTACAGCATCTCCAGGACAGAGGGTAAAAAGAGGGTATCTGAGAGGAACAGCAGTAACATTTCCATACTGATAGGGTAGCACACGCCAGAGGCCTTCTACCAGACCAAGGAGTTGTTACAATTTAAATTTGCAAGCAAAGATGTGAGACAAAAGTGTGTATACTCTGCGATACACTGTGACACACTACGGCTTCCACAAATTTTTTTTTCTCTATTGGGGGTAAGTTGCAAGAGTGGAGGGCAGATTCAACTAGAGAAAGAAAATTGGCATTTAGTTACATAATGGAAAATTTGAAACGATCCAATAAAACGTTTAAAATAATTAAAATGAAAAATATTATATAATTCCTATATTACTACATATGGCTCACTTCTTGAGCCTTTTTACTGATTATGGGCAATTTTTAAGAGAGGAAATTTTTTTGAATGGTATGTGTATTTAGATAGATAGATAGATGACAGATAGGTAATAGACAGACAGACAAACAGACAGAAAGTAGATTTTCTACAGGTTTTTAAATTATGGATAGAAAATGTGTCTGAAATTTTTGACCAATTTACCTTGCAAAAGTGTAAGCATGTTTTATGTATAAAATGTTTCAAATTTGTAATCAGTTTTAATAATGTTAATAATTATGGCATTTGTCAAAATCCTATATTGAAAATAATATTTATAAAAATGCTTTTGTAGTTGTTACATAATTTTCTATCTATATATTTATTTTTTATACAATACCCTTATAATATTGAGATAGGATTTCATGTTTTAGGGTCATATTTAAGAGCATCTCCTTTACAAATTTAATTTTATGTGATAGAATATATCAAAAAATTAATGTAACTATGCTGTAGTCAAGCAAAATTAGAGTGAGTTTGAATTCAGTCGTTGTGATTTATGGACAATGCCTTAAGAATGATTTGCTTGAATTTGAATTGCTTTCTTAATCCTTTAAACTGATGGAATTAAGGGCAAAAAGAAAATTAGCACATTACACTAAAATGCCAACAATACCTTACTAAATTAGTTAAACCAACCTTGAACAGAACTGTAAAAGTTTCTTGAATATGTGTTTCACAGAATTGTTCTTTAAAATGCCATCATATTAACACATACACTAAATTATTTGAAATCCACAAATATAAATTCTCTGTTTCTATTTTTATTTCTTCTTTTTAGTATTCTATATGATGTGTTTTTAAAACACTTACTCCCCAAACTTTCTGTGATCCATTCCCTTTCCTACCTGTGAATTCCATGCCCTTTCTACACTCTTAAAGAAAACTGAGCAGCCGGACCCTGAGAGCTCTCTGTTGCTAATAGGGCTTTTGCCAGCTTATGGCTACCACCCCTTCATGCTGAGACTTGGTCTTGCTTGGGCTTCTGTAGATCAAGTGCATGCCCTTAAAAGAAGACTGTTAGCCTATACGTGCAGATGCTCTGCTGTGTGCAAAGGATACTCTTTCCTTATAGTCATTCACTATATCAAACTAATTTATGCCCTTTCTTCCAGGATTATTCCTAGGTTTGGGGGGGCGGAGAAGAGGTGTTTGATATAAAAATCTCATTTAAATCAGAACAATCAAGAATCTTATTCTCTGTTCTTTGGGCAATTGTAAGACTCTGTGTAATTCATCACCTATTTTCAGTAGAATATTCTTGACAAGGATGAAAAATCAATTAATCTATGAGTATGATAATAAGTCATTGGGAACTCCGTAATTCTTCTATTTAAGTTTATAATAGTAGCAGTTTGCCCTCTGTGGCCTATAACTTATTTAGTCCATTTTCTTCTCCCCAAGAATGGTGTTATATACTGGTTTTGTTTTGTGGGAGTTAAAATTTAGTAAGAAAAAGATTGATTGCCCCATGATGTTCATATCACTATTGTACCATTGGATGTGTTGACACCACCATCTTTACCACAGCTTTCAAAGGTCACAGTTGACCATGAAAGACATTTTTTTTCCTCTGGTACCATTCATGTTTCCTTCTAGCATTATGAAAGCTAGCCATTGGGTAACAAAACTCTTGTCTCAGTATCATCTTGAATTCTCCATGTTCTATGATGCAAATATGGTGTGTCTTTAGAAATAAGACCAGAGGTACTATTAAGATCTAGAACATAAATTATAGCATTGGCAAAGGACTGCAATATTGAGAGGTCTATGAGACCTCAATGATTAACAACTCTATAAAAAGGAGTATACTGAGATTTCTACTTGTTACTATGTAGTACCTAGTGTGGGCATTGGTAACATGTTATAGGGTAACAGGTAAATATATATATGGTAATTACTATTTCTTATTGAATTTGACTTTCTCTCTAGCCAATATGCAATGTAAGCTTCTATTTCCTCTCATGTTATCACATCTGTGATCAAGTAAATTTTGATGAATATGTAATTTCTTATCATGAACATGATGTCTATGTATACTTTGTTGTTTGTAATAAAATATACATTTCACTAAAAGAAAAAATTGGAATTTGTATAATAAAAAAGGATAAAGTAGACTGTTTTTATAGAATAAAATGCAAAAAGGGTCAAAATCAAATGTTGGTTTATATAATAGACAGATGATGATAATGCCACAAAACCAAGAAGGCAGGAAAATAATCATAGATATGATGAAAGTAAAATCCTGGTGAACTAGTTTCAAGGTTGAAATAACTGTTCACTGAAATGCATTTACCAAAGTATACTCTGAGTTTTATCTATTGGGATATTTTATGAAATTAAAAATCATCAGTATACCCTTTTCAAATTTTCCATGACAAGTATGGAACAAATTATTAATAATTCATTACTGCTCTGATATCATCTTGTATATTATTTTTCTGTCCATGTCTTGTAAGTCTCATGGAAAGAAATATGGTCTTGATTCTTTTTTAGAAAGGAAGAATTAAATATAGTACCTCATATATTTTCCAGCACTAATTTGTCTGTGGCAGAAACCAAATTATCACAATGGGTTAATTAGCTTCAGTTAAATTTAAAAGCCTTGGTTTAAAAATGGACAGCAAGATTTCTATCTCACTCTACTTTCTTTGCAATTTTAGTTTCTTTCTGTTTTTTTTTTTTTTTGAAAACTGAAAATTTATTCAACTACTGTTACATAATAGTGACACCTCTGCCACCTAAATTAAGAAATGGAGTCAGAAAGAAGTTAATTGCCTCACTCTGGTATACATAGTAAATCAATGAAGAATTTGTTATAAATGAGCCTTGAACACATTGGCACTTGAGACTGATTCCTGTGCCACTCATAGTTCAGACATTAAGATAAATTAATAAATGGAAGCTCATGAAACTAAAAATCTTCTTTAAGGCAAAAGACACCATTTATAGGACAAAATAGCAGCCTATAGAATGAGGAGACTTTCACCAACTCCCTAGACATCAACAAATCAAAAATTCAATTAAAAATGGAATACAGATTTAAACTGAAATCTCAACAGAAGAGTATCAAATGACTGAGAAACACTTAAAGAAATCCTCAACTACCTTATCCATCAAAGGAAATATAAATAAAAATGACTTTAATATTCAATCTTACACCTGTTTGAATGTCTAAGACCAAATCTAAAAATGACAGCTCATGATGGCCTCTATGAAGACCAAGTGGAACACATCTGCATTACTGGTAGGAGTCAAAAATTGTTAAACCACTATGAAAATTAATATGGAATTTCCTCAGAAAATTGGAAATTCAAGACAACTATACTACCTCTTGGTATATGTGGAGAGAATGCTTCTTCATTTTACCACAAGGACACATGTTCAATTATGTTCAAGGCAGCTTGCCCATCTCTAACAGTGCCTAGATGGCCATGAGCTAGAGGCTGGATAGCCCAGATACCGAGGATAAACCTAGAATAATGGCCAAAATCAAGCAAACAAAACAACAAGAATGAAAAACCAAAAACATCAGTGAAATGACTCCTAATAATATTCTACAATACTCATAGATCAGTACCTAGTCCAGTTGTCATCAGAGAAGTGTCCTGGAGCAATTGATGGGGGCTCCCTCCTCCAGAGATGTCTAGAACACAAGAAGAATACAGCCCACAGAACCAACAAAGCAGGACTCCTAGGGTCTCACAGAGACTGAAGGGGCAATCAGGGATCCTGTATGGGTCTGAGCTAGACCCTCCACATCTGTGTGATAGTTGTGTAGCTTAATATCCTTAGGGAACTCCTAAGATTGGGAATGGGAGTGTCCCTTACTCATTTGCCTTTGCTTGAGACCCTTTCCTCCTACTGGATTACCTTGTCTAGCCTTTACATGAGAGTTTGCACCTAATCTTATTGCAACTCTTTATGCAATGTTCAGTTACTATCCCTGGGAGGCATGCTCTTTTTAGAACAGAAATACAGGGTCAGTGTATCTAGGGGAAAGAGAAAGTAGAGGGTTGTGACTGGGAAGAGAGGAGGAAGGTAAAACTGTGGTCAGGATGGAATGTATAAGAGGAGAACGAATGTAAAAAATCTTAAATACAAGAATAGCAACACATTAATAGTTTAGTCTTGGAAGCAACACATGATTTGAAATAATTATTTTAAAGATACACTCATATATCTAATGACATGATTGTATAAAGTATGAAAATGGCAGGGCCTTGAAGTAAACCATGGCAATCCCATCTACCTGGGGTGCCTACCAGAACTACGAATGGAGTCAAGGAAATTCTAGGTACTCACTGAGATTTTTTTGTTTTTAATTTTAATTTTATTAATTTATTCAGGTTACAACTCAATTGTTATGCCATCTCTTGTATCCTCCCATTCCTCCCTCCCTCCCGCTTTCACCCTAATCCCATCCCCTAGGTCTATGACCAAGGGGGAGCTCCTCCCCCACTATATGATCTTAGGCTATCAAGTCTCATCTTGGTAGCCTGCTTTCTCAAAAGTACAGGAAAAGAAGGCTGAGGACTTCAGCTCAATTGTAGACTGCTTACATAGCATGGGTAAGGTTCTGAATTTAATATCCAATGTTGTTAAAATATATGTAGGAAACTCAAAACCTGTATAATTTAAAGGCCATTGAATTAAATATAACATTTAATCAAAGTAAAAACAACAACAACAAAATAAAAGCTACATGTAGTGAATGACTTCAAAGACACTATTTACACAATACGACAGATGCACAGATGAATTTAAGTGAATTTGGCAGCATGCAACATAACTGTCCAAGCTCAAAAAAGATATAACCTCAATATTTACAAAGAAATTTAGTATCACATAGTGCTGAAATTAGCTGAGGATTTATTAGATTTTGATATCTGCTGGAAATTATGTATGTTTCACTTAATGACATGTATGGTCATTAGTATATTAATTATACTCCAGGGCAGGTTCCACATACAGTAATAATAGTTAGCCACCATAAAGTAGATGTGAAGAGGCTTTTGTGGTTTTTATTTCTTTATGTGATCAAAATGCAATGTAAATCGAGTCTGGACCAGGTTCTTTACAGATACGTTATGGCTGTCAGCTTCATGTTTTTGGAAACTTCTAACACTGGCAGCAGGTATGTCTCTGACTATTTTGGCTGCTATTGGGACTCTTTCCTACCTACTAGGTTGCTTTTCCCAGCCAAGATATGATAGCTTTTGCATTGTCTTATTGTACCCTGTTTTGTTGTGTTAGGTAGTTAGTTATCTCTGGGTGCCCCCCTCTTTTCTGAAGAATAAATAGAAGGGTTGTGATCTATGAGAGAGGAGCAACGGGAGAAGTAGAGGGAAGAGAACATATGGATATTAACCCATCATAGATGTTCTCCGAGAGACTCCAGCCTGCAAGGGATTGAGACAGATATTGAGACTAAAATTCACTTTTACATTTTCACTTCAGTGTGATTCTAGAATTCACAGGTAAAATATTAACACATACATAAACACTTCCAACAGCCTCATACACAGACACAAGTGTATGCATGTAACAAGTATTTCTGCTATTGGCTTGTTTATCTCTTAATTTTAGTTTTTTTTCATTGTATTCACTCTAATATTATACATATTAATGAATTTCAGTTGAGTTTCATTGTAAGAGGGCCAATTCAAATAGACTTTTATAATTTTTTCTTGCCTTTACACTGTGGGTTATATTAGTATTCTAAAAGGCAATGTATACTGAATCTTCTATTTATTTCATTTTTTTAAAAATATTTACTTCTCATCTAGAGTCTCAATAGGATGTCCTCCCCTCAGTCCCAGTTTCCTGGTAAGGGAAGGCTTTCATGGGACATGCCCATTGGGCTAGTATGCAGATATAAGTGAGTATATACCATATGAGTCGTTCTGCTTCTGGGTTAACTCACTCATTATGATCATCTCTAGCTCAATCCATTTGTCCACAAATTTCGGGAATTCCTTGTTTTTAATAGCTGAGTAGTATTCCATAGTGTATATGTACCACAGTTTCTTTATCCATTCTTCTACTGAGGGACATTTAGGCTGTTTCCATGATCTGGCGGACTCTAGATGAGAGAACAATGGGAGAATAGCAATGTAGAAGGATCCAGTGGGTCCTAGAAACCTACAAGTAGAAAATTATGATAGGCAGATTTGGGTCATGGGGTCCCGCTCAAACTAAGGCCCTAGCCAAAGAAAATACAGGCGGTAAAATTTAAACCCCTACCCTGATCTAGCCCATGGACAGAACAGTCTCCACACTTGAGTGGAGAGAGGGATTTGACTTTCTCAAGTACTCTGGTGCCTCACATTTGACTATGTCCCCTGGCGGGGGAGACCTAGTGGCACTCAGAGGAAGGACAGCAGGTCACTGAGAAGAGACTTGATACCCTATGAGCATATACAGAGGGAGGTAATCCCTCTGAGGAACAGTCATAGGGGAGGGGAATAAGGGGAAAATGAGAGGGAGGGGAGAATGGGAGGATACAAGGGATGGGATAACCATAGAGATGTAATAAGAATAAATTAATTAAAAATTTTAAAAAATTTAAAAAAAAAAGAAAAGAAAAAAATATTTACCTCTATATTTGTTTATTTTTTAATGTGTAGTACACTGCCTTGTGTGTACATCTGTTTGATGGTGCTGGACTCCCCTGGAACTGGACTTAAAGACAGTTCTGAGCTATTGAGTGCTGGCAATTGAACCCAGATTCTTCTTTATTTTAATGTTGTTTTCCCCCACCTATATCTTTCATTTTCCATCCTTTCTCTCTCTTTCCCTCCCTCTCTCTGTCTCTGTGTCTCTGTGTCTGTCTCTCTCTCTGTCTCTCTGTCTCTCTCTGTGCATCTCTGTCTCTGTCTCTCTCGGTCTGTCTCTGTCTCTGTCTCTGTCTCTGTCTCTCTCTCTCTCTCTGTCTCTCTCTCTCTCACCCTATTACCCTCTCCTAGACCTCTGACGGAAAAGGATCTCCTCCTCCACCATATGATCACAGCCTATCAGATCTCATCCAGATAGCAACTTCCCTTTCCTCTATGTGTGCACTGGCCTCCCTACCAAGGGGAAGTGATAAAATATGTTGCACCAGAATTCCTATCAAAGACAGTCTCTGCTCTCCCCATAACTTTAGAGAATGAGCTGTTCATTGGCTAGATCTCAGCAGAGAATCTAGGTTTTCTGCAGGCATTGTCCATTATTGGTACAACAGTTTTTGCAGAAACCCTTGGGTCCAGATACACCACCTGTCATGAACTCTTTGTGGAGCTCCTGAACCCTCTGAGTCATTCCATCCCCCCACTCTCATCACTCCACTCAGAATCCAACAGCATTTGTCCAGTTCCCCTGCTAGATGGAGCCTCTCAGAGGCCATCAATTTTGGGCTAATATCCACTTATAAGTGAGTATATACCATGCAGTATGCTTGTCTTTCTGGGTCTGGGTTACCTCACTTCAGCATGATCATTCCTAGTTCCATCTATATACCTGCAAATTCAAGATTTCCTTGTTTTTAATAGCTGAGTAGTATTCCATTGTGTGTGTAAATGTACCACGGTTTCCCTATCCATTGTTCGATTGAGGGACATCTAGTTTGTCCAGATTCTGCCTATTATGAATAAGGCTGCTATGAACATAGTATAGCAAATATCCTTGTTACATGGTGGAGCAACTTTTAAGTATATGCCCAGGAGTGGTATAGATGGATCTTGAGATAGCACTATTCTCAATTTTTTGAGAAAGCATGGGATCGATTCCCAAAGTGGTTGAACAAGTTTCTACTCCCACCAGCAACTGATGAGTGTTTCCCTTTCTCCACATCCTCACCAGCATGTGCTGCCACTTGAGTGTTTGATCTTGTGCATTCTTACAGGTGTAAGATGGAATCTCAGAGTTGTTTAGATTTGTGTTTTCTGATGACTGAGAAGATTGATCATTTCTTTAAGTATTTCTCAATCAGTTGATAGTTCTCTGTTGTGAATTCTCTGTTTAGCTCTGTATTCCAATTTTTGATTGGATAATTTGGTTTGGTGGTGTTTAATCGCTTGAAATCTTTACATATTTTGGATATTATCCCTTTGTCAGATGTAGGCTTGGTGAAGATCTTGTCCCAGTCTGTAGGATGTTTTATTCTGCTGACAGTGTTCTTTGTCTTACAGATGCTTTTGTTTTATGAGGTCCCACCTATTAATTGATCATAGTGACTGAGCTACTGGTGTTCTGCTCAGGAAGTTGTCTCCTATGCCAATTAGTTTAAGTCTCTTTCCAAATTTTTCTTCTAACAGATTTATGTGTCTGTTTTTTCTTAAAATCCTTAATCCATTTGACTTTAGATTTGTTTAGGATGATGAATATAGATCTATCTGGATTTTTCTATGTACAGAAAACTAGTTAGACCCGCATATATTTTTCCATTGTATGCTTTTGGATTCTTTGTCAGAAATCAAGTCTCCATAGCTTTGTGGGTTCATTTCTGGGTCTTCAATTCTATTTATCACCCAGCCTATTTCTATGCCAGTACGATGCTGTTTTCATTACTGTTACACTATAGTACAGCTTGAGATCAGGGATGGAGATTCCTCCAGAGATTCTTTCGGAAGAACAGTCAATGCTCTTAACTGCAGAGTCATCTTTCCACCCCTAAAAGAATGATTATTTCTGTGTATTTTGTATGAATGCTTGTATGATTCTGGTGTTAACAGAAGCCAGGACATGACTACAAATCCTCTACAATTGCAATTATAAACATTTATGAGCTTCCATGTTGATGCTGAATATTGTATTTAGATTCCCCAGAAAGAGCAGCCAATTCTTTTAACTGCTGAGCCTTCCTTCCAACATAGGCAAAAGTTATTTAATCTTTGGTTTTAGGATAATCAATTAACTAATGATAAAATTGAAAAATTTTTTGTTATCTTTCAATATTTGTGATGACTGTGATTGAAAAGTTACAGTTGGAACATTAAAAGATTACAAAATGTTTTCAACAGCTACACCCTCTGAAATGTCATAAAATACAATTTGAAAAAAGCAAGGAACAAAGAAGCCATGGGTTGTCTTTGTAGAAAATGTGAGTAGAAATCATAGTGTTAAATTTGTAATCACAAATAGTGAGCTAATTATAGGAGAGTCAGCATGTCTTATAAAGTTTATGGTAGCTTTCTTTCTATATATGGAAATGTGCTTGTTGTATAATGATTCTATGTAGAGAGCATTAAACAAGATTTAGTCAATATTCAACTAACCTTAGTAATGTAGAATTTATACATTTGACCTTTTTTTGAAAATAAGGTGATTATTAAACTCCACAACTAACATAAATGAGATTATGTTAGTTGTCCTAATACAAAGGTATATATTCTTAATTATTCTGAAATCAGACTCTTAATTTCTCCTGAGTTTACAAATATACAATTACTTATTTTAATTGTGTGATAGAATTGCATATATAGAATCTACAGCATCATAATGACTCTTTTATTGACAGTTGTTAATGGTAATATATTAATGACCAAAATACATCCCTGTTCTAGAAGTTGGTCATATAGCAACACATCTCATATATAACACTGTCTGTACAGATTTTACCTCCTCTGTGATAAGAAGTACATTTTACATCAGTTGATGCTCTGTAAATATATTGTAGCAATTTACACTAATAGTTGGCATAACTATATTTTTGATGTATAAATCACATCCACTAATAATTTGTTAGGTTTTCTTTCATGTGATTTCTGTTTCCAAGGTATAATACATTTCCAAATGATGATACATTTTGATGTAATTTTCTTAAATACTAAAAACTCAGTGATCTATTCCCTTAATTACATAAACAATATGAAATAGCATAGAAATGGAGTAAAGAGTTAAATGGATATGCAACTGTATGTGTTGTTTTTTAACATAAATGTTAAAAGTGAGGAACTGCTACTAGGAAAGAGTCCCAATTCACATACAAAAGTAGTGCATGCAGATAGTCAATGAATGTGTAATAAAAACTATCTTTTCACAAGCCAAAAAAATTTTATTAAAATGAAATATATTTCAAACTTGATTGTTTATCACCTTTTTGAAAATTAAACAATAGTCACATCATTCATTCCTTTTCCCCATTCTTATCCATCTATTTTTGTCCAACTAAATAAAAGTTGACAAGTGAGACTATTTACTAAACATTTTGATCATTTTTATTCTTGTTTGTTTAGGGCCATTTTATCACTTTTGTTATTTACATTTCCAATTTTATTCACCTATATTTTGAATTACATTTTTTATAAAGACTGTAAATTTTATATGAGGTGTGTGAGTACATTTGGATGCTCTATGCTGTATGCAAAATCATAAAAAATAGATTATGCTGTCTTCCATAAAAATGGAATTATGATAGAAGCTTGAAATATGCAATGCTTTATTTATAATAAAAGCTAGTAGTAGTAGAGCTTATACATAATATCAATAGTTTTTCCCCAAACACCTAAGAGAAGTACATTATGCAGATAATTCAGATAAAAAGTATATAAAACTTTATCCGGCAAGGAGTTCAGCTGATAGTTGTATTTCATGTGACTAAGTGACCCTTAAGAAAGGAAATGATAAAGTAATACTTTTGTAGAGTCAAAACTAATATTAAAGAATTGGAAATGTGATATACTAATCAAAAGAAAGTACCATCTTAACTGCAAATTGTTTTTCTTTCAGTAAAATTATTAAAAATGAATAATTCAAGAAAAACTCTTCTTGAGTTTTGTAATTGGAGAATTATGAATCAGAGTAATGTACAACTGAAATAATATCAGCATAAAAAGATGACTAATTATTTAGAGAATCAAGAAATATTATATAGTCAAATGCAAAAATAAATATTACTGTAAAGAATTATAATGTATTTTAGTAGCATAAAAAAGCATTAAAATGTATCAAGTAAACATTTTTGGGAAATTAACAAGTAGATAAAGAAGACAGGGAGTTTAAAGTAATAACTTTTAGAATATCTTATTGAATGTAATTAAAATATAGTTTCATGAATTGAAAGAAATAAATATTAGTAGAACTATATAAAAGTAAATTAAAAATAGTTGAGTCATATTTTAGTTAATTGGTACTATGGAGTGAATGCTACAAATAGACAAGTTAATATATAATTATTTAGAAGATCTTGTATATCATGTGATTATTTGCTTAGATATGCAACTTTTGGTCTTGAAAATACCCCCTCCACGTACACATTAATTTTTTCCTCTATTCTTCCTTTGCTTCTTTTTCTTTTTTATTAATTTTTTACATATACATTTATATTATTACACTTATATATAATAAATTACCTATAGAAAGAAAAACTATTACACAATCAGGAATTAATATAAATGTTACATTCTTAGTGTTTTGGCTATTTGTATTTGACGTCCTTGAAGAAAACATCTTTCCTATTTTGGTGCATCTACAATTCTGAATGTAAATCAATATCTATATTTCATCATTATCAACATAAAATATATATCTAGACCTAAAATCATCTTATGCCCTAAACAACTAATCATAATTGTAAAGCTAAACTATCTGGATTTCAAGCCCATCTGAGACTTGAGAAGGAAGAAAATTGATAACCCGAGAAAACAGGGAGTACAGGTTATTAGCTTTTCAAAAGAGAAGATAGCAGAGACAGTTTTGTACCTGAATAGTCACCCAAAACTCTCTATAATATTGGAGCATCATCTTCAACCTTCTGGACCAATATATCCTACAGACATATTTGTGAGGCAGGAACTATTGAGGACTTGCTAAGCCTGTCTTGGCGGAATTTGGCCATTGACTCAGCCTACATCCAAGCTTAACTATTTAAAAGCAGAATTCTGTCTGGTAGAAATGAGACCATTTTGCCCAGGGGCTTGTTTGACACATTTGGAGCCATCTTCATGAGAATATTCTTTGATGCTCATCATGCTTTGTGAAGTAGGCTGAGTTTTACCAGGAGGTAACTTGTTTCATTGTCTGAAACTTTAAAATAATACAAATATTTTTAAATGGCATATTCTGTGTGTCACTGAGGGTTTTGATGACCTTATCTAACTATTTTACCTTATGTTTCTATAGAATCATATCTATCTGTTGCACCAAAGATATATATAGTTGTAATAAAAGTAGACTAGTATTAATATGACCATGATTTGATCAAATAACAGTTAGATTGTACATCTTACTTATCCTAAACAGCCTGCAATAACACATTCAATGTATTGGAAATAAACCTTGTATTTAATTCAGTTATATGGGTACATACCTCATATAAGAGTAGAAATATTATATGTATTGTGTGTAAATAATAGTCTTACATTTGAATTCTATAGAATCGTATCTAAAATTAAACTTATTTTGCATCTATACACAAGATTGTTCTGTGCATAATACACACCTTATACACTTATAATTTTAGGACTGTATAAGGCTTATATGAAATTATGTCTTTTTAGAAGGAAAGAACTGGACACTGACATTGGATCAGACCGGACAGGATTCATTCCTCTCAGCATGCTGGATGCTAACATCCTTCATCCTTCATGTTCCAGGACCAAGTGCTTCAGTTGCTGTACCTCATCAGAACAAGACAGCTCCCAGGATACCTGCAAAGAAAACTTCCAATCCCAATTGGCGCAGCATTTCAGACTGTCCCACAAGGACTCTGATTAAGTCTGGAATTTCTCAACATTCAAAAACTGGCCCACCAATGCTCTTCTTAGTTTGTTTAACCATTTCCCTAATTTTATTTGGGCCCACACAAGGATAGTATTCGTCCCAATTCAGACAAATAAAGACAAAGGAAGAAACCTTAAAAGAATGATGCCCCATTTCCTTTAAGGGGGGTTGGGTAGGTTTTTGGTTGTTTTCTTGGGCAATAGGGGGTTATTTTTAATGGGGGTTGGTTATAAGTTATTATTGATCTTTAATTTTTTGAGTTCTTTATATATTTTGGATATTAGATCATTGTCAGATGAGGGGTTGGTAAAGACCTTTTCCCAGTCTGTAGGCTCTCACTTTGTTCTGTTGACAATGTGTCCTGCCTTACAGAAGCTTTTTCAGCCTCATGAGGTCCCATTTATTAATTGTTGACATTAAGGCCTGGCCTGTTGGTGTTCTGTTCAAGAAGTTGTCTCCTGTGCCAATATGTTCCAGGCTCTTCCCCACTTTTCTTCTAACTGATTTAGTGTCTCTGGTTTTATGTCTTTAATCTGCTTGGACTTGAGTTTTGTGCATGGTGACAAATATGGGTCTAATTACATTTTTCTACATGTACACATCCAATTAGACCAGCACCTACATCTGATGTCTAATATCCAAAATACATAAAGCCCTCAATAAATTAAACACTACAAAAACAAAACCAAATAACCCAATTGAGTAATGGGGCTCAGAATTAGAGAATTTTCAACATAGGAATATTGAATGGCTGAGAAATACCAAAAGTAATTCTCAATGTCTTTAGTCATCAGAGAAATGTAAATAAAAACAACTCTGAGATTCCATCTTACATCCATCAGAATGACTAAGATCAAAAATTCAAGTGATACCACTTGCTGGCGAGGATGTGGAGAAAGAGGGACACTCCTTCATTGCTAGTGGGAATGCAAACTTGTACAACCACTCTGGAAATCTATCTGGCACTATCTCAGAAAACTGGGAATAGGGCTTCCTCAAGACCCAGCTATTCCTCTCCTTGGAATATACCCAGAAGATGCTCCAGCACACAACAAGAAAATTTGCTAAACCATGTTCATAGCAGCCTTATTCATAATAGCCAGAACATGGAAACAGCCTAAGCGTCCCTCAGTAGAAGAATGGACAAAGAAACTGAGGTACATTTAAACTGTGGGACCTACTCAGCTATTAAAGAACAAGGAATTCCCGAAATCTGTGGACAAATGGATGTAACTAGAAATGATCATAATGAGTGAGTTAACCCAGAAGCAGAAAGACTCAAATAGTATATACTCACCTATATCGGGACACTAGCCCAAGGGGCATGTCCCATGAAAGTCTTCTCTTGCCAGGAAAGTGGAGTAGAGGTAAGGATATCCTATGGGGACTCTAGGTGAAAGAAGCATGGGAGATTGGGGAAATAGAAGGATCCAGAGGGTCTCAGAAACCTACAAGAAGAACACCATGATGGACAGATCTGGGCTCAGAGGTTCTGCTCAAGCTATGGCACCAACCAAGGACAATACGTGCAGTAAACATCAAATTCCTACCTAGATCCAGCCAATAGCCAGGACATTCTCCACAGTTAAGGGGAAAGTGGAGACTGACTTTCACACGAACTCTGGTGCCCCATATTTGACCTTATCCCCTTGATGGGGAAGCCTGGTGGTACTCAGAGGAAGGAAAACAGGCTATCAAGAAGAGACTTGATACCCTAGGATCATATACAGGGGGAGGAGGTCCCCCTCAGTCACAGTCATAGGGGAGGGGAATAGAGTGAAAGCTGGAGAGATGGAGGAATGGGAGGATACAAGGGATGGGATAAAAATTAAGATGTAATATGAATATTATCAATAAAAAGGAAAATTATTATTGGTCTTATTTAGAGAGAAAACAAGGTTGGACTCAGGAAAGTCTCTCTTTTCATTTCTCTTCCAATCTTAGGTTTGGAGATAGGGGTTCAAAGAAAGAAGGGAGAATGTAGAAATATATAGGGATGATAAGAAAAAAGGTAGATTAGTGAATCTACTCCTCAGCTTAATGCCTCAATTGCACTCACAAGGTTATTTTTACTTCTTTTTCTCTTTATTCTTGCAACATATTGCACTCCATTGGATTTTTACATATTGTAGTTTTTCCTTTATAATATTCTAGATATATATATATATGGCTAAATTTCATCTTTCTTTTTTCTACTCAGGATGTAAACTCTCCTAGAAAAACTTGGTACTAAATTTCAATGTAACACAATTATATTGAAATTGCTAGAACATACCAATATCTTCCATTAAGTTCACCATAGGACACTGGTCATATGGAGAGGAAAAGTCATATAGTCTTTCTAAAAGGCATATCACGGCACCTCTGTTTGAGAAAGTCAGTGGTCATTTAGCAAATAAAAGGCAAAAATAACTTTATGGTCTCCATAGTCAATTTTTTTAGGTACATGATTACATTTTCAAAAATTTCTCATTATCTTTAAGATTTATCTTCATAAATTCAGCAGTCATATATGGAACTTATTTATTTTATCATATAGATTCAAGACTATATGTTAATTAATGTGTTTAATGTCAATATGACACTGACCTTCTCATTCCTTAGCAATACCTGTGCTATTTGTTCATTTGTTTGATTCTTTCATTTTGCTTAAAGAATTTACTCTCTCGTGCTGTTTTTTGTGTATTTTCTCAATTGAGCATCTTTATTCTTATTTGTTTATTACTGATATGCTGTAATATCCTTCCTTTAAAATCACATGATCATGAATTTAATGAGTTTTTAGTACCTGAAGTCTGTCTTCAGATAATTTCTGTAATAAATTATTTATTATTTAGCATTACGTTGTTATTTTATAACTGAAATTTTACTAGTAATAAAATCTAAAATATTTATTTTAGTCTCTGTACCCTACTTGAACATTACTGCTATAATCTAGCATCATAAACATAATAATTTTAGAAATATTAATATTTTTATGGTATTTTAAAGCATTTAGAAATGAGAAAATGAGACTTTCTCTTGGTTTAGTTAAATTGCAAGAAAAAGTGATCACAATTTTAATATTCACCTTCTCCTTCTGTGTTTTCCATTCATCCACTGTTTTCAGTTACTGGCTTATTGTTATTGCCTGTTTGCTTTCTCTGCCCATTGTGTGTGGGTCAATTCTCCATCTGATTCTCTGCCCATGTTATCGGTGCATTATAACTGTGTGTGTTTTCTGTCTCTAACACATGGTTTACCCCTATAGTTTTTGCAAAGCGTAGAAAACATAGCATGGGAAAGGAATGAGTAATAATTTTTACACAGATTTTGTTTTTGTTTTTGTTTTTCAAAACAGTGTCTCTCTGTGTTAGCCTCGGCTGTCCTGGATTCACTTGTAGATCAGGCTGGCCTCAAACTCACAGCAATCCACCTGCCTCTGCCTCCTGAGTGCTGGGATTAAAGGCATGCACCACTATGCACAACTTCTACAGAGATTTTTAACAGAGTTTTGTGGGACAGAAATTACATTACTGACCTCTGCAGTCCTAGAATAAGACTCAAACCCACAAATCAACATTATAAACCTGTATTCACATGTTGCTGCGAACATACTTGGGATATATGTTGGTTAAGGTTGCTTTTAACCTGTTTGCCTCATTCAGCTAATGATTACCATAGGATACAGTCATCCACAAAAAGTATTCCAGTTCACAAGCATGGAAAAATGTACAATATGAGATTAGAGCTATATGTTCAGGCAGGAAACTGTCTCTGTCATCTTCTCATTTAGGAAGCTGATAATCTGCACTTCCTGTCTACTCAGGTTATATATTTTATTCCTTCTCAAGTCTCTGATGGAGTTGAAGACCAGATAGTTTAGCTTTACAGTTAAGATTAGTTGTTTATGGGTTAAGATATTTTTATGTCTGGATAGATGTTTATGATAGATATTGATTTACGTTCAGAATTTTAGAAGCACCAAGATAGAAAAGATGTTGCCTTCAAAGGTGCCAAACACAAAGAGTCAAAACGCTAAGAATATAACTTTTATATAACTCTGGATTGTGTCATGATTCTCCTTGATGTAGGTGGTTTATTGTACTTATGTGTTATAATATAAATGTATATATAAAAATAAAAAAATAATAAAAAAGATTGGAGCTACATATTTAGCTTAGGTAGTAAAAGCTTGTTACATGGAAAAGAAAAGCGTTCAAAGTTTGATTACATGTTCTTTAAGTATATAATGTGATATCCAGTTAAGTCCACAGCTTCAATCATTTTCAGGCACATTATTATTAGCCTGGATTCAAGGCCTTCCAAAATTTTTATTTGAGAGATAGATAGACAGACAGACAGATAGATAGATAGATAGATAGATAGATAGATAGATAGATAGATAGATAGAGACTTTCAGAAAATAGTGTCCATAGCAATTCATCTAAAAGTATTCTCAAATATTTTTGAATTGTGTATCAATTTATCATGCTCACTAAGCATGATACACTTATACACAGTTGTTTACATTTCATCGAATATAAACTTCTTGACCAAATAAGGAAGTTGCATGTGGAGTGTGTAAGTAAAGGATGTCTTATAATTCCAGCATTTGCTAGCTACAGACAGAAGGATCCCTGAGAATTGATTCCACCCTCCTAGTCTATTTTGAAAGCACCAGTCCAGAGAAAGTCCTCAACTTAAAGAAGAAAGAAATAAGAAAAGAAAAAGAAAGGAAGGAAGAACAAAATACAGCAAATCAAAATGGAAGTTGGAGTGTAGTGGCACACATCTTCAATCTTAACACTTGGGAGGGAAAGACAGATGGATATCTGAGTTTGAGGTCAGCCTGGTTGACAGAGCAAATACCAGTACTGTAATGATTGCAGAGAGAAATATGGTCTCAAAAATAAAAATAATAATTAAAAAATAAGTAAATAAAACATAAAAATAACTATACAGAAGAAATAAGGAATGAATGAAGGGAGGAGAGGGAGGGGAGGGAGAAAGAGAATAAAAGGAAAAACGAAAAGACAAAGCCTGAGGAATAATAGTCGAAATGTTCTCTTTGGACCTCTCAACAAACACATGCTTACACACGTACATCCACCAATAATAATAGAACGAAGCATATTTAGAAAAATAAAATCTTCAGTTTCTTACTGACATATATTTTTCTCTTTCTCTATTACAGGGAATTTGCTTACTAAGGAGCATATTCTGTAACAATAGAATGCTGACTCAGTGCATTTTTATAAACTGTAAAATAAATTCTGTAATGTTTTCTATAACATTATAAAGTATTGCCTTTTTAAAATATAGTATGGGAAATTTGCATTATGTGTATAATCTTAAAAACAGATTTTTCCATTTTCTCAACAATTGAAGTTAGCTCACTTACTGTTTAAAAACAAAACAAAACAACAAACAAACAAAAACAAAAACAGCAGCAGCAAAAAATTCTATAGTCTCTAAACAAGAACCCTGGCATAATTTTCCACTGTCATCACTTCTGTGTGCAACATACTTATTCCTATAGTTAAGGGAAACTTTTTATAGATGAATGGTATATTATAATAACTTTGTAATAAAATAATAAAATTTATAATCGATATGCATTGTAGCAGATCCTTTTCAATATCAGAGACAAAAATCTTGCAGTAAACATTATTATCCATTCCATTACTCTATTTTTAATCAACGGCTCAAAAATATATGTCTCTCATAGAGACTTCCTCTCTAGGAAAATATTTTAAATCTTATATATTGTAAACTGTGGGACAGTATTAAAACTTCAAATACAAATATTTAACATGTGACACCAACATTATTTTAATAAAAGTGCAAACTGTATAAAAATTACGATTAAGGACAGATGGACATTTCACACTTGAACAAGAGTCCAAAACCAATGTTAAATAAAAAGAAACTAGAATTAAAAAATTTTTGTAAATGTGATGGAGTATCAAGTCAACCTGTAATATAAAGTGCTTTTTAATTCTAATGGCAGAATTCAGCAGACTATATTTCTCATGTAATATATATACAAAAGTGGTAATGTGGATTTTAAAAGAATAGTACACCCATTATTGTAAGAATGGCCTTTCTTCTACTGTAAAAAAAATGTTTTTTAGAAGTTTTAGAAGTTTGATTTAACAACCTTCAACAATAATCCACAATCTGAGAGCTATTCCTGAAATGAAGAAGCCTTTCAGCACATAGCCTTTATATTGGCTCATACTGGTTTAAAGCTTCTATTACAATGAATAGCTACTGCCGAGGGAAAAAGTATGCCTTGGCATGGAAGCCTAAATTATTCCCAATAGTAGCTTAAGTTTTCCGCTTTCACTGGAATAAATGATACCACATAATAGGTGGGAAATATCTACATGCAACTAAATTTTTCAGAAAGAATATAAAAATCTCTAGTATATTGTTCACTTTTTGGTACATGTATATAGAGAGATCAAGTGTCCTAAAAATTTCTATTGAAATATATATATATATATATATTTATTGGATAGGTATTATTGTCTTTTGATGATCTATAATTTTAATGCTTCTTCTGAGATCCTCCCACAATCTATGCAGGGTGCTAAATTGATGATTAATCACAGGAATTCTTATTAAGAATTCTAAGGAAGCATCTGAAAAGAATGTCAGATGATTCACCAGTACATTATCAGCCAGCTGTCTATCACTTATGTTCAGGGACACTATTTTTATCTCTTGGCATTTTAAACTTTTAAAAGACAGCTCACACTTCGTTCCTGAGTGTTTAAAATATATGCACATGCACACACACACACACACACACACACACACACACACACACTACCGGGGCCAGCTGTCCAGCACTGGTCCAGCTATATCATTCAAATGTTATAGCCAGCAAGGGACTGGGCCAATTACTTCCCTCTCATGCCCACTGGTCATCCCACTCACACCCAGGCCTCCAGAGCCAATTCTGCTGTGTTGCCCAGGTGCAACCAGCAAGGGGTAGAACCATCTTTCCCACTCTTAGGAGCTAGGGGCTTCCCAGGCAAGGTGTGGGCCTGCTATTATCACAGTGAGCCTGCACCAAGGCGAGCACAGGAAAGTTAGTCCAACCTCTCATCTGCCTTGTGGTGGCATGGGTGCTGCAGAGATGTCCCCACTGCTCCTAACACCTGTGTCAGCCAAGTGAGCTGGCTGAGGACCATAAAAATGGGAGAAATGGCCCTGCTCCTTGCTGGTTACCACACTCAGGAGAATGGTCTTCTTACTTCTCACTTGAGCAGCACAGTAGAGATGATATTGTTGGAATGGGCATGGGAGAGCAGACCAGAGGACATGAGAGCTGGAGAGCTGGCCCTGCTGCTCACAGGGACAAAGAAGGAGAGCTGGCCCTTGTGGCCCATAAGAGCAGGAAGGCTGATCAACTCAGCTTCTACCAAGGCTCAGAACCATAACTCTGAGTTGCTACACTCCAACATTCACCCCACCTGTGGAGTTCTGGATCACAAGAAAGATCCAGGCCTGTAATCCAAAATAGTCGGCTCTCCATGCACAAGGCAAAAACAAGATGGTTGAAAGAAGTCTCAGGAGGATCCAGTACTGATAGTGTAGCAGAGCCAAAGGCCTTGAACCATACCAATGGCTCATTCAGTCTAGTGAATGCTTGTAAGCAAAATAAGGTAACAAAGTTTGTGCAAAAGAGTATACTGTATGACATACTGCGCCACACCACAGCTTCCATAGCGGGATGTTTTTGGTTTGTTTTGGGACCTTTTGTTTGTTTGTTTGTTTTCTTTTGGTGGGTTACAAGTGTGGATAGATGATATAAAGTAATGGAAAGACAAGTTGTTATGGGTCACATTATGTGAAACTCACAAAGAATCAGTTAAAATTTTTAAATATTTTAAATTTTGTATTATTACACACATGTACAAAATTTTGAATTTAAAATCCTAATATAAATATTCTAAATTTTTAAAAGGATTAGACCTATATATAAAATAAATAACATGTTATATATTATGTACTTATATATAATATATTACATCACATTATGAACTTATATAACATTATGTAATATAAAACTGCCAAGAGCCACCCTGTTAAGGGAGCTCACTGGGCATATGGACTGTCTAGGAGGTGATCTGGTATTTGCAAGATCTTGTACCACAATGCACCTCCAAACTGCATCTAACCTCTGACATGCCATCAGGAACCACTGATTTGGAAGTCTAGTAGGCATGAGAGATCTCTGGAAGTGATCCAGTATTTGCAAGGTGTGTACCATGATGTAACACAGAATTGCTTCTACCTCTGACTACCCTGTCAATTGTGCTTTGCTGGATCTCTCTAAAATCTGGCATTAGAGCCAGGCATGGTGGCGCATGCCTTTAATCCCAGCAAGAGGCAGGCCAACCTGGCCATCCTGGTCTACAAAGCAAATCCAGGACAGCCAGGACTACATTCATGGCCAGCCCGGTCTACAAAGCGAGTGGAGGACAGCCAAGATTACACAGAGAAACCCTGTCTTGAAAATTGAAAAGTAAATATATCTGGCATTGGTGTGAATTGCTGTTTTCTGGGTACTGACCAGCTCTGATTGAGCAAACTTCCTACAGGATTTTGTTGAAGATGCACTGTTTGTTATTCAGATGAATTAATCCCCAATTATGAAATTCCTGTTTGATTCAAATAGTTTTAAAAGTTAAAATTAGTTTATGGCTGCAATGAATACCTTTGTGGACCTCCATATGCCTCAGGAAGGATAACCTTGCAGCAGGTTTGTGGCTTCAGACAAGCCCCCACTCCAGATGGCACCACGAATCCTGGGGTTTCACCATAAATACAGGCAAGTTTGTTTAAACTTCGCAGAAACCTAAGTGGAATGAAGTTACCTAGAGATTTCTGAATTTACTCTGTTTCTTAGAGTGAAAGATAAAATTATTTCCTGAGCTCATATTGAACTAAGAGATAGATGGATAATGTATAGTTAGGTCCATCCTAATTGATAAGTCATATACTCTTGTAATTTTCAGACCCTATTAACCTTAGATGTTGTCAACCTTCATCATTCTGAACTCACTATGAACTTATGTAATGGAGTCATAATAAGAAATGTTTAGATTTAAAACATGTAACCTGTTATATTTTAGAATTCATCTGTTTTTATGATTAATTGTACTCTTTTGACCACGATGTAATTCCCTTTTCTTAGAAGTATAAGTATGGTCATTAACAATAAACAGGGCTGGAAATTGGGAAGCTTAACTTCAGTTGAAGTGAAGATGCCTGCCTTCATCCACCTCTACTCCTGAACCTTTTCTCTTGAATTGTATGTGCTGAAATTGGGAAACATGACTTCAGTTGAAGTCAAGATGCCTAATTTCATCCATCTTTTCTCTTGAATGTACGTGTATGAGTGGTTTATTTTCTATCTCTCTCTTACTTCTTATTTCTCTGTAGATTTGCAAATAAGTTAGCAGACTTAGGGCCTTCAGCCTTCTATGGCTAATAAGCCTAAGTTTACACTAACATATTGGAGATCTCTGCAAAGAGGCCTATCTACAGATCAAAGAGCCTCCTGTTACCACCCCTGTGCAGTTTCCAGCTAGAATCTGCTTTTACAGCCTCAGCCATAGGAAATCTGTAGTCAGTTTAAATTCTCCTCCTCAGCTGCTCAGCCACATTGCAGCCAGTCCCTAGAGAAGAAACCCAAGGCTCCTTTTCCTCTTTCTTCTTTCAGTCCTGATCAGTTTCCTGAGCCATCAGCTCTGGCCACTCAGGAGATAAGAGATAACGCAACTGGAAGGGCATCCATATCCAGCCCTAGAAACCCTACCCTGGACCTCTTTTGAACAGAAGCTAGTCATTAACATGAAACATTAGACTTATATATACATAATACATTATATCTACATTATAGATTATATATTTATTTTCTACATAATGATGTCTATTTAGTTCTAACTAAAATATTAGACCCACATATTATGTCATATTATATTATATTATATTATATTATATTATATTATATTATATTATATATGTCCTTATAATAATCACATTATATATTATTTATTAAAATTATATTAATATAGCAGACATTATAATGCAGTTTTAATATATAAAATATGCATAATATAATATATTATGATATGTATAAATTATATTGTATTATTTTCTATTATGTCTAATATATTTTATTAAATATAGATATTTTATAATACTATATAATATTTTATGCATATATTATATATGTTTAAGTTTTTAACAAAATTTTAATATTCACATTATTAATTACATCACATACCATATACAAGATATCATATGTCACATATTATATATTGCATATTACATATAGGTCTAATCTATTATTTTATTATATTATACAAGATATATCTGTAATCTAACATATTATATATGTTATATAATACATATCCAATGCCTTAATTATCTTTGACCTCTAACTCAACATTTCTGACACTGATACTCAGTAAAAATATTTTAAATAAAGATGGTGAAAACTAAGAGGTAGTACCCACATTGGCACATGCACTTGAAAAGATCTGTCAATAGAATGTAAAAAAATAAATGATATCTCTATGGTCAGTGGCTTTCAATACATGTTATATTTAATATAATTATCAAAGATGAAACAGGAAAGTTCTGAAGGAGAAATTTATTATCTTCATAGTCAAGAAAAAAAGTTTTCTTCAGGAGAAAATCTCAAAACCCAGACTTTTGTTGATAGATGCTTATACAAGATTCCCACTTCTTGCATCGGTCCTATATGGCTAGTCAGGCAGACTCAACATAAATATGCTTTCAAGTGATAAGTTCTTAACAATTAAATCTTCTAGTAGATACTGTAATTCTAAGCAATTTGATTCTTCTTGTCAGAAAAGAAAATTGGATACTTAATTGCTGCTTTTACTATTATTCATTATAATTTGATTAGAAAATAAACTTAATGCATGAAAAGTTATATTTCCAAAAACATAAATGCATATTTAGAAATGGGTGATCTATTTTTTAAAAAGATTGTTATTGAATCTGCATAATTCTTAAGTAATTTAAACAAAGCAAGCATTATTTTTACAAGTTATAAAAATATGTTACAAATATATTTAAGTAATGGATATTAATTTTTAGCTGAGATAAAACAAAATTTAAATGTAATATTGTTAAGTTGTGATTTAGGGAAATTTTTAAATTGAAAGAATAATTTTCTATAAAGTAAAACAAAAAGTAACAAAAAACAATCAAATGTCACTGAACAAATTAGAATTTTAAATATAGTAAAACATTTTTCCATATTAATAATTGATTAATAATTGCATATAGAAACAATTTCAGTCAAATTCACTCACATATGGCCATTTTGTTTTCATTTGAAAGTAAATATCTCCCTCTTCTGGAGTTTTTATTAAATTCAGGAATTTAATGATTTTATGTAAAAAACTCAATAGCTTTATTTGCCATGAAGACATAGGTAAAACACTATGCTTTATAGATATTATGGTAGTTTTAAATAAAATGCCATGTGATTCAATTCACTAAATATAGTATGGTATTAATATTTGTATTTGTTTTCTCTTACTATTAAAATATTTGAGTTGTATAAATATTGATATGTAAATAATATTAATTTAGTATTTATCGATTTTACACAAGTATTATTGTGTGTTGTTTTACCTTTTACTCTAGTTAATTTTTTTACTTTTTTCTTAAACTATATTAACCCATATAAAGCTTATTCATATGGTGCTAATATGTTATAAAAAACAGATATGGAAGGCTACTTGAAGTCCCTTTAAGTATAATAAGAAGTCACATCATATGTATATTTTGGATAACTATGACTGGATAACTTCCTAATGGATAGGAATCAATACTTACTGTGATCCATTGTCTGCCTCCCTTTCCATCTGGCAGGAGGTCAGGTTTCTCAGATTCTATTTCCCTAGTGTTACCACTGTAATTAAATAAGTGCCTCAGGGATATGCTTCTATGTTTCAAATTTTTAAAAGAACATCTCCTTACTGAATAATGGAGGGTTGGTTGGTTACCAATATAGCTGAATTCAAACTGGACAGCACACAGCACAGTCTCCCTCTCACCAACTTCAAATATGGCTTTCTCCAAGTAAATCTCATATTATAAGATGAAAACACTCATACATATGATATGTTTCCCATACAATGCAAAAAAGAGCACAAATATCTCATGTCCCTTACCAAACGTAAGAAATAAAATACAGCCAGCTTTAAACGTCCATGCTCTCCCTGTGCATTGGTCCTTCCTCTGTCCGAAAAGGACACACTGTATTATTTCTTCAATCTGATTTTCTTTATTCTCTCCAGAGTTTTACATTTCTACCCTGAAGTAAATAGAAGATTTTGCAACAGGTTAAATTTATCATTGCTTGTTTTTATAAATCTTTTTGTTAATATGTCATGCTATAGGTTATTTATTGTTGTTTAGTATTATTACTCACTGCTTAATATGTATTACAGTTTAATTTCATGGAATTTTTATATTTACTATATACTATTACCTTTACACATAGTAAGAATTTATCCTGCCATGTGTAAAAAATTAATTCTAAAATCTTTAGGTTTAACAAAACAAACCCAATTTCTATGACAATATTTATGCATAATTACCAGTTAAAAACCAGTATTTATGTGGAATCATTATTTGTTATATTTTTGTATTCCAAATTCCATTTAAGTAATCCTCTTAATAGTTTATGTTGCTAACTTTAAAAATATACAATGATTATCTTCTATTAATTTTTAAATTTTTCACTATTTACAACCCAGTGTTTGAAATTGGATTGAGTATTTTTGATGTTTATTTTATTCTACAATACATTTGTTTCTAAGTCTTATATTTATTTCTATTTGGTATGTTTCTAAGCTAGGAGGAAAATTGTAGAATCAACAGGTATATTGGTTTAATTTTATCAGGTACGTATAATGGTATTTAAAAACTGTGTCTTTTTTTCTGTATTTATAATAACTGTTAATAGCTTACAGTGATTGCCTGCAACTAAAATGATATTATTGAGAATAATTCATTTCATTAACTGAATACTAATATTCATAGACGTTTTTATTTTATCTTAAATTATACAAGCAAAGATAATTCTAATTCAGAAATGATTGAAGGATGTAAGAACTGTACATCTGGTACTGGCGTAGAAACAGGCTGGTTGTTCAATGGAATCAAATCAAAGACCCAGAAATAAACCAACGTACCTGTGGACACTTGATTTTTGACAAAGAAGCCAAATCCATACAATGGAAAAATTATAGCATCTTCAACAAATGGTGTTGGTCTAACTGATGGCTACATATAGAAATATGAAAATAGATCTGTATCTTTCACTATGCACAAAACTGAAGTCCAAATGGATTAAAGACCTCAACATAAAACCAGACACACTAAATCTGTTAAAAGAAAAAGTGGGGAAGAACCTTGAGCTCATTGGTGCAGGAGACAACTTCCTGAACATAACACCAACCACTCAGGCTCTAAGATCAACCGTCCATAAATGGGACCTTATGGAACTGAAAAGCTTCTGTAAGATGAAGGACACTGTCAACAGAACAAAACTACAGCATACAGACAGAGAAAAGCTCTTCACGCACCTGACATCGGACAAAGGGTTAATATCCAAAATATATAAAGAACTGAAGAAATTCAACACCACCAAACCAAATAATCCAATTAAAAAATGAGGTACAGAACTAAACAGAGAATTCTCTATAAAGGAATATCGAGTGGCCGAGAAACGCTCAAAGAAATAGTCAACATCCCTAGTTATCAGGGATAGGCAACTCAAAACAACTCTGAGATTCCATCTTACACTTATCTGAATGGCTATGATCAAAAACTCAAGTGACAGCACATGCTGGTGAGGATGTGGAGAAAGGCGAACACTCCTCTATTGCTGGTGGGAATGCAACCTTGTACAACCACTTTGGAAATCAATCTGGTCCTTTCTCAGGAAATGAGGAATAACTCTACCTCACGACCCAGCCATACTACTCTTGGGAATATGTCCAAACTATGCTCCACCATACAATAAGGACATTTGCCCAACAATGTTCACAGCTTTATTTGTAATAGCCAGAATCTGGAAACAACTTAGATGGCCCTCAATGGAAGAATGGATAAAGAAACTGTGGTACATCTAAACAATGGAGTACTATTCATTTATTAAAAACAAGGAAATCTTGAAATTTGCAGGGAAATGCATGAAACTGGGAAAGATCATGCTGAGTGAGGTAATCCAGACCCAGAAAGCAGGTTAAGTTTTTATTAAAAACTTCATAGTTGGACATATACAGCATACATGTCTCAGAGAGTAGCCACTAAGAAGCATTTATAATTCTATTGTCTGTGTTTATACATGGTGTGATTGAGATTCATCTGTCTCCTTCTCATCTGTTTCTCATCTAGAGTTAGGCTTGCACCATGAACAAAGCAGCACAGTGTCCTACCTTTCTATGCAGGGAGTCTGTAGTTCCTTCTTTAAATGTTTCAACAAAGTGTATCTTGAGTGTAGGCCAATGAATTTCTTAACAAATTTTAAAATTATACATTCAGTTTCACGGTAAGTATATAAAATTCTTTATATTTTATAGATTTTTTCCTTCTCATATGTAATTAAGCTAAGAATATAGATTTGGCTATAGATTTATATTTAATATTTCTCAAAGGTGCTGTGAACATTAGTAATTCTTTCCAAAAAATACATTTTTTGAAATTTATCTTTGTCAATGTATATAATGTATTTTAATTATTCTTCACCGCCAGAACTTGTTGAAACTCATCTTTCTTCTCCTAGATTGTGGTAGACTTCTCCCCCATGAATTTTTATGACAGTCTCTTCCATGAGGAAGACTGGCAAATTATTTACTGGAATGGTTGAAAGTTTATTAATGTTTGCATCCTAAAGTACATGACACAGTTTCACTCAGATCCATTAAAAGTCCTTAGTCACCTGGTGTTGGATGCAGTACCATGAGCTGCTCCCCAATTCATCATGAAATCATGGCATGTCCATTCCTGTTTGGATCTTACAGCTGCAATGATTTCTTAAGTGCACATTTCTGCTGTGTACAGAAGATAATGTTTCTATCTTTACAGATTTTTCTAGGCTATAATGTTACTCATTATATGTTATCTTCTACTTTTAATAAGCTGGAACCCACCAAATGACATTCAGGGAAAGTTATTGTTAAATATATTATTATGTACTCTTCTCTAACTGCCACCCTCTTATTTTCTAATCCAAACCCACTGGATATATGCTCAGAATACATAAAATAAACTATAATCATGAGCCTACATTATTATAGTGCATTAGTTTAATCACATCTTCGCTTGTGCACATTTGAGAACTGAATGAAAAATATCCTTTCTCACTTTCACCTTGCAAGTGTGTATTCATGCCTTCAAAGCCTTGCATCACCGATCATACACATACTACACTGACATTTTCAACAACAAAAATGTTCATAATTTGACTATATATTGGAATAATCATCAGACCACTATTAGTATTCTAACATATCCTTCTGTATTTTCTGTTTTATTTTACTAACATCATGCCACATGATGCCAAATGAGAATAGAAAACTATATCTGCCAAGAGCCATTCTGTTAAAGGTGCTTATTAGGCATGTGTGATGTCTAGGAAGTGATCCTGTGTTTTCCAAGGTATGTACCATGATGCACCCCCAGAATACCTTCCAGCCTCTGACACGATGTCAAGAGCCACTGATTTGTGGAAGGTCAGCAGACATGAGAGCTCTCTGAAAGGGATCTGCTATTTTGAAAGATCTGTACCATGATGCATACCAGAATTGCTTCCAACCTCTAAATAAAGCTGCTTTGAACATACTTGAGCAAATTTCCTAGTTGTTTAGTGGTGCAATTTTGGCTATATGCCCAGGAGTTATATAGCTGGGTCTTAAGGTAGCTCTACTGCCAATTTTCTGAGAAAGCATCAGTTTGATTTCCCATGGGTGACTTAGCATTTTAGTTTCACAGTCCAGAATGGTCAGCACTGAAACCATGCACATAGACACAAAATTAAATATTTGGATTCAAAAAATGTAGAAACAATAGTGGAGTGACAACAGTCAAAGAAAGAGTACTAGGGGGAACATTGAAGGGGTTGCATAAAGGGTATCTGGGACTAACTGGAGGAAGGAAAGGGAGAAGTAATGATGTAATCCTAATTCAATTAAAGAATTTTAAAACCCTACAATATTGTTGATTTGATTTAATATGATTACAATAAAATATAATTCACATTTTCCACAGTAGTCAAATCATAGCTTTTAGCTCTAAATGTTGATTAAGAAATAATTTTACCACATTTTAAAGATCAATGGTCTTTTGCCTTTTATTATCTTAGTGCTTTAATGTATCTCTATAATACAGTGTGTCAGTTGAGGACATTATATGGATTGATTCTTAAGACTCTTTGATCTTTTTACTGGGGCAGGATAAATGAATTAAACTCTTTATGATTCCCACACTAACACACTCCTATAATCTGTGTTTCTAGTTTCTTATTGTCAGTTCTGCTGCAAACAGGAGCACAATTTATAGAGGTTTTACTTTCTTTATCCTTAACTAGATTTAATGTACGTAGGACAATACAAGGGCATGTGCTATATATGTTTATGATTGCCCGTTATCATAGTCTATAACCTTTTGTAGCAAAGTAAAATGGCTTTATCTGTTACAAAGAAGAAAAAAATGATTTCTTTGCTCCAAGGTTGGAAATGCATGTTTTATGAGGCAAGGAGCAAGTACTTTGAAGCTATCTGAAAGAAGCTTCATTTTGTGAGGAAAATAAGCATTTGATCTCATTTTATGGTTTGTCATTTTTATACTTAGATAATGAAACCTGTTGAAACCTTCACACATTCACTTGATTTTCATTTACTCAAGGTCAGAAAAATTAAATCGCTTCTTTGTTGTTTTTATTAACATTTTAAAATTATGTTCATAGTTATGATTCAAACATTGTGTCTAATGAGTAGTAAAAAATAATAAGTAGTGAAAAGTTACAAGAAAGAAAATATTACTGCCCATAAACACTTTTGTAGAAAACATTATATTTTAAGAAATAGATGGCAATTGAACATGGAACACAAGACAATCCAAGATTCAATGAAGAACGGTTTCTTTTTTATTATTATTAATTTATTCTTGTTACATCTCAATGATTATCCCATCCCTTGTATCTCCCCATTCCTCCCTCTCTCCCATTTTCCCCTTACTCCCCTCCCCTATGACTGTGCCGTAGGGGGACTTCCTCCCCCTTTATATGCTCATAGGTTATCAAGTCTCTTCTTGGTAACCTGCTATCCTTCCTCTGAGTGCCACCGTGTCTCCCCTTTCATAATATTTGATAACTCTATTTTCAGGAGTAAATTATGGATTCATATGTATTACATTTAGAATGTGTTTTCATAAAACCATGTGACTGATGTTGCTTTTTAATTTAAATTTTTGATTAAGTTGTTTTATTTTCTAAAGCAAATGCCATTTCTTATGGTCATAACTAATACTGTAAAATTTTCATTACTACTACTACTACTGTAAGCTGCAATATTATAAAATAAATATCTCCTGTCATTCTTCTTCTTCAAATGCTATATTTATATTTTATTGTTTCTTACTACAATGTGTAACTATTTACAGGTCATCTAGTGATATCTTCTGATCTTTATGTACACCAGCACCCACAGATGGATATAACCATAGAAGGACATACTCAAGTACATATATGTATATATATATGTATATATATATACATATATACATATATATAATTCATATTACATCTCACTTCTTATCCCATCCCTTGTATCCTCCCATTCCTCCCTCCCTCCCACATTGCCCCTACTCCCCTCCCCTATGACTGGGACTGAGGGGGACTTCCTCCCCCTGTATATGCTCATAGAGTACCACATCTCTTCTTGGTAGCCTGCTATCCTTCCTCTGAGTGCCACCAGGTCTCGCCATGTGGGGGACATGGTCAAATATGGGCCACCAGAGTTCGTGTAAAGTCAGTCTCCACTCTCCACACAACTGTGGAGAATGTCCTGTCCATTGGCTAGATCTGGGTAGGAGTTAAAAGTTTACTGCATGTATTGTTCTTGGCTGGTGTCATAGTTTGAGCAGGAACCCTGGGCCCAGATCTGCCCATCATAATGTTCTTCTTGTAGGTTTCTAGGCCTCTCTAGATCCTTCTACTTCCCCATTCTCCCACGTTTCTCTCACCTAAAGTCCCAATAGGATGTCCTCCCCTCTCCCACTTTCCTGGTAAGTGAAGACTTTCATGGGATATGCCCCTTGGGCTAGTGTTCAGATATAAGTGAGTATATGCCATTTGAGTCTTTCTGCTTCTGGGTGAACTCACTTATTATGATCATTTCTAGTTCAATCCATTTGTCCACAAATTTCCAGAATTCCTTGTTTTTAATAGCTGAGTAGTATTCCATAGTGTAAATGTACCTCAGTTTCTTTATCCATTCTTCTACTAAGGGTCACTTAGGCTGTTTCCATGTTCTGGCTATTATGAATAAGGCTGCTATGAACCTGGTTGAGCATATGTCCTTGTTGTGTGCAGGAGCATCTTCTGGATATATTCCAAGGAGTGGAATAGCTGGGTCTTGAGGAAACCTTATTCCCAGTATTCTGAGATAGCACCAGGTAGATTTCCAAAGTGGTTGTACTAGATCATTCTCACCATCAATGAAGGAATGTTCCTCTTTCTTTACATCCTCATAAGCATGTGCTGTCACTTGAATTTTTGATGTTAGCCATTCTGATGTGTGTAAGATGGAATCTCAAATTTGTTTTGATTTGCATTTCCTGATGACTAAAGACGTTGAACATTTCTTTAAGTGTTTCTCAGCCATGTGATATTCCTCTGTTGAGATTCTCTGTTTAGTTCTGAGCCCCTTTTCTCAGTTGAGTTATTTGGTGTGGTGGTGTTTAATTTCTTGAATGCTTTATATATTTTGGATATTAGATCATTGTCAGATGTAGGGTTTCTGGAGAACTTTTCTCAGTCTGTAGGCTGTCGCTTTGATCTGTTGACAGTGTCTCCTGCCTTACAGAAGCTTCGCAGCCTTATGAGGTCCCATTTATTAATTGTTGATCTTATGGCCTGGTCTGTTGGTGTTCTGTTCAGGAAGTTGTCTCCTGTACCTATGTGTTCCAGGGTTTCCCCACTTTTTCTTCTAACCGATTTAGTGACTCTGGTTTTATATTGAGGTCTTTGATGTACTTGGACTCGAGTTTTGGCAATGGTGAAAAATATGGATCTAATTGAATTTTCTTTTTTTTTTTTTTATATGTAGACATCCAGTTAGACCAGCACCATTTGTTGAATAAGCTATTCTTTTTTCCATTGAATAGACTTGGCTTCGTTGTCAAAAATCAATTGACCATATGTATGTAGATTCATCTGTGGGTCTTTGATTTGAATCCATTGACCAGCCAGTCTATTGCCTGCCGGTACCATGCTGTTTCACACAAGTACATAATTAAAATTAGAGAATGAGACTATTCCATATACAAGTAAGCAGAAAGCAAATCCCATACCATATCCAAAAAGACCCAAATGGATCTTAAACATATTTCAACAGAATAAAATCTTACTGTAGCTCTAATGTTGAAGTTATCCAAGGGATAATGTTACAATGTGATGTGGATCTTTGAGGCAGGTGGCACATGATGATGAGCCTGCCCACTTGCTGACCAAGCATACAGCTGTTCTCATGTGAGTGCACAGGCTGCCACTTGAGTGGTGGCTACATATGGAATGCAAAGAAATGAGGCTTTCCTTACTTGCTACTCACTCAATATCCTAGAACAATGATATCCTCATACAAGGTCCTAAATCTAGGCATGTACTCAGTCAGCCCACATCATTCATGCTTAAATACCCTTCACTACAGTTAAGTGATGTTCTATTTTCACATTTATTAATGCCATCTGCAAAGTATTTAGGTCATAGATCTTATTATTTTAAAAAATATAAACTATGCCATTGTGGCAACTATAACAGCTAAGATATGCTGAAGAGAATGAGACGAAGGACATATAAAATATGTACCGAAAGAGATGGTCTACTTATTCAAGAACATCTTTTGTTTGATTAACATTGTAAATAAATTGAAGTTTTATGCTTTACATGAGAAATTATGTTTATAATAAACCATAAATAATAATAAGAATGAAACACAAAGAAATTCACCCCAAAATCTAGTCAACTGGCTGTCTATGAAGAAGGTTGTTTATTTACTGTATAAATGCAGTTCTCTATATTTAAAATGTGATATGATTGTATCTGTTGGTATTTAACTACTTTTGTATCATAGCATTAAAAAGAACCACAGTAGTATTCTCCTTATTGAAGCCAGCATATTTTCTAACTATCCTCAACATAATCATGCATAATTCTTTACAGTAACCCAAGTTTTTATTTTTCAATTTTTACTTTTAAATAAGTTAGGAAACAAAATATTTCATTTTGTTTTTGTTGGTCCTCCTACTTCAATGTTATCCCAGACTACTTTATCCCTCTTTGTAGCCTCTGTTACCTAGCCTTAGATTTCCACCTTGCTACACACACACACACACACACACACACACACACACACACACACAAAATAAAAGATTAAAAAAGAAAAGTAGTTTTATTCTATTTGATTACTTTTAACCTTTACCCTTCCTCTGCCTCCATCTTTATCTCCATCTCCCACGAATCAAACAAAGAAACAAAAAACACAAAAATACCCCAAAACCTAGGATGGCATCACAGTAGTAATAAGAGTGTCCCAAGCACAGGCAGAAGATACAAGATACCTGACTTCCACTCTCAGGAAACACCGCAAAAACATCATGCAACAAAAGCATAACTAATTTGCTTAGTGGACCTACTTCAGACTCATACGTGATCCATGATTGTCACTTCAGTCTCTGTAAGCCCTTAGGAGCCCTAGTTAGTTGATCCTGTGGGTCATGTTCACATGGTGTCCTTGATCTCTCTAGCTCCCAAAGTTATCCTTCATCTTCTTCTGAAAGGTTTGTTTAGCTAGTGTCTTGCTTTGGGACTTTGCATCTGTCCCCCAAGTAGCTAGCCAATGCCTCTCTGATGACAATAGACCCACTGTACTTTTAAAGACAGAAATATTTCATAAACCTAACCTGCTGTATTCCTATATTTGTATTCACACATGACATAGAATACCAAGTAAACTTGTCATAATTGAATCCATGCTTTAAACTATTCAAATATTGTCAAAATTATTGGAACACTTAATGGAAATCCACATGTCTTGTGATACACTAAATAATTGTATTTGGGAGAAGGTAGAGAAATAAAACATCAGCATAATAAGAGGTGCATAGTTTTTTCTCTATCTCTTTGTAGGAATATATGTACAGATTGAAATAGGAAAATGATTTTAAAAAAATTAATGGTATACTCTCAATCTTTCTTTTGTACTGATAACTTCTCTTACCCGCTGTTGTTTATCATCATCACCATCATCATCATCACCATCATCATCATCACCATCATCATCATCATCATCATCACATAAGGGAGACTGATCTCTGCTTGCAGAGAGTGTAGAACAGAAATGGAATAGGTGGCAGTGTGACACCCAATACCACTATATATATAGACATTCTTTGTGAAGATATTCATTGCACAGAAAATATTTGTCAATTTTCTATTATAATTTGTCCCTAAAATAAGAACTATGGTTTATGTAAAAGAAAACAGAAGAGTCATTATTATGAATCACACTTCCTCATAGCTAATTTGAAATACACAATCAGTTTAGTTTGTGTGGACAATAAAAGAATCAAAGGGAAAGTTGACAGAAGACTGAACATAAAATTATTGGTAGTGGTTTTGTTCTGAGATGATGATTAATCCTACACATGTGGAAACAACTTTCAAAAGTCGTGACAATTGTTAAGATGTGAACTCCATTTAATGAGCTGTGGAACTTAGACATGCTATGCATCAATATGTAAATACAGCAAATAAATAATATATGATTAAGTATTGCAAAGTCGATTCATTGTCATGATTATCATATAGTAATTTTTTTTTTATTTCAAGTTCCTGAGTATGATGGTTGAATGAAAATGGCTCCCATATACTCATGAAAAGTGTCATTAGTGGAGGTGAGACTTTGCTGGAGTAGGTGTGGCCTTGTTAGAAGAAGTGTGATATAGCTTGGTCTTGAGGTAGGACTAATCCCAATTTTCTAATAAAGTGCTAGATTCCTTTCCAAAGAGGTTGTACAAGTTTGCACCCCCACCAGCAATGGAGGACTGTTCCCCTTTCTCCACATCCTTGACAGCATGCTCTATAACTTGAGTTTTTGATCTTAGCCATTTGGATAGGTATACTGTGGAATTTCAGGGTCATTTTGATCTGAATTTCCCTGATGACTAAGGACAATGAACATTTCATTTAATGTTTTTCAGTCATTAGATATTCCTCTGATGAAAATTCTGTTTATATATGTACTCTATTGTTTTGTTATAATTTATTCAGATTATAACTAGATTGTTATCCCCTCACTTGTATCATTCTGTTCCCCCTCCCTCTTTCACCCTATTCTCCTCCTCTAGAACTCTGACAGAAGAGGGCCTCCTCCCCACCATATGACCACAACCTATCAGATCTCATCCCAGTAGCTTGCTTCCTTTTCTCCTGTCTGCCACCAGGTCTCCCCACTAAGGGAAAATGATCAAATATGGGGCACCAGTGTTCATGTCAGAGGCAGTCCCCTCTCTCCTCAAAACCTTAGAGAATGAGCAGTCCACTGGCTAGATCTGACCAGGGAGTCTACATTTACTGCATGCATTGTCCTTGGTTGGAACAACAGTTTGTACAGGCCCCCCCGGATCCAGATCCACCAGTCTTTTTGGTCTCCTTGTGGGCCTCCTGAACCCACTGTGTACATCATTTTTAATTGGAATTTTTGTTTTTTGGTGTTTAATTTCTTGAGTTATTTATATATTTTGGCTATTAACCTTCTGTCAAATATAGAGTTGGTGAAAATCTTTTCCCAGTCCGCAGGTTCTCATTTTGTTCTGTTGACAGTGTCCTTTGCCTTACAGAAGCTCTTCAGTTTTATGAGATCCCTTTTATTAATTGTTGATCTTAGAACCTGAACAATTGGTGTTCTGTTGAGGAAGTTGTCTCCTGTGCCAATGAGTTCAAGGCTCTTCCACACATTTTCTGCTAACAGATTTAGTGTGTCAGATTTTAAGTTGAGGTCTTTAATCCACTTTGACTTTAGTTTTGTGCACAGTGATAAATATGAGTCTATTGCATTTTTGTACATGTAGACATTCAGGTAGTACATCACCATTTGTTGAAGATATTATCTTTTTTCTATTGTATAGTTGTGGCTTCTTTGTCAAAAATCAAGTGTCCACAGGTATGTGGATTTATTTCAGGGTTCTTCAGTTCATTTCTCCATTGATCAACCAGCCTACTTCTATGCCAATACCATGATGTTTTTATTACTGTTGCTCTAAAGTACAGCTTGACAACAGGGATGGAGATTCCTCCAGAAGACCTTTTATTGTGAAGTACTCTATTAGCTATTTTGAGTTTTTGTTTTTCTATATGAAGTTGAGAATTGACCTTTTAAGGTCTGTAAAGAATTGTGTAGGTATTTTGATGAGATTGCATCGAATCTGTAGATTGATTTTGCTAAGATGGCCATTTTTACTATATTGATTCTCCTGATCCACAAACATAGGAGATCTTTACATCTTCTGATATCTTCTTCAACTTATCTCTTCAGAGACTTGAAGCTTTTTTATACAAGTCTTTCACTCTTCTAGGCATATACCTGAAAAGTGCTTCACCACACAACAAGGACATTTGCTCAACTATGTTCATAGCAGCTTTATTTGTAAGAACCAGAATCTGGAAACAAAGTACATGTACCTCAACTACAGAATGGATAAAGAAACTGCGGTACATTTACATAATGGAATACAACTGAGCTATTAAAACAAGGAAATCTTGAAAAATGCAGGCAAATGCGTGGAACTAAGAAAGATATCCTGAGTGAGGTAACCCAGACCCCGAAAGACACACATGGTATATACTCACTTATAAATGGATATTAGCCCAACATAGATGTCCTCTGAGAGACTCCACACAGCAGAGGATTAGGAGAGATACTAGAACTCACAGACAGACTCTGGGCAAATTGTTGAGAGCTTCATGAATGAGTTGAGTGATGGAAGTACCTGTAGAAGTCAGGAGGTCCACAAGGAGATCATCAAACCCGGTGGACCTGGACCAGAGGGGCCTGGACAAACTGATATAACAAAGGCATTGCAAGCAGAGAATCTAGAGCCCCTGTTCAGAAGTATCCAAAGGACAGCACATTTTCCACATTTGCAAGGTGGGGGAGAGTAAGACTGTCTCTGGCAGGAGCTCTGGTGCTGGTGGTTTGATCACTGCCTTGTCAGCACACAAAGGAAAGGCATGCAAGCTATCCTGATGAGACCTGATAAGCTTAGGTCAGAAGGTGGTGGAGGAGGTCCCCTTGTCAGCAATTGAGACTTAATGTGAATGAATTATAATACATAAAAATATTATTTAAAGAAGAAGAAGTGTGTCATTGGGTGGGTTTTGAGGTTTCAAAAGTTCAAGCCAGGCCCAGTGTCACTCTTCCTACTGATCTAGATGTAGAACATTCAGCACCTTTTCTGTCACCATGTGTGCTACCATGCATCCCACCATGGTGATAATGGACTAAACCTCTAAACCTGGAAACCTGTCTCAATTAAATACTTTGCTCTGTAAGTTTAGCCTTTGTCATGGTGTCTCCTCACAGTAATAAAACAATTACTAAGACAGAAATTCATACCAGGGACTGGACTATTGGTGTGATTATAGGCTGGACCCTGTTTGGAGAAATATTCAACACTGAGATTTTATAATAGAAAAGAAATTAGATATTTTAAGTGGTGTTTCATGGGCAATATTAGTAGAAGAATGGAGGACAGTTGTGCTAAGGGTGATTTTTGAACTGCAGGAGCCTGGATCAAGAGATTTAAAAGGCAAAAAACATGAGTATGTAGCCTAGATATTCTTGCGATATTTTGGTGAAGAATGCTACTGTGGTTTGGTTTTTAGATTTTTGTGTTTGTTTGTTTGTTTGTTTGTTTGTTTTTTCGTTGTCCAGAAGTCTGTCTGATGTTAAACTGTCTTCTGTTAAATTTGATTAATTGTATTTACAGAGAAGTGGAGATTTCCAAACAGACTCCTGTGGAATGTGTCCTATAGTTATTAGTGACCAGTCTTATACATCTCTGTAATGAAAAGGATCAAGGTGAGGAATAAAAAATGCAAATTGTACAGTTTGTAAAAAAAAAAAGGGGGGACACTAGGACTATTGACAAATAAAAGCTCAAGGCTAAGTGGAATACAGGGAATGGTGATCTCAAAGCAAAGTGTCACCCAGGTAAGATTTCAACTTGTGTAAAGAAATTAAAGAAAGGTCAGGGCCTGTCATGATAATGCAGACCTTTTATCCCATCACTCAGTAGACAGTGGTTGCAGTTCTGAGCTCAAATCCTCCATGGTCTACAGAGCTAGGACCACGTCAGCCTAACTTTGGAAGGAAACTATCAAAACCAAAAGCTAGTGAAAATGTGTTTGACTTATGGGGGAACATGTTCTGTCCCTAGCAAGCAGTAGAACTTGGTAGCTTCAGGTATGTCATTCTGGTTTTAATGTCAAGAACACAATAAGTCAGTTCTGGAGTCTTTCTTCAGAACTGAAGAAAACCTCTGAGGCCAGGCATGTTCCCAGGGTGTGTCTACATGGAGGCCCAGGGAGGCCATTATGTGAGGCTTTGAAAGTAAAGCCTGAATTGCCTAAGAACCCTAAGATGTTGCAGATACCAGCGCGTTGAATACCTGCCTAGGCAAATGCTAACAGGGAGTGGAAACAGCCCAAGAAAAAGAAATGAGTAGCAGTTGGTAAAGCTGAAAGGAGTTGAAGACAAAAAGACAGCTTTTGAGAAGGAATAAAACTTAAATACCTGGGTCAACCTGAAGTGCAGGTGAGCAGCTTCAAAAACGAAGAAATGATGGAGACAATTTACTACAATAACAGTCACCCAACACTCTCTGTAATGTTGCAGGATCAATTTCAGCCTTCTAGCACAATATATCTGACAGACATATCTGTGAAGCAGGAATTATTGAGGACTTGCTTGCCCTGTTTTGGCAAAGTTTGGCCACGGACTCCACTTGCATTTAAGTTTGCCCATTTTTAGGCAGAATTCTGTCTGTGGCAGGAACGAGGACATTTTACCCAGTGGCTTGTTTGCCACATTTGAGTCAACTCCATAAGGAGATTTTTTTTATACTCATCATCTTCTTTGAGGTAGGCTGGGTGCTGTCAAGAGTTAACTTGTCTTGTCAAAGAATATTTAGAATAATAAAAAGTCTATGATGGGGTTGAAAACCATATAGTTTAGTCTTAAAATTAAGCTTAGTTGTTTAGGGATTAAGATGTTTTTAGGTCAAGATAGATGTTTTAAGTTAATAGAGATGAGATATTATAAATATTGATTTTCATTCAGAAATTTAGACCCAACAAGATAGGAAAGATGTTTAGTTCAAATTTGCCAAATACAAATAGCAAATCACTGTGAATGTAACATTTATAAAATTCCTGATTCTCTCATGATTCTTCCTACTCAATGTAGTTTATTTTATTCATGTGTAATAATATTAATATATATGTTAAAAAGAAAAATAATTTAAAAAAACTACCTAAAGGAAAGAAAGAAAGAAAAAGAAGAAGAAGAAGAAGAAGAAGAAGAAGAAGAAGAAGAAGAAGAAGAAGAAGAAGAAGA
>OU015748.1:12674067-12692532 GCA_907169655.1 Acomys percivali
GAGAGAGAGAGAGAGAGAGAGAGAGAGAGAGAGAGAGAGAGAGAGAGACTGAGAGAGAGAAGAGAGAGAGAGAGAGACTGAGAGAGAGAAGAGAAGGGAGAAAGGGAGCGGGAAACAGGATAAGAGAGGAGGACAAGGTGGGTCTGTCCTTTTATATAGCCCTGGACAGGGCCATGCCTCCCACCCCATGGAGGTAGGCAATGACATCACAGGTAGGTAGACTGAAGCAGAATCCCAGCAGCTATCCTTGGGAAAGACACAGGATTAAACATCATACTGTTTTTGTGTTTGCAGTGAAAGGAAAAATGAATATGTAAGTATTTATAGATTCATTGACTATTGTCAGTTTTTCTGTATTTAAGAAGTTGGAAATGAATAGAAAAAAATGAATAAATTTTTGTGACTACAGTATTGTTCTTGAAGTTTATTGGAAGAATGCATATTTAAGATGATGAGAACCCTGGCTCAGACAACATCCAGAAATGGTGTAGTGTAACTGGAAAGAAAGAATTGTCACAAAATGTACTGTGTAGAGTTGGAGAGAACGCTAAGCAGTTAAGAATCACACTGGCTGCTTTTCTAGAGAAGCCTGGTTAAATGGCTTTCACACACATAATGGTTCAAGAACATCTATATCTCCAGTTCTAAGGGATACAACATCCATTCCTGGCCACTCTGGCCTCTCTAACTTGGAGAAATAAAAATTATGCATAGGCATTTATGCTCTTAAAACATGCGTAAACATAAAATCAAAATTACAATGTATGAATTATTAGAACTGTCATATCCTTTGAATAAACTTGAGAAAAAAAAGAAGAAAAATACCTATAAAATTAAATCTTGTCAAGCTCTGAAGATTCAATTTCTTTCATGAATAAACGTTTACCTAAACCTGCCAGGCAAAGACTCATGACTACTTTAGATCATTTTCTAGGATAAAGCAGTAAAGTATACATTGTAAATACTTGTATCAATTTAGTGGCAATTCAACAGCTTCTTTCCAGTTTGCTTAGGCATCTGTGAACTGGTTGGATATTCAATGATAATTCACAATACTGAAGATAGACTAAGTGACTTTATTATGTAGAGGAAAATGTCCTTTAATAGCTACCTTAGTAGTCAGATCCTACTATAAAATCTAGTACAATCTATTAAAGAGCACAGAATTTCTGAGAACCTTGCAGTAAATATAAGAGAACTTGAAAGTTTTAAGTGACTGCAATAACTGAGTTAACAAATGTATAGGAGGTATTATTTATTCTTAGACCAAATGCAAAAAGTGAATTTAAAACAGTTTTAGAAGAATATGTATTTTTTTCTTCATTCTTTTATAAGAACACGCATCTAAATCAAAATTACTTACTAATCTGTAAACTTGAACAACAGAGGATGACTTGTCAACAGCCTAGCAATGCATGAGTAATGAAGTGATGAAAAACTCTCATTAAGTTATGAAATTACACCCAAATGGGAAGATAAATTTCAGGAGTAATGGCTGTACAAAACCAGATTTGTATCTAACTTTAGAAGACAGTACATCATAATAATGCAACTGTAAACCATATTAAACAATAACCGCCCTTGAAAATCTGGAATCTTAAGAGTGAATCGAGATAGAGGAAGATCAGCAAATAATCTCACTGCTTTGGCAGAGAATCCAAGTTTGTTCCACATTTCCCAAGTAAAGGAGCTCACAAATGCTTGCAACTAGCTCAAGGGCATCTGAAATCCTCTTATTGCCTTAATGGGCATATGTACATACATACTCTTAAAAATAGTAAAAATAAAAATAACATTTTAAAGGGAGGAACTTCAAACTTTCATGCCTGGGAACATGAAAGAACAATCAATTCAACAAAAGCTAATAGTCCAGTATATGCACTATTCCAAAGTATACTTCTTGAGGTCTGCACTCCTTTTGAACAGAATATTATGAAAAAAACACAATCAAGGATTTTAAAGGAAGCATAAAAATATGGCTGATATTGAGGCAGATGAAGCAGGCCTGAATAAAGCAAGATATATACCGTGTCTTAAATGTGGCATGGTGATTAATGGCACAGCCTTTGCAATCACAATGGCTTCATTTCAAATCATTCAAATCAGCCTTGCAAGCCGTGTCACCTTGGACTAAGTTTCTAAGTATTCCTGCTTTAGCGTCCTAATTTGGAAGATAGGGATATCATCATCTCTTCCTCATGTAATGACAAAATTTAAATGTCAGTATATATGAATGCTTATCACAGATAAAGCCTCAGACTGATTAAGTGCCTGGGATTGGCAGTGAGTAGAGACGTGAAGAAAAAAAGGCAATACTATAAAATTGGTGTAAATCTGATTTTAAACATATTTTTGGTTTTTGCTCCATGAATTCCATAGAATGATTTCTACACTACGTGATTTATCTAGCAAAATGTTAGGGTTTTATACTATCTGCACTTAAAAATTACAGCAATATTCTAAGTAGATTTTTAAAAACTCTCTAATAACAGATTCTTTCTTGTAGAGTTAAAAGTATTAAAAACACTTGATGACACTCCTTCCCTGTGACATTTAAAAGTCACTTTTAATATTTTATATTATCTCTCATGCTTAAACAATACAATATTTATTCTATATTAACAAATAAAGGATAGATTAAAACAAATTATTCACTATTGATGAAATTTACTCTTGTTAAGGAAATGCAACAAAAAACAAATTTGAAGGGAGTTGGAAAATATTAGTAAGGTGAGAAAGTAATATTTTATAGCCAGTGCTCAGAAAGGCTTGTGCAGGTCAGTTGATAACCATACATAAGTGCCACACCCAGGAGGCAGAACCAGTGGTGCACCTGGAGTGTACTGGATAGCCAGACTAGTGGAATTGATGAGATATAGCCTTCATAAGATATCTTGCCTCAAAAATGAGGTAGAAAGAAATCAAGGAAGACACTAGAGGACAACATCTGACCAATGAATGCACATTCAGATATGTTCTTGCATGCTTGCACTCTTATGTACACACACACACTGAACTTGAAAATAACATTTAAATAAAAGTGCTTACAAAAATCTATTATGTTTTCAGATCAGCTCTTAAAGTAACTTTGTTTGAGAACACTAAAGAAGGATTCAGAATTATAGCTCATTAGTACTTTTTAATGTTTTTAAATTTAATTCTTTAAATACAAAGCAATTTGTTCATATACGTTCACATCCAGTGACTTGTCCAGGTAATCTTCACTTTCCTATCCTTCCAACAAAATACAGTAAGGCAAAAATACCATAATAAACCATAAATCCACATACCAATGCAAAATATAAAGTAATTAGCTAACCAATAAATTAATTAATTACAAGCAGAATTTGTGTTAGCTAACTACTATGGGAATAGGGTCAGCCCTAGAGTGTGGATGCTATTTCAGTGACATTCAATTGAGGAAAACTAGTCTCCATTTTCTGTAGGTACCTTTTTCCTTATTGATGAGACATTGTATTTTTCATCTCAGGTCTTAATTTTGTCTAGTGTGTTCCTCTCTAGGTCCTGATCTTTCCACAGCCTGGGGGTTTATATATGCATCTATTCTGCTGCTCTGTAGGTTAGTGTTCAATGGGAGTCATATACCACCTCTGACTCCCACAGTATGTCTGCCTGCTCTTTGGCAAAAAATCCCAAAGCCTTGAGAGGAGGGCTTGGATAAAAATACCCCATTTAGTTGTAAGTATTCCAAAGGCTCTGCTTTTCTCTGAACATTTTCCAGTAATGATGTTCTATGTTAATGACCATCTTCCGAACAAAAAAGCTTTTCAGAAGAAATTTCCAAGGGTCCTCCTTTTAAAATTTTACTTTTTTTTGCATTTTTCATATTTATTTATCTATGTTTATTCACTTTACATCTTGGTCATAGCCCCATCCCTCCTCACCTCCCAGTCCCAGCCTCTCTCCCACATTCCTCTCCCATATTAGTATTCACTTCTCCTTCTCCTTGCTTAATTTTGTCTATAAAAGGGAGGCCCCTCTTCCCTTTCACTGCAGCTCGTCAAGTCATACCAGGAGTGAGTATCTTCTCTCCCCCTGTGGCCTGGCAAGGCCATCCTGCCAGGAGGAAATAATGGAAAACCTGGCAAGAGAGTCCAGGTCAGAAATAGGCCCCACTCCTCTTACTAGAAAACCCCCATAAAGCCTGAGCTGTCCATCAGGTACATCTAAGTAGGGGACCTATGTCTAGTCCGTGCAAAGTCCTTGGTACCTCAATCTCAGCAAGCCCCTCTGGGCCCTAATTAGTTGGCTCTGTTGGCCTTCTTGTAAAGCTTCTGTCACCTCCAGGTCCTTTTCTACTTCCCCCCACTTTTCCACAAGAGTCCCTATGAATTACCCAATATTTGGCTTGGAGTCTTAGCATTGGTTTCCCGGTTCTGCTGGCTGGAGCCTCTCAGAGGACAGCTCTGCTAGGCTCCTGTGTACAAGCAAAGCAGTGTATCTTTAATAGTGTCACACATTGTTTGTCTCTTATGGGATGGATCTTGGTTTGGGTCAGGCTTTGGTTGGACCTTCCCTGAGTATCTGCTCCATCTCCTCTTTATCCCTGCACATCTTGTAAGCAGGGTGAATTTTGAGTTGGAGAGTTTTGTGGATGGGTTGGTGTTCCCTTCCCTCTACTAGGAGACTTCTTTAGTTAGAGGGTACCTCTTCAGTCTTTATGTCCCCTGCTACTAGGAATCTCTGCTAAAGTCCCTCTCATATTCCCCCAGGAGCCTACTGTGACTTAGGTCTCCAGCCCAAAAGATGCTGCATTATACAACAAAGACACTGTGTAAATATGTTCATATCAGCCTTATTTGTAAGAGCCAGATCTGGAAACAATCTAGATGTCCCTCAACCACAAAATGAATAAAGAAACTGTGGTACATTGACTCTGCTATTAAAAAAAAAAAAAGCAATCATGAAATTTGCAAGGAAATGGATGGAACTAGAAAAGAACATATTTAATGAGCTAACTCAGACCCAGAAAGACACAAATGGTATGTACTCACTTATAAGTGGATTTTAATAGTATAGTACAGGATAAACATACTGTAATGAACAGACTCAAAGAAGATAAGTAACAAGGATGATCCAAGGGAGGGTGCTTAAATGTTTCTCAGAGAGGGAAATAAACTAGACAGAGGAAGTGGTTGAAGAGGAGGAACCAGGTAGAAGAGAAAATACAGAGATATAAAGGGTGGAAATCAGACTTGGGGAGAGTGGGGGCGGAGGATAAATGTCTGTAGAGATGTAATATGAATAAATTAATAAAAAATGTCAAAAAAATGTCTGTAGAGAAGAGAGAAACTGTGGACAAGAGTATCTCTATGAAACCCAGTCCTCTGGGTATAACAACTTGCCTCGATGAATCATTTTGTTGTTATGTTCCTTTAGCAAAATAATAATGGTGGCTTTTTTTCCTCTAGGATCTATGACCTATCTAATCTCAGTGTTAGGTATTGGTTCCATCTCATGAAGGAGGGCTTAAATGTAATAAAAATGTGCTTTGTTACTTCTAAAATATTTTTAAGCCTATTTTCCTCAGTATATCTTGTAAGTAGGTTGCTGTTGTAGGTACCAGAGTTTGTTGCTTTTTAAAGGGAATTTTAGGGTACTAGTCATTCAGATGTTCATACATCAGAACATTGAGCACAGACAGACTCTCTCCTCTCTGCCACCCACTGGCACAGGTGACACAGTAGCCAGGCTGCAATGACTCGAGGGTCAGGCTTAATTAAACCTGCAACAATGTAATATGCCAAGTATTTGACAGCAAATAAATAGATAAAAGAAAGTATACTGAGAAGAGAGTAAATGAACTTTGTATTTCATACATAAGATGAAGTGGAAGCTTCTGGTTTCTTTGAAGACTCAGTTGTACCATGTGATGTTTTCCCGAGGCATGTCTTGTGAGAGGACATGTGAAATTTTGCTGGGAGCAGTCATGTGAGAGGGTGCATGATGCTTGGAAGGAGTACAAATAGAATACCAGAGATAGAGGGACATTTTGAATTGCTATGCTACCTTGCAATGAATGTTTTGCTCGTCTTTGCTGATCTTCCCTGGTGTTCCCTTCACAGCTAGAACATCCCAGAGAATTTTTCATGGTACTCTAACTGATCCTGGCTACTTCTGCTGACTCATGCTGATTCAGTGGAGCCTTGCTGTTTCTACTGGATTGTGATTCCTCTACAGATTCATTTGCTGGTCAGAGTTTGCTATTTGCCCGGACTTCTAGTATCCTGACAAAGCAAAGAAGAATTGACCCAAGGAAGTCTGTCTGTTTAAACAGGTTATTAAAAATTCAGTAAATTCAGACTATAAATTATGAAACCTTGGTTCCCAGATAAGAATTCTTTGGTGAAGCCAGGCAGGGTGGTACACTTCTATAATCAGAGCACTCTAGGAGGCAGAAGCAGGTGTATCTCTGTGAATTTGAGGTCACCCTGGCCTACAAATTGAGTCCAGGATAGCCAGTGTTACACAGGGAAATCCAGTCTTGGGAAAAAAAATTTTGGTGAACATGCAAAGTTGAACAACCGTGTTTGGGCCTGAGAATGAAGAAGAATTAACTAAACTTTTTAAAATTGCACATCTGTAGGTGCCAATTTTTTTTCTTATTATTGTATTTGCTTCTTGCAAAAGCTCTGATATGCAGAACTAATAAATTCTAATTCATAATTGAGGAAGTAAAAGCTCAGAGGTAGACTGACTATATCCAGATCAGTGTTTTGATATGTCTGGGACTTTCAAACAGCCTTCACAGCATTGGCCTCTGCCCACAATGAAACTTCATTTGGATACTTTGGAAGATGTGCATTATTAGCACGTCATTGTATTATACATTGCACAATATAATAAGTTTATTATATTCTTGTGACCACATTGTATTGTGATATTATTAAATTAGTGTTGTTTCTTCAAAAAAACCCCAAACAAACAAACAAACAAACAAACAAAAAAACTGGTCCACAACCCCCTTTTCCTATTAAGATTCTTATTTCCCTTCCTCTGGTTGGTGGGCTAGAAGTGAGGTTTAAGTGTTTCCGAACCCTAAATAAAGTAGGTTTTGAGAACTCTAAGCCTACAATAAGGTCATCAAAATCCTGTGTTAACTGTAATTCTTAAATGGCTTATAATAAATTTTGACCTCTACATTTTCTTTGAAAAATTAAATTTTACCTCAAGATACTGCCACCATGTATAAAAGCACATGTGCATATCTCAAAAAGAGACATACCTTGTATGTAAAAAAAAAAAAGAAATAAAGAAAAGAAAAAAGATATTATATTCCTCAGTTTTACAGTCAGCATGATGTTTGCATTTATTTCTGCTACATTCAGCAGCGCTGTGTAATGGATTCATGAATTCTATTAAAAAGTTTTGCTTTTAATTTTTGCTTAATCATTGTGTGGGGGGAGGAGAATGTTTGTGTGTGGAAAGAATGGCATACATGTGTCATAACGTGTGTAGATTTCAAAGTACAACATATAGGAGTTCCTATTCTTTTGCTACCATGCATGCTGTAGCCCTTGAACTCAGGTCTTCAAGACTGGCAAGTACACATCAATAAATATTTTCTCCACAAAATATTCTGATCATTTTTTCTACTAAAAGTTTATATTATAAGCTTATATTTAAAATGATGATAAACTTTATACTCAACATGGATGTATGCAAATATTAAATCTTAAAATCCCTTGTGCTGGGGACCTGACTCAAATACTATAAAGGCTTTTTGAAGAGTCCTGGGGTCCTGAGGTCTCTCCCCAGTATTGAGGAGTATAAAGGTGTGAGGGCCGCTGGATCTTGTCTGATGTCATCCTGGGTCATGGTTCACTGAAGTACCTAACCTCAAGGGCTTAATAGTAAGAGTTATAGAGTAAGAAACTAGATGTTCTCTGATGTACACACACACGTGTGCACACACACAAACATGCACACATGCACGCATGCACGCACAAATACACACACACCAACTAAAAGGTTTTTAAGAAAGAAAATTATAGTGACATGTCACAGTTGGACAAATGAATACATGAATGTTAATTTTAAGTTAAGTAGAGAAATATAAACACTGCACTTTATTTTTGCCACAATAGCTCATAATAAGAAAAAAGAGAAAACAAAAAAACATGAAGTTGAGTCAATAGGCGAAATCTGGGAAGAGTTGAACGAGGGACCTGTGATCAAAATATATTGTAAAAATGTTTGAATGAAATAACTTATATGAAGTAAGTAAAAATTCAAATCTTAGAAAAAAGAATTAATGCCTATTTCAGCTTGTTTGATAATAAATGCTCATTTTCACTGCAGTGCAGTGTCCCATAGAAAAGAAATACTTTAAAAACATCATGTTTGATAAAACTATACTGTGAGGAAATGGTTGGCATTTAAATTAAAATGTAATCTCAGCTACAAAAAGATCGATATTCTTTCCCTGGGTATTTTCCAGCGTGGTACATGTTTCTGTTCACTCTTTTTCCTGCACTGTATTTTGCTCCATTCATATGTGGATGGTCTGCATTTCTTCTAACTATACCACAGGAAGAAATTGCCAGATATTCTAGATGATTTTAAATGTTTTACACAGCGTGCGTGACAGTGTAATAGGATAGTGGATGTCTAGAGATTGTTTGTCCCAAATGTTGTTAGTCTTGTTTTGAGGTGGTATAAGTGGGCAGCTGCTGTTACAAAGTTATTCACTGACTTGTCAAAAAAAACCCAAAACAATTTGTCCATTTTGTATCTCCTCATCACATTCATTGTATTTGTCCTGTTTTCTCTGAATATCATACCTGGACTCCAATTTTTAGAACATAAAAAAATGAATAAAAACTAGAAAAAAATGAGTGGAGATAGGTTTTACTTGAAAGTTTAGTTTAATGTCTAACAGGATTCTGTCATAAAGAATCTCTGTAGTATAACACTGACAAGTTTTTTTTCACTTTCATAGCCTTTTTGTCAAATCAAAAAGAACCTTGGGAAATCTATAAACACAAAGGAAACACCATAAAATTACAAGATAGTCCTATAATTATAAGTAAAGTGTAAAAATATAAACTAGTATACTTGTGTATTACAAAGAATAATTCATAGTCAGTCACTTTAAATATTTCTTCATATGAAAATGAAGCTTCAGAGAAAGAAGAAGCTGAGTACAATCTACCCACTTTTACAAAACAGTGAAGTCTATTTTGTGTTAAAGTAATTCTCTTCCAAATATATAACCCGTTTTATTTTTATGCTTTTTTTTCTTGAAGAAATTCTTTGGGGGAAAGCTGACTCTCAGTACAAGTAGGCAGTTGCCAAATGTTTTCATTGTATTTGTTTGCCCATCTCCTATATTTCTCTTACCAAGAGTCCCAGTGTGATGTCCTCACATCTATCCCAATCCCCTAGTAAGTGAAGACTTTCATGGGACTTGCCTTTTGGGCTGGTGTCCAAATATAAGTGAGTATATACCATGTGAGTTGTTCTGCTTCTGGGTTAACTCACTCAGTATACTCATTTCTAGTTCCATCCATTTGTGCACAAATTTTGGAATTTCCTTGTTTTTTTTACAGCTGAGTAGTATCCTGTAGTGTAAATGTACCACAGTTTCAGTTTCTTTATCCATTCTTCAACTGAGGGACATTTAGGTTGTTTCCAGGTTCTGGCTATTATGAATAAGGCCACTATGAACATGGTTAAGCACATGTCTCTATTGTGTAATGGAGGATTTTCTGGGTCTTCAACTAATGCCAGCCTAATTATTTCTGATATGAATTTCATTTCATGACAACCACAAGCATATTGTCTATGAATATAGTTTCTATCACTTTCAGTCGGAGGGAAACCTGAAAAATAAACCTGAAAATAAACAGACTTATTTATGGATCTTCAAAAATGATATATGCATACTACCATTTATGAAATATTTTATGGCTGATCACAGAATCTGAGGGCATCACGTAAAGAAAAATAAGAAACCTCGATGTTGTCAATGCAGAGCAGAGCCTCATTCCTTAATATCAGGTGATGTAAGCCAATCTCTTAATTCCAAATACAAATAGGAAATACTTAACAGAAGGAGCAGACCGATGACATGTTTTGAAAGGCCAACATTTACATACAGAAGAAAAAAATTATAAAACCTCACTTTTAATATGGCATTATTAATTTGCTCTGTGTGTGTTTGTGTGTGTGTGTGTGTGTGTGTGTGTGTGTGTGTGTGTGTGTATTTGTGCTTGTGGCATGTGGACTTGGACATGCCACAACACAAGTGTAATGGTTAGACAAAAGTTAAGAAAGTTGAATCTGTCTTTACACTATATAGATCTTTGAGATGTAACTCAGTGTTCAGGTTAACTGCTGGAGACTGATGAGAACTATTCACAGAAATCAGGAACCAATCAAATTCAGAGTTTTAGACGTCAGTCAAAATTGGATACAATATGACTCTATCACCTAAGGTTCAGAAGTTATTGCTTCAGACATGGTGGAAAGATTGCTAGGCTGCAGCAAGAGGAAGTTGTTGTGAAATTCTGGTTCCCAAAAATATTAGAAGCTACACCCATAAAATTTTACCAACATTATGGCCTAAACATGAGGTATACAGGATAATAACAACAGACATGCTATAATGGACCAGGAAAGTGACATGACACTTAAAGCCAACCAGGTATTACAGTTAAATGAGAAATCTGAGAGCAGAAAAATAGTCTTCTCTAGGTATGAGTATACTAATTGTATACTCATATACTATGTAATTCCAAAAGGTCAGACCCAAGTACTTGTTGATACAAGTAACATTATACACACTGGGCATATTGCACATATGTATTAAGAAAAAATACATATATTGAAAAACATGTCATAAGGTAGAAAGAGATTAAAGGAGAGTATGTGGATGTGAGGGGAGGGAAAGGAAGGAGAAATTGATATAATTATGTTATAGTTTAAAAAAATAAAATTAAGCCAGGCATAGTGGCACATACCTGCAATCCAGTGCTCCAGGAGGCTGATATGGGTGGATCTTTGAGTTTGAGGCCAGGCTGGTCTACAAAGAGTTCCAGGACAGCCAAGGCTACACAGAGAAACCCTGTCTCAAAAATATTAATTAATTAATTAATTAATTAATTAAATGCAGGTAATACTAGAGTTTATCATGTTACAAGAAAATATTAAGTACAGACATAGAATATTTTCATGTAATCAAGTATATTCTCTTCTAAAATGTCAAATAACATAAAAACAAAAGACTAACTATGTGTGTAAGTCTCCATGTTTACTTACTGGGCCAAACTCTCTCAATATGGCCAAAAGGACTGTAACCAGCCCCGGTTTGGGGGGGCAACAGCAAGACTGAGCCTATGGAAATTTGATTGAGAACAATCAGGCCTTTTGTACCTTTATCAGAAATAGAATATAGTGACAATTTCCAGGATGAACACAGGTGTAGTTGCCAGGATAAAATGCAAGCTATGTAGAGTGCAAATCAAAATGACTCTGAGATTCCATTTTACAGCCATCAAAAACTCAAGTGACAGCACATGCTGGTGAGGACATGGAGAAAGTTGAACACTTCATTGCTGGTAAGAATGCTAACTTGTACAACCACTTTGGAAATCAATATGGCGCTTTCTCAGAAAATTGGGAATAGAGCTACCTCAAGACGCAGCTATTCCACTGCCTGGAATATTCCCGAAAGATTCTCCACTACACAACAAGGACATTCGCTGAACTATGTTCATAGCAGCCTTATTAGTAATAATCAGTAATTAGTAATAGTCAGAATCTGACTTCTTCTTGTCACACTGTATCAACAGCAACCAGGAGCAACAGGAGGGTAGCATCAGCCACCTTCTTCTTTTTCCAAGGCCCCAGGCACTCTTTGGTTCTGGCTTTTATCCGCACTGATAATGACCATACCCCTGCAGGAAGAAGTTCACAACTGACAAACATCATGTATCCACTTAGTATGCAGTTATCCGCTGTGGACAAACTGGAGCAGCCCCCATGTCCCACACCTGGGATTAAAACAAAATCATGTTTACTAAACTAAAACTTCCACAGCAAGCAATATCTGATTTCCTCTTTTATTTTCTTTAACCTGATCTTAATAAAATTTGAGGTATTGAGAGTGCCTGGAAAATACAATGAAAGAACAGAATTCACAATACTATATTCTTCCTTTTAAATTTTTCTGTATTGATCATTTAGAGTATATAAAACTGGCTGGACATCTGGATACAAGCTATCAAAGTAAATTTTCTGCTTAATTATAATTGTATATAGCACTTTATCCTTTGATTTCCTGAAAATATCCTCACTGTGATTTCACACTGAGATATTAACTTGTCCAACCTACAGTTCACAAGTGCAAGTCATTACCATGACCCCCTTCTGATCACCTGAAGATGCTTCTGTATTTTCTCATCAGTTTATTGTATTGTTATTAATAGATACCAATATAATCTCAAATATTTTAGAGCAAATATTTTATCTCAAATACAGATATATGTCCACTCTATTCTTAATGTTGAAAATGTGGGTATTTTTAGGATTCTGATTCAGTCTGCCTACATACAATGTCATTGCCTACCTACCTTGGGAGCATGGCCCTGCCCAGGGTTGTATAAAGGACAGTCCTACCTTGCCCTTCCCTTTCACTCTTCCTCTCTCTTCCTCTCTCTTCCTCCATCTCTGTCCCTCTCTCCTGCTTGCTCTCTGGGGTACCCATCCCCCCTTTCCTTCTCTATTCATGTTCGTTTAATAAACTTTACATCATATAATATCTGCTGCCTGGAACCTTTTTATCTTCTTATCATATTGTTATATTAAACATAAAATTGGTGCTCATTATCTTGTTGCCTTATACATTTTTAATTAGAAAAATTATTATTCATACACAGAATTTGTGTGCATCATTTAACTCTCCATATTTCCTCTGTTTTGAGGAATATTTCCTATAATTTGAGAGCTTTCACAATTATTTGAAATATTTTTATTATTCAACTCATTTGTGGATCATGAACAAATTATCAGATGTGTGTTGCCATGTTATTAGATATTATCTGAATTCATTCATCTTTTCCATCTTTCTTATCTTTATATTACTATAATTTTATAGTACAATTTATTGAACAACTGTGGAGTAGAATTATGTAGATTTTCTTAGCTACCTGAGTGCTGACTCTTCTTTTCCAGAGAATTAACTTGATTTGGGACCCTGCTCTCATTTTAATATATTGTTACATTTCCCGGTGATTTTGAAACAAAATTGTCTAGTATACATAAAATCTTACCAGAGCAATAAAACTGAAACTTTCATCACTTACTAATTTTATATGGTCTTTTTATAGCACAGATAGTTGAACATTTTTTTCTTAAAAGTCTACAAACAATTGTTTGTAGGCTATATAAGGAAGTGAGGAAAATTGACTTCCTTATTCAATAATTTTAGTTGATATTGTGGGCTTTATTTTTTTGTTTTGTTTTATTAATAGTACTTTTTATAGTGAGGCATCGTTCATTTATATTTGTTAAAAGAATTTCAGCATTTATCACAAACATGTATTTGTGTTTTTAAGTAACTGAGTAAAATAATAAAGCAGAAATCGATAGTTCAAACAATACCTAAGTACCAAAAGGATTTCAGCTTGTGTTATCGTGAATATAGTAAATCAGCCTAGCAGAGTGTTTCTGTCCTTTAATAGCACAAAAGAACACAATAAGAACTGCCAAGAATCTTCCGATTCCATAAAAATAAGTTTAATTCTAGATATAGTGGTATAGAATTTAAATATAAGATTATTTTTCACATATATCATATATATATACGTATATACATATATACACATATACATATATATATATATATATATATATATATATATATATATAAAACTCTAATATGAGGTATTGTACCATATAACTCAATTATAATACAAGGGTTACTTCCAATACTTTGAAAGTGCTATTGCAGGCTGTTTAGGATAAATAAGTTATACAAGTTCATTGTTAGTTGAGCAAATCATGGTCATGTCAAATACTAGTCTACTTTTATCTCAAGAATATACATCTTAGTTGTGGCAGATAAGGTAGGATAGTTAGAAAAGGTCTTCAAAAACCCCAAAAACTGCAGAACATGGCATGCAAAAATGTTCTTATTATTTTAAACATTCACTAGCAATTAGACAGATTAACTCCTGGCAAGACCCAGGCTACCTCAAAGAGGATGATGAGCATCAAAGAACCGCCTTTTGGAGATGGCTTCAAATGTGGCAAACAAGCCACTGGGCAAAATGTGCTCATTTCTACCACAGACAGAATTCTTCCTAAAAAATGTTAATCTTGGATGCAGACAGACTTGACAGCCAAACTCTGCCAAGACAGCATAAGCAAGTCCTCAATTGTTCCTCCTTCACAAATATATCTGTCAGATATAGTGGTCCAGAAGGCTGAAGAAGAGTTTCCAACGTTACAGGGGGTTTTGGGTGACTATTCAGGTAGCAAATTGTCTCTGTCATCTTCTCATTTGGAAAGCTACTAACCTGCACTCCCAGAATACTCAGGTAATCAAGTTTATTCTTTCTCAAGTTTCTGATAGAGTTGAAGACCAGGTAGCTTAGTTTTACAATGAAGCTTGGTTGTTTAGGGGTTAAGATTTTTTTAGTCTAGATAGATATTTTAAGTTAATATGACAAGATGTGACGGAGATTGATTCACATTCAGAATTTTACATACACCATGACAGGAAAGGTGTTTCTTCAAGGCTGTCGAATACAAATAGCCAAAACACTAAGAATTTAACATACATATTCCTGATTGTGTCATGATTCTTCTTGCTATAGGTAGTTTATTGTAAACATGTGTAAAATATAAATGTATATGTAAAAAATAAAAATGTTTAATTAAAAAAGACTGGATACTAGCTGCTATTATAGTCGATAAAGTGTTACTGTGTTGTTCATCATCCACAGTTTTCTTAATTTAAGATTTATGGTATGGTAATTATTCCTTACTATTTTCATAGTAGTACTTAATTGAATTTACATAATTTATCTATTCTTTACCATCTACTCACTTTTCTAAACTTTGACTATGTTTCTAATGACAATATAATCATGTCTCTATAACTACTAAGGTATTTATAGGCTTGAATATTATAATTGCTTCAAAATTATAAAACAAAACCTATGAATCCATATTAGAGTAACTAAAATGGCAATGAAATTGAAACTTCATCCTATATGCATCAAAATGTGTTTTCAATAGACTATTTTAAATGCAAGTTATCCATAAATCAAAATAAAGATACCAAGTACCTAACATAAAGCATTGAAAGTCATGAAACCATATAATGAGGATTCATATACTATGCTGCACTTTGCATTCAACTGCATGAATTTTGCTAAATTAGGGGACGTTAGGAATAATTGTGTGCCAGTGTCTCTTTCTATAAATATGCTAGTAGATATCTGACATGTAAGATTTAAGCAGACTAAGTAACCATGGAAACAATATCACTTGTTATAAAATTATGTTGTAAAATTCTATGTATGTGAAATGTAAAAATAATTGGATGTAAAGACCAAAATTTAATGACTGTAGATATAGTATAATAATTTCTATTTCTAAATATAACCTTATAATATGTAGTTATATAATCAAGTTTCAGATGTTGCCCTAAATTAGGAAGTTCGAAAATTGAAATATTTACATGGATAATCTTAAATGCAACATTAAAAACTATATAAAATATCTAAATAACACAAAGACATTTCATGTAGGTATGTTCAATGAACATATATACAGATAATATATATTTACCAAAATAAGAAACCTAGACAAACTTACAAGACACAAATATTGCATTGCTCTTTTATTTATGAAAATCCTTTGAAATCCCTCTAAACACCTCAGAAGGCAGACATATTAAGACATATTCATAAAAAAGCAGTAACCAACTGAATGAGCCATTCTTGATCTTTTATAAAGTCAAAACTAAATAAAATATAAACAAAAAATATCATGGTATGTACCAGCTTATAAGCCTATGCTAGCTATATAGTACAGGATAAACATACTACCATGCACAGACCCAATGAAGCTAAGTACCTTGGAGGACCAAGTAAGGATGCTTAAATATCACTCAGAAGGGGAAATAGAATAAACAATGTGCTATTGAAGAGAGGGAACAAGGTAAGAGAGGGAGCATAGAAAGAAAGAAATGTGGGGAAGAGACCTTGAGAGAGCCAGTGTGGGAGGAGATAGGGCTTTCAGATTGAAGAGAAACCTTGGGTGGAGGCATCTCTGTGACAAGCTGGAGACCAACTACAGGGCAGGCTTCAGGGAGGACATGAGGGCGACTCTAGCTGAGAGTCTTAGTAGCAGGGGTCATGGAGACTGAAGACGCCACCCTCTAACTAGACAGGACTCTTAGTGGATGGAGGAGAGTAGCAGCTGACCCATAAATACTATGACCAAAAATATATTCTGCCTACAAGATGTGCAGGGATAAAAATAGAACAGAGAGTATTGGCTCAACCAATACCTGGCCGAACCTGTGACCCAAGCCATGAGAGCGAGCCAACTCTTGCCATTGTTAATGATACTCTGCCATGCTTGCAGACAGAGCCGTAGCATAGTCGCGCCCTTGGAGGCACCAACCAGCAGTATAGTGAAAAAGATACTTAGATTCATCAGAAGTATGGGGTGATGGATAGATGGGAGAGGACAGGAGCTCCACAAAACTAACAGTGCCAACTAACCAGGGACAAGTGGGGCTTACTGAGATTAAAACACCAACCAAGGACGAAAAATGGACTGGACTCAGGCCCCCTACACAGATGTTGCAGATAGGCATATTGGGCTCCAAATGGGTCCCCTAGTAAGGGGACCTGGGGCTGTCTCTAACATGGACACCATTCTCTACTTTTTGATCTCTTGCCTCTGGAGGGGCTGCCTTGTCTGGCCAGAGGGGAAGAGGATGCGCTCAGTCCTGATGCAACTTGGTGAGCTGGGGTGGGTGTGGAAGAGGTGGAATAGGGGAAAGAGATAGGGGGTTTAGTGCCAGGAAAAAAGGGAGGTGGCCAAGATCAGCATGCAAAGTGAATAGATATAAACAAATTTAAAAAGATAACACAGGAAAAGGAAAAAGAAAAATTCAACCCATTTTGATTACAAATCTATGAGAAATATCAATATATAATTTGATGACCAAAGTATTTCCAAAATATTACCTAAATAGTTTTGACTACAATGTTACATTATTTGAACTAAATTTTGAGTATTTGATAGGTTATTTTGCTTCCTCTTCCTCTCTCTGTCTCTTTCTGTCTCTCTCTCTCTCTGTCTCTCTCTCTCTGTCTTTCTCTGTCTCTCTATTTGTATCTCTCTCTGTCTCTCTGTCTGTCTCTCTGTCTCTGTCTCTGTCTCTCTCTGTCTCTGTCTCTGTCTCTGTCTCTCTCTGTCTCTCTCTCTCTCTCTCTCTCTCTCTCTCTCTTTCTCTCTCTCTCTCTCTCTCTCTCTTCGTGCCCTGGTGCCCTCCTGACCCTTTTTTTCTCCCCCATGATCATTTAATAAATCTCATATAATAATAATAATAAAAGGAAATCAATTGGCTTCTGCTTGGCAATAAACATAGAACCTGTACTTGTTTTCTACCTGTGATCTATTTTAATATTTTTGCCAATTTGAACATCTCTGAGGAAAACAATTTTCTGGATGAAGAACTTATGGTTTCAAGCATTTCTTCCTATAGTCCTGTCTTCTTTGATTTCAAGCCCACGTCATATATTCCTTGCCAACAGAATATTGAGCATATAATAGAAGATGTTCACTTCTTGTCACACAAGAGGCATGGACTGAGACACACAGAAACAAGGGCAAGGCCGAGCCCTACCTTGATCCTCCAAAGTCAGTCCTGCATTCTAAGTTTCCAAATTCTCCTCAAATAGTGCCACCTATGTGAAGGCAATCCTCTGTCCAGCTCATAACATGACACAGAAAATGCTAAAAAAGAAAAAATAAATAAGTGTTCACTGTAATTGCAGTATTACTATTCCTGAAAATATAAGATGTCACTTTTCCTTAGAAATATTCATTTATTTTTTTCAACTTTTGAATTTTAAACTTATTTAAAATATCTAAAACCTTTTACAAAAAAAATATTGCTGATATCAATCTAAGTTATAATGCCATGAAATTAAGAAAGTCACCAATTTTTTGAAAACTGGATGCTAATAGTGATTTTTAAAAATTATTTCTTTTATTTTTGAGATTATTATATAATTATTTAATTTCCACAGCTAGTTCTGTGCTCCAAACCAATTTATTTTATTTTTTAAAATAGTTCCATTCTTTAAATTGTTCATATATTTCTACAATGATTTTTGTTTATATTCAAGCAGCACTACCTCCCTCAAATCTCCTGAGTGACCCACATTCTTTCTCTTGTACAACTTCATGTCC
>OU015748.1:12711335-12731902 GCA_907169655.1 Acomys percivali
TGTGTGTGTGTGTGTGTGTGTGTGTGTGTGTGTGTGTGTGTGTGTGTATGTGTGTGTGTGTGTGTATGAGTTAAATCCGCAATCCCTCGCCCTCGACTCGGTACCGCGGTGGCGCGGGCGCCACATTTACCCACTCAGTAGCTCCTCATAGGTCCTGAATAATTTTCTAAACATCTACGCGGATAGTTTTTAAAGTATTTGAATAATCTTATATTAGTTCTGTAGAAAACTTCACCACTTCTATTAATGTATTTTTAGACATGACAAGAGATTGTGAATCATCATAGCTACGTTTGGAAAGAAGACCCCAAAGAGCCCCTACATCTGGTGATTAGGAGCAGGTGTATGGGTTCTGAAACTCGGGTAATTATTTAAAACTTCCTATGGAACAATTTTTTGTGTGCCTCAGACACACATATGACTCATTTTGAAAGTCTCCAGTTTATTCTTCCTCGGGAGCTAGGCAACTTTATTATGGACATCGTGAAATCACTGGGGCCATGAGCGTTGCTCAGCTGCACTAGCATCTTGTCAATGCCTCCAGTTTCTGCTACTTCATGTGCTCACAAAATATGCCCATGCCTCTAGTACACAGTATAATACAACATTTCATAGAGGATTTTATGCTATTATTTATATAAGTTTTGAGATTAGAATATAAATACATTATCTCTTTCTTCCATCCCCACAGTCTTATTTACCTCCCTCCTCACACTCTTTCATTTTCCTTGCTCTCTCTCAAAATCATGGCTTCTTTTTCAACAATTATTAATATATATTAATATATATATATATACTCCTACATACATAAATATAATCATCTCAGTCTGTATCATGTCTATTATATGTAACAAATTGATAGAGTATTTTTAACTCATTTTGCTAAAAAATGAGGGGATAAATTTTTTCCTCAAGGAAGAGCATACCAATTAGCTACCTCATAACAAATGATGAGCCCAGAAAACATACATGCAAGTAATATAATAAAGTCTGATAATATTGTACTATTGTATTTAGGAATATATGTATATATGTATACATATATGTATGCACATATATGTAGTTCTATGATATTTCTAACACTTTTAAAAAACAGAAATAAAGTTTGACAATATTCCTTGAAAGCATTCACAGAATGGAATATAGTTCATTAGATAGAGTGCCTGCCTAGCATAAAAGAGCCTTGAATTTGGACCAGGAGCTTTACTCAGAGTGATGGTACATGCGCTCGAAACCCAGGGTTTAAGGAGTAGAAGTATTATAATTAGAAATTCAAGGTTATGCTACATTATAGAGGTAGTCCTCATCACTGAAGGCCTCTATCAAGTTACTAAAAGTAAGCAAAGAAAATAAACAAATAAAATGCTGTCAATATATAGCCTCAAACTTATTCATATAAAATATGAATGATGCAAAAATAAGCTGATAACAGAAGAAACGAGTTACAGTTAGGTTACTTCCATATCCCAAACTTCCATATCTCAGAGAAGACCTGACATTATGTTATAAGCAACTCATAAAGTCTGAAGTATCGTTGTTTCATGCAGTTTAATGCTGTATGAGTCATACCTTGGTGTTCACATATGTAAGGAAAGTTTCTGTCACTGTTTCAACTCTTATATTAAATATTGACTGTTCATCTAACAAAATACAAACAAGTCTGAGGAAGTCCCCTGCTCTCCCCACCCCTTTTCCATGTGGAGAATGAGCTGTCCATCCATTGTCTACATCTGAACAAGAGGTCTAGGCTTTCTGCTAACAACGACCTTGGTTGGTGGATTAGTTTGTGCAGCCCCCTTGCTTCCAGATCTACCAGTCGTGATAGTCACCTTGTGGAGCTTCTGACATGCCCCCCACCATCTTCCATCCCCCATCTTTTTCATACAGCTGGCAACTCTTAACCAAGAGTATGCTTTGAGTCTCTGTATCTGTCTTGATCCGATCTCCTGCTAGGCAGAGTCTCTCAGAGGACATCTATGTCTGGCTAATATCCACTTAAGAGATTATATACCATGCATGTCTTTCTGGGTATGGGTTACCTCACTTAGGATGATTGTCTCTAGTTCCATCCATTTGTCTGCAAATTTCCAGATGAGACCTGATAGACTGTGGTCAGATGGTGTGGGAGGAGGACGTCACCTGTCAGAGGTCTAGGGAAGAGGAATTGGGTAGAAGAGGGACAGAGAGTGGTAACAGGAAGATAAGAGTGAGGGGATTGCAATCGAGACACTGTAAATAAATTATAACAAACAAGTCAGTACTGGCTTCATCTTAGTAGCTTGATAACCTTACGAACATGTATAAGTTACTATTCAGCAAATTCTGCTTTTGACCAAGGCTTCACCTGACCTCTAGAGATGTATAAAGTAGTAAAATTATCATATACCATACAATTTTAAAATGTATACACTTCTAAGGAATGGAAGTAAATGGAAGGAGGAAGATGGCAGGAGGTACAAGACATCTCTAGGCAAACAAAGGAAAGGGATGAATTTCCATGTGAACAGAACTTGTAGAAAAAGGCAGCTTTATCTAAGTACAAAACCCACTCTTGGACAAGAAACAAGCCTTGTTTTTGTTAAATGGCTTCAGGGCTCTGAAATTTCAAGAGCCACGGTGTTGTGAAAAGAAGCAGAACAATCTTTAAAAGTAAATGAACTTTTTCTTTTTGGATTGTAGACAGCCATTACATTTCTGCTTGAACACTGGAGAAAAACATAATAAGGTATTCCAAAATCAAAAACAAAAGTATGTATATTTGTAATAGCATACGTCAACTTTCAAGACAGGACAGCAACCAATAGTGTATATTCTAGGATACATTTTTATATAAAGTTGGATTTTTTTACTCTGTAAGGAAAATAGAAAACTGATTTGTGATTGGTAGAGGTTTGGATATTAAATAACTTCTTTGTTACAGTCTTCTATTGAATGTTTGGTCCCTAAAGCAGCCGTTTTCACAGTAGGGGATTATGGCATGGCTACAGGATAAAACCCCTACTTGTAATGACTAAATACAAATCTATTGAGAGCTTGCAATTTGAAGGCCTGCTTCAGAGTTGGTATTATGCCAGGAAGTGGAGCACAGTGAGAAGCAACCATTGTACTTTCACTGCTACCTCTTCCTTTCCATTTCTCTGACTCTTGAAAACAATGAGTTAAAGTTTGCTTAGCCCCATGTTAACTTCCATGGTGTACTGCCTCCTCATAGCAGGGGACAACAGAATTAAGTGGCCATGCACAGAAAACCCTAAACTCATGAAGAAAACAAAAACAAACCCTGCTTCTTTTAAACTGTTCTCTCTGGTATATGTCACAGATGAAAAATATGTACAAAATAGTGATTATTAAGTTAGATCTCAAGATCTCAAGTTAAATTATATATATATATATATATATATATATATATAATACAATTTGAAATTAAAGTGTTCTGTATGTGATTAAATTAGATGAGAAACTGCAAGAGACAAATGAATAAAGATGGAAAAGAAACAAACTTTCTAAAATACTTTCTGTTGAGATGAAAGAAGTAGACTAAAACAAAATATTCCAGAATATCTTAGCTAGTGGGTTTTGGAGAAACTCCCAGGAGCTAAATATATTTGAAAATGAAATGCTCATATAAGGAAGATAAAAATGATAAAAGGAAATGATACTGAATCTTCAAACAATAGTGACAATTATAAAGCAAAGGAATGATATAAGGCAACCGACATAGTACATCAGTGACTAATCTGTTTACATTAGAAAAATAAGAAAACAAGACAAGGCACTATTTACATAAATGAGCAAATCGAATGTTAGTAACAAATCTCTCTATGTGAGAATCAGATATATGAAGAAACAGAAGAACAGTGAAAGAAAGTAAAAATTGTGCATCAAGAAGAAGAAGGTAAAGAATTCTGATCTAGAGTATAATAAAATATAAAAAATGTATTTTCATATTTGTAAAAGCCATATTTTTTCTGTAAAATATGGGTATTTTATCTTATTTTAATGAAATATTAAAAGATGACCTTTCTAAAATGTTTTCTGAATCTTGAGAGTTTCACACATGTAAGCAATATACTGATAACCAAGTGACAAACTAAATGAGGGAAGCGCTTTCAACTGATTGGCACAGATGACAACTTCCTAAACAGAACACCAAAGTTCAGGCTATAAGATCAATTATTAATAAGTGGGATGTCTTGAAACTGAAAAGCTTCCGTAAGGCAAAGAATGCTGTCAATAGAACAAAATGGCAGCCCACAGATTGGGAAAATGTTTTCACCAACCATAACACTGGCAAAGGGCTAATATACATAACATATAAAGATTTCACCACTTAAACACCAACAAAAGAAATAATTAAAAATAGAGGTAATGAACTAAACAGAGAATTGTCAACAGAAGGATCATGAATGGCTGAGAAGCACTTAAAAGAGAAATCTTTACTTTAATAACAATTTTAATTAAATATTTTTAGATATACATTTATATTGTTACACATATATACAATAAATTACCTCTGGCAAGAAGAACCATGAAGTAATCAGAAATTATATATATGTTACATTCATAGTGTTTTGAATATTTGTATTTGGCAGCCTTGAAGAAAACATCTTTCCTATCTGGGTGAATCTAAAATTCTGAATGAAAATCAATATCCATCATATCTCATCATTTTCAACTTAAAATATCTATCTAGACCTAAAAATGTCTTAACCCCTAAAAAACTCATCTTAATTGTAAAATTAATGTATCTGTTCTTCAGTCCCATCAGAGACATGAGAAGGGATAAGATTCATTACTTGAGTATACCAGGAGTGCAGGTTAGCTTTCCAAATGAGAAGATGACAGAGATAGTTTGCTACCTGAATAATCACTCAATACTCTCTATAATGCTGACCACCAACTTCAGCCTTCTGGTCCAATATATCTGACAGACATGTTTGTGAGACAGGAACTATTGAGGACTTGCTTACCTTGTCTTGCAGAGTTTCAACGTCAACTCTGCCTGCATCTAAGCTTCCCCTTTTTTAGGTAGAATTCTATCTGTGGTAGAAATAGAGACAATTTGTCAAGTGGCTGCTTTGCCACATTTGAGCCATCTCCATAAGGAGGTTCTTTGATGCTCATCATCTTCTTTGAAGTGGGCTAGGTGGTGCTAGGAGCTAACCTGTCTCATTGTAAATGTATTGTTGAAATATTTTTTTAAAATATTAATGCTATATTCTGTATGTCACTGCGGTTTTTTAAAGACCTTATTGAACTATTTTACCTTAGCTTGCTATAGGATCATATCTATCTGTTTATATATTTTTGTGATAAAAATAGACTAGTAATTGATATGACCGTGATTTGATCAACTTACAGTCAACTTGTATAAGTTACTTATCTTTATCTTAAAAAGTGTGATAAGAAATTCGAGGCTAGCTCTCCCCAATTGATGATTTATGGCAGAAGCAGGAGGGGAAAAACTCAGTTCTACTTAAGGGGCAGGCCAATGAGAAGTTGACCATGATTAGATGAGTATACTGATAAAACAATTGAACTTCATTTTTTACATTTTAGTTTTAATGTTTTATTCTTTGGAAGGGTGTCACAAGTGTGAGGCGTGAACATAGAGGGACTAGGAAATTAATGTGATCTGGGTGAATGAGGTGATATTTCCAAAGAATCATTAAATTATGTTGGGAAAAATATATCTATACTGAGTAATCTAAATAAAGCAGCAAGAATGAGCTGTTAACTGCTTACTATAAAGATTAGCTTATCTAAAACTAAAGAAAAGAACTGAAAGCATCTTGGAAAACTTAATCTTTTTTTAAAAAACTCAAATTTCAAATTACATATTATTAAAAAATATTACTAGTTATTGATTACAGAGGAAGGGGGTGCAGACTATCCTGATGACACCTGATAAGCTGTGGCCAGACAGTGGGGGAGTGGGGCCCCCCCTTGTCTGAGGTCTAGGGGAGAGGAATAGGGCAGAAGAGGGAGGGAGGGTAGGTAGCAATGGGAAGATAAGAGGGAGGGGATAACATTTGGGATGTATTTTGAATAGATTATGATAAATAAAAATATACTGGAAAAAAAAAAAAGAAGAAGAAGAAAAGAAAGCTGAGGCTGAAGCTGCTTCAGCAATGGAGTTCCAGTTCAGAGGCAGCTTTGGTCGTGAATGTGGTTAGCCACCTCAGGGAAGTTGGAGATTGTGTTGTGTTGAATAAACACTGAAGAAAAATTGCTTTCTCTGGATTGAAAAATTAAGAAAATTCAAATAACACTCAGAGACGACAGCATGCTTACAATAAACAATATGGAGGTTTCAGAGATTGTTCCGAAGTAGTAGCCTTATTGCTCTTTCTTAGTATTCGTGATTTAATTTCCTGAGCTTACATGGTGGTTCTTAACCATCTATATCTCCCGTTCCTAGGGCTCTGATGTTCTCTTCTGAACTTCTGTGTGCTAGGCATGGGATGCATTTGGTACCTTTATATACGTGTAGGCAAAACATCCATAAAGTAGAATTAATTATTGTAAAATAATCATCAAGACAGATCACATGGTTTTTTTCACACTACACGAAGGACAAGGAGAGAATATATTCTAGTGACTGGATAGAAGGCTCAGTGAAGAGGATACTTTCGCAGAGTTGATTCCCAGGATTCATATGGAACAACTCACACCCCCCATGTAGCTTGAGCTGCAGAGAATCAGACACTTTCTTCTGGGTTTCATGAGTATCTGCACTCATAATCAGACATACCCACACAAAGATATAAAACTATACACATGCATAAAAATAAATTTATTTTTAAAAAAAAATAATCTACTGAATAATTAAAATGTACAAAAATAAATAACACTATGAAAAGATATCATCTACACTATGCTATTAATAAAATATAAATTTAAAAAACAGATCATGATATACATTTATTTTTTATTCTTTTTAAAAATTTGCATGCAATATATTTTGATCATATTCTTTCCCTTTCTCCAAGTCCTTCTGGATTCTTCCCACCTCCCTGTACACTTTATGTTTCTTCTTTCTTTAAAACAGCATCAAAATTTAAAGAAATCACATCAGCTAAAAATAAATTATATATTTATATACACTTTTGTAGGGATTATTTCTCACTAAGGGAAAATAATTACTTATATCTTGCCAATATGAATATTTATACATTTTAATTATCTATAATGGTCAGCGTGGAAAACATGATTTTGTTTATAATAACTTTTTATATAACAGCATGTACTTAATATATTTCCACAACTTATTTTTATACTGATCATATCCTGTTGTCTTTTGAAATGGATAAGCCAACAAGCATTAGAAATAACGTTGCTGGGATCTTGAGGTACATGATTATAATTTATTTTAATTTTGAGTCTCACTATGCTTTTTACATTAAAAATTACAAATCTGTAAATTTAACATTGTCAGATATTGTTAACATAACACAACATTGTCACACACTATAAATATTGCTTTAGCACTCTGAAGATCATGTAGTGATTGACAACCTACCTTGTTTTGTTTTGTTTTTCTTTTCTGTGCATGCTATGCGTGGTTGATTCCTACTGCTGGACTAATGACCCACAACACTGTACAGTGCAACTAAACAAAATTTGTCTCGCATACATGTCCTTTCAAATAAAACATGTCACAGCTGCCTTGTTTTTAGAAAAATGAGTAAGCATTCTGCACCATTGCTGAATGTCACTGTAGTGTGAAGTAGATAGCAAAGAAGGCCACAAAGCAGAAAGTAATTTAATAAGGAAAACAAATAAGCAAGCTAACAAATGGAGCTTGTTTACCATAATGTAGAACAAAGAATTGCCATTTGCCAAAATAAAGAACATGTTCTCCACATTACTAAGGAGCATTATCAAGTGTTCCACATATTGTAAACTTCATTTTAAATTACATTTTATCTTTTAGATGTATTAACATACTGAATTCATAAGTGTGAAGGTCAGATGGATGTACAGAACATGTCAATAAATTGAATTTTACTCTTACTCTGAGCACGATTACCAACTTTGTGGTCAATTCCCCACAATATACACTCAGACACATTGTTAAATAGAGCTTTTATTCTACCATAACATGTTAGATATAACAGATTAGATTTCAGGTTGCTATTAGTTATTCAACTTTGCCTAAAAACACAAAATAAAATATTCTCCATTTTCTTTTTGTCAGACAAGTTGAGTTGTTTCTTATTTTAGCTATTGAAATAATACTAATAACTACTAAAACTACTGTTAGAGTTTCTCAAAACCTATATAGGTTTTGTATAGAATACAAACTTAGTATGAACAACTATAAAAATGTACTGAAAACAGTGCCAAATAGCCATATGGAAAGAGTTTTTCAGTTATCTATTAGTAAATTCTCAAATAATGTATGGGATGATACATGACATAACATGAAAATAACCAGCAGCAGATATAACACCAGGATGTTCAGAAGTTAATATATTAACAAATTTTTTGTTGGAAAGCAATATGTAGAAAAAAATTTAACAGTACCTATGTATTTTAAACTTAAAATAAACCAGACACAATGGAAAATTATATGACTGTATTTCAAAATTAAGTTTGTGAAATGCTTTGTGATCTAGTAATCTATTACAGGCTACATAATGCAAAATAATCCAGATTATTCCAGGTATATATTGGCACATTAATGTCCATGGTAGGATTATTTAAAACAGTGGTTCTCAACCTTCCTAATACTGTGACTCCTTAGAAATTCCTCAGGTTGTGGTGACCCCCAACCATAAAGTTATTTTTGTTACTACTTCATAACTAATTATCTATTGTTTTAAAATGTAATATAACTATTTTTGGAGATAAGGGTTTCCCAAAGGGGTCATGACCAATAGCTTAAATACCTCTGTTTAAAAATGTAAGCATATATAATAACTGAGACTACCAGACTACCCATCACTGGGTGAAATGGATAAGCATAATATTACTATTCATATGAGATGTTGTTGCTATTGATAATCCCATGCTCTATACCCTATGACCATAAGCTTTATCAATATTCTACCCTTGTTCAAAGCTCTTCAGTGGGAAAAATGTTTGGAATCTGTGCATTACTTCTCAGTATTTTTAATTGATTAAGTTATTTATTTACTTTATATCCTGACTGCAGCTTCCCCTTCCTTTGCCCATTTCAGTTCCTTCCTCCTATTTCTGCTGTTTCCTCCACCCATCCTCCCTGTCCATGAAGATAATGAATGAAAAAGAGAGACATGAATGGAGAATACTGACACTTAGGAAGGTGCTCCAGGAAAAAGGAATCCAGAGGAGAGGGTGTATGTGGGGGAAAGAAGGTTATGCAGGACAAAGAGGGAAACCATGTCCAAAAGAAAGATTGTTTGGCAGGCTAAGTTAGGGGGATTTTAAATCCAAGACCAGGTTTCACACAACAGTGAGCTTCTGTCTGGGAGAAGATAGGAGGAAGGTAACAGTGGGGAGAATTTATTTTGCATTTCAGTTTAAGATGGGACCCAGTCCACAGTGACAGACATGAACGGCAGTCAGTGTCTTACTTGGCTAGTCAAATGTTTCTGTAGTGAGGAAGCAGAGAAAATCAGGCTGGGACTTACCCAGCTCATGTTTATGGTGGGTCTTACTTCCACCCATCCATTTAAACTCTGAAAAGCATCCCATGGACACAAGAAGTCTATCTCCTAGGTGTCTATCTTCTCAATGTAGTGAAGTGAAAAATGAAGGTTAACCACCACACTAACATATGCATGGGTATTTTGCCCATATGTATGTCTGTGTACCATGTAATTGCAGTGCCCATGGAGGCCATAACAGGGCATCCTATACCCTAGAACTGGAGTTGTGAGCCTCCATGAAGGTGCTAGATTCATGTGGATCCCCCAACAACGGTAATGGAAGCCCTCTCTGATGCTGATGCTTCCCTTTAGATTCTGTCCTGATAACCTGGTTGCCTTGTTTGGCTTCAGTGGTAGAGGATGCACATAGTTCTACAACGACTTAATGTGCTAAGGTGGGTGGGTACCCATGGTACCTACCTCTCTGAGGAGAAAGAGAGGGGGGAATGGAGGAAAGGGGTGTGAGTGAAAAACTGGGAAAGAGAAAACAGAAGGCCTTCCATGGGTATGTACCAGCCGTGACAGAGCAAGATGCAGTAAGACCAGGGTCATCTTCTTCTATTGAGACTAAAGAAGGCAGCCCAGTTAGGAAAAAGGGATCCAAAGGCTGGCAGTGTAATCAGAGACAGCCCCAGCTTTAGCAGTTCCACATGAAGACCCAACTGCTCAGCTATTACATATGTGTGAAAGGCCTAGGTCTGTCCCATGCATGCTCTCTGGTTGGCAGTTCAGTCTCTATGTGCCTTTAGGGGCCCAAATTAGTTGATTCTGTGTTTTCTTGTGGTGTCTGTTAAGTTCTCTGGCTCTTTCAGTCCTTCAATCCTCTTCCACAGGAATCTCCAAGCTCTACTTAGTGCTTGGCTGTGAATCTCTGCATCAGTTTCCATCACATTCTGCATGAAGCCTCTTTGATGACAGTTATGTTAGTCCCCTGCACGCGTATAGCAAAATAACATTAATAATGTGGACTGCCGCTCATGGTGTGGGTCTCAAGCTAGTGGTTGGCCCGTCTCTCAAATTCTTCTCCATCCCATACTGACACTTCTTTCACCCATTATCTTCCTTCTGTCCACGCCTGATGTGGATATATCCCTCCATCTCCTGTGTGTCAAGTGTCCCCCGTTGGGGCTGCCCTGTTACTAAGCTTCTTCAGCTCTATGGTCCGTAGCATAGTTATCTGTTAGTTTATGATTAATATCCATTTTTAGGTGAGTACATACCTTTCTGGGTCTGGGTTACTTCCTTCAGGATGCTCTTTTCTAGTTTCATCTCTTTGCCTAAAAATTCAATGATTTCATTGTTCTTATTGAATGCATAAGTAGTATTCAATTGTGTAAATGTACTACAGTTTCTTTATCCATTCTTAATTAATTAATTCTTTTACAACCTTTTACAACTATTGATTATATATATGTGAAAAACAAATGATAACAACATGTCAGAGAAGTCATAGAAACTAATCAAGCTAAATTTAACTTATTATATTCTGCTTCCACCAATATTTAAAATATGAGCCTCAGATGAATCTCATCAATGTCCACCAACATGAGTGTAGGAATTGTATTTGAAGTTCTTTAGTTTTCAATGTCTGAGACTCATTCTTTTGGGAAATCAAATAACAAGAAAATATTCCTTAATATAAATATAAAATATCCATGAATATTAAGCAGCGCAAAAGAAAACACCAAAATGTACCATGTAACTTCAAATTCCCTTCTTACCATTTTAACACACCTATATTTGTGTATATATTCTTTCTATATTAATGCATTACACCAATCCTTATTTTATCTTATCTAGAAGGTAAACCAAAAACTATTTCCATAGAAGCTTATATCTTTTTAGTTTTCAATTAATTTTAGATTAATTCACAGTAATCAGATTTATTCTAGAATTCTATTTGCAGTTAATTTATTATCTACAAAATGAAGCATACTTCATAAGCATATGATTTTAAGTCTATGAATAGACAGACTGAAAAGTAAAAACTGATGAAATTTGTATGAAGGTTTGCTATTATAAAGGAGAATTTAAATAAAACTCAAACTCAGGAAGCAAGAACAACATTTAAAGAATACTTAAAGAAAGAAATACAATAAAAAATGATATCAACATGTATATAGTTATAATATGGTATTTTGTAACATGTATCATTGAACATTTATCTCATTCAAGGCTTTTATTTTTTCCTTGGCAATTAGATAAGAAACCTTTTAGACTGCATTTATAAATTTCTATGTCTACAATTGTAGTCACTTCTTTTTCAAGATGCCACAAGAATCCCTTGTGTGCGTGACATCTATTGATCTCATTTAGTTAATGGTTCTCTTTTCCACTATAAATCTATGACCTAGTCTTATTTCAAAATGGTAATGACTCTCTCAATTTTCTTTTATCTTAAAAAGAATTCACTTTGACACTTTAGCATTCGCATTGAACGGCAGTATTGTTAGGTATCACTTCAGATCAGATCAAGTAAATTACCACAATTCTTACAGTTAAGTCTACTCAAATATTGCATAAGGAACCACCAAATACTTTAGCATAAATAAATAGTCTTAATGTTAGGAATGAAAAGACTATCAACACCTTATGAACATTATTCAGGAGTATGTACCCACATCTTCAACTTCTCTACAAATTAAATTAGTTCAATAATAACATTTTTCATTGTTCTTTCCTGATTATAAAGCTAATAAACAGAGAATGCTTTACAAGACTTTACATAGTTTATTTATTTTGTATTTATATTATAATATAATTAATTTTATATTATAATGATTATAAAAACATAATGTTCTTTTAAAGTTTGGTAATCAGAAGCAGATTGGGAAAATTTGGAAACATGAATTTCTAGTCTATAATATAAATGTTACCTGTAAATTTTAGTACCAATTTAACAGGATGCTAAATACTAAGAATAACAGTTGATTGTAGTTTTTAATATTGTATTTTATTATTCATCTTTCACTCAAGTCCCTGTATGGTGGAATGGTTGCTAGGAAGTGTATAGATAAAAGAGAAAGCACACCTGAGCTTTGATATTGAAAATATTTCTTCTGTTCCATGTGAGGTTTTCTTCCACGGGAAATATGAAAATCCATGATGGCCAATATCATTTATTTAATCTGAAATCAAGCTTGATGTACTTGCTTGATGAACAAATGAAGACTTAAAATAAGAGGAAATACAGTCTTTTGGTGCATAGCTGAACTTCTATTTTTTTTTAAACTAGGAATTTTGTCTCTCTGTGTAGATAAATAATGTTTTACAACATTCTTTAACAGCTTGACAATTTAACAGAAATAATCCTACAAATATAAACGTTACAATTCAGAAGTTAATGACAGAAAAAGCCATTTAAGGTAGCAGATATAACGTCATAATGACATGACAGGAAATAAATTGGTTCTTTCAGATAAGTGTAAGCGTACAAAAAATAGCATGCTTTTTTATAATTCAAATTACAGTGTATACCCTACATCATGATTTAGGAACATATTAATTTACATAACTGCAAGATAAGCCTCAAGAACACCTCTCAATATTTTTAATAACTTAAAGGTAGGTCGTGCATTTTAAACTTAAGTTCCACATTGGAAATTCCAAGTAAAGCTTTAATATTTTGATAACTTAAAACCTATACTTTATAATATATTAGTAAACATTTCAGAACCTGCCCTTGTCAAGACTTTATTTTTCTCAAGGTAATAAATGTCTTAATAAAACTTTTTTCTTCACTTTAGTTTTACATCCATGCTTGACTTTTAATCAAAGAACTAACTAGCAATTTGTATCCTAAAGGCTGATTTCTTACATCTGAATACTATGCTAAATGTTAAGGATTTATATTCACTAATATTCTAAAAGGATTATTTTAAAAAGCAATGATCTAATGAATTAGAAGAAATGATAATAAATTCATCATATTTTCCCATTTTAAGTCAGTGCTGTGAATACATGTCTTGAGATTATTATTAGCTTGCAACATTCAAGTTCAATGTGTAAATATGTTTGTGCTTAAAGTAATAAATACATATTTTCAGCTTTAAATTTAATCAATTTTCAAAAGTAAAATACTTTAGATATTTTGATCAATGATTTCATAAGATATAAGCTTAAAAGACTTTCTTTTCATTATTTCAAAAGAACACATTAAGGATGAGAGAGAATACATTGTTATTGTAGGTTACAATGTCTTAAGAAATTATTAAAATTTTATTTTTAATGTGGTAGAAATGATAATTGAGTCCAGGTTCTGTACTATGTGTTATCTAATCCCCTAATTTTCAGGAATAATTATCATAACTGAAGATTTTTTGATGAATGAATCCATACTTTCTGTGATAATGTCAATATTCCATAGTGATATTTATAATTCACTTATATTTATTTATGTGATAATCATATCTTTATAAGTATATAGTGCTCAACACCAGTTTTATTAAAGCTTGATTTTCACAACACCATTAGAAGTTTACAAATACTGACTCTGTAAAATATTATTACTGGTAAGAGATACATGGAAATCAATTCTTTCACCAAATTCTTCTAAAATCTATGCTTATGCACATACACAAGTACTTAAATAAAATATTTGTAGTAAAGTTTTCTGCTTAAAGGCAAATGATATGAATAGCTTCCTTTCATACCCATTCATTAAAAGGCAGTTTTCACTGCATTTTCTAAATAATGAAACTCATTTGTATTATTATTCTGTTTGAATTCTTTTCCTAATCAATGTAATTATTATTAATATGAAATGATTTTCTTTTATAAAATATTTAAATGATTATATTACAACTATGTAATTATTTCACTTAAGATAATGAAAATGTGCTTCATTTTAATTTAATATTAATTGATCAAGCATGTATAACTTTGACAGTTGGTGATGTAAAATTAAATATGAGTCCAAGTTGATCATAATTTTGGCTTTCTATAAGAAGTTGTTTTAGAGTTTTGTGAATTTGAAAGGTGACGTGATGTTTAATAGGTTATAAAGTTTGATTTCCTGACATAATCACTGAGGTATCTATTCAAACAGCTGCTTGCACCTGAAATCCCTCTTTCCCTAGTTAGGTGCTGCCCTCTAAAGTTGGCTTCAAGTCATTTCTGTTTAAAACCATTTTTCACTGCTGCCTTTTCATAACAATAGTCTCATGAATAGAGAGCCTCCATTTTAATAGAACCGTACATTTTATGTAATTTCTATTAATATGTATCAGTCATAGGTCACTGTGTTTAATGTTAAGCTCTTGTTTTATTGTCACATACAACTGTTTGAATTAGTATGGGATGTTAAGCGAGCGACTCTTTAGGAAAAGTTAATGAATTATGTGAATCATTAATAATGAAATTTACATGAATAAATAGGCAACATTTTACTGCAATACTAAGACATATTTTTAATTAATTTATTCTTGTTACATCTCAATGGTTATCCCATCCCTTGTATCCTTCCATTCTTCCCTCCATCCCATTTTCCCCTTATTCCCCTCCCCTATGACTGTTCCTGAGAGGGATTTCCTCCCCCTGTATATGCTCATAGGGTATCAAGTCTCTTCTTGGTAACCTGCTGTCCTTCCTCTGAGTGCCACCAGGTCTCCCCCTCCAGGGGACATAGTCAAATGTGAGGCACCAGAGTACGTGAAAAAGTCATATCCCACTCTCCACTCAAGTGTGGAGACTGTTCTGACCATTGGCTAGATCTCGGTAGGGGTTTAAAGTTTACCGCCTGTATTGTCCTTTGCTGGTGCATTAGTTTGAGCGGGACCCCTTTAATTCATATTATAAATAATTTTCTTGATAATCTAGGCAAAATTATGGAGCTGTGGGCCCAACACTGAGCTTTTTCATAAATTTCCATTTCACTTGGGATACAAAGATATTGAATTTGGGGCTTCAGGTTTGTCTTCAAGTTTACAATCAGCAGACATTTTTGCACAGGCTGAAGGTTCAATACTCAGCACCCTCACAGCAATTGACTAATATCTGCAAGTTCTGCTCTCTCGTCTAACCTCAAGGTCCACCAGCCATGCTCTTTGTTCACAGACATACATGTATACAAAGATTCACACACATAAAATTAATAAAGACATGTAATTTAAATTAAAGCTATTAAGTTCCTATATTAGCACTGTATTTCATAGATGGTGAAGGGATACATGAAACATACTAGAAAACAATTAGTGTGTCAGGAATTGGCTACATGGGTAAAGGACTTTATGTACCCACAAAAGCAATAAGCCTGGTACACCAGTGAAAGTACTTTCCCAGCACTGGTCGGACACAGACAGATGAAGTCAGGGGCCTCACCAGCTAGCCAGTCTAGAAAAACAGATGTTCTTCAGTCTCAGAAAAGAACCTATGATCAGAATGTAAAAGTTATCAGGAAAGCAATAGAGCAAGGTACATACTATGAATCTCCAGCTTCCAAGCATTCACTATCAAGTGAATACATCTGCCCACATATACATGTATATTTGTATTCACCAAATACACATGCACACACACACACACACACACAACAAAATAAATGTTGACAGATAGACCTAATGTCATTGCATTTTCAAATAACATGCTAAATAGGCCGCCTCGATGGATGAAAAACACAATAAAATAAAATATAGGTTACCAACTAAAATTAGACTTAAAATGTATTTGTAGAGGCCATGTAAAATGAAAGATCATTTATACCTCTATAACAAGATAAATATTACTGTCAAAAATCGGCAGAAATATGAACTCATCTTGCCAATAAAAATGTACAGGTTACTAAAAGTGACTTAAGAATTATTCAATATTATTGAGTAAAAAAGAAAAATACCAAATCTAATGAAGGATACTACATCATACACACTAGAATGAATATAATGAAAAAGAAAAAGAAAATAAATGGAGATGTAGATATAGACTAAAGAGAACACTTATTCATTGGTAGGATAGCAAATGACAGTCATTTCATAAATATTTCAGCTTCTTTAAAAGTTAAAAAGTAAAATGCCATACAACTAATTCAGCAATTTCAATTCCAGGTATATGGAATATATATTTCTCTTCATATTTATATATGGACATGAATTCCAAAAGTGAATGTTCATTAAGCATTATTAATATTACTAGATTATAGGGAAATCTAAAAATTCATTAGTTCAAGAATTAGAGAATAGATAGATAAAAGAGGATACAACTGTTTGCAATTTAATTGTGAAGTTAAAAGAATAAATTGAAGTGAATACAATCAGTGTTCTTTTGAAACTCACAAAGAAGTAATAACATTTTGTTTAAAATTATGCTTATGATGTATGTTACCACATGCATGACTTAAAAGCACTACATAGCTTTAAAGGTAATATGAATGTTCCTAGGTTGGTTCCATTTTACATTAAATATAAAGACATAAGATGGATACTAATAATGTACTTTGTTAATTTCCTAGTAGTGCATAAGAAATGACTCTTGTCAACAATAGGCAGTGTCTTTGACGTCTTAAAATATACTGTGACTCACTAATGTTAAAATTTTAGTTTCAACAAAGTGACATATACTATCAAGCTGAATATTTGTAGTGAACTTCATGCCAGGGTATTTATCTTTATCATGACATCATTCACAAAATAAAAATTAAGGAATAAATATAAAATTCCACCAACAAGTTAATGGAGACAAAATGCACACACAAGGCAGCTTTACTCTCATCTGAATATGAAAAAATATACTATTTTTAAAAGGCTGCATAACTTGGCACTTTGTTCAGAGGAGTCTTGCACACTTTCTCTTATGTAGCAACAGGCAAGGAATGACGTGGAATTGGAACTAAACGTGGAAGTCCTATAAAGATGGAAGCCGATCAAGGGAAATAGAAATGTTCATTTAGGACAGAAAGAAGTTATTTGATGGGCTATAGAGAAATATTACCCACAATTCAAGGGACATACTTAAACACAGACTATGGGATGTATTGTATACATGTACAGGAGTAGTATACGAATATAGACATCAGGGTGTGACATCAAGTACAATGTGAGGTTAAAGAAGATAAACTTTGAAACATGAATTGGATATTACCAAGGCATTTGATAGGTAGGCAGACACACATATAGAGTCCAGGAGTGGTAACAGTTTTGACCCCAAATGTATCAATATTAAATTATTCAAGAGATTAGAAGCAACAAGCAAAATATCCTACCAAGATAAGTAAAAAATACGATCACGTACTGATCTGGAAACCAGGAAAGAGTTCGTGTGCTGCACCCAATTCTGTAAATGAGAGAATGGAGTCAAAGAATGAGAGATGAGTGAGATTCATCTGGCCAACACTGGTGATCTTGAAATAATAGTTAAAGCGGGGAAAGCGTTCTGTAAAAACAGAATAGTAAGAGTCATTTTTGAAAAAATTAAGCCCCAACCCTACCTGCAGGACTGTCATAAGTGGAACGGAGTGGGGTGGATATGTTAACATATATATGTTTTAAAAGAATGAATCAGACAGTGCTAAAAGGAAGGTACTTGATAGGTCAAATGATTTTTAATAAAAGTAAGGACATACACATACTGATAACCTGAAAGTGACACTTAAGCTGCTTATGGTTTTGAGTAAAATGGAGTATAGAGATTTAGGAAAATGGAAAAAAATGTACAAGTTTAATCGAGATATTGATGCATGTTGAATTTTAATAATTAATACATTTTCATGAATATTAATATGCTGGAAATTATGGATAGCTTTCTTAAACATTGAAATAAACAGCAAATGGATTGCAGAGATGGCACAGAAGAAGAAGAACACTGGTTCTTTTTCCAAAGGCGTTGAGTTCAATTCCCAGCAACCACATGATGGCTCATAATCATGTATAGTGAGATCTGGTGTCCTCTTCTGGTGAGCAGGCAGAACACTGTACAAATAATAAATAAGTAAATCTTTTTAAAAAAGAAAGAAACAACATACATTTAAGTATGCTTAAGGTCATAAGTTTGTGAATGTAACTCTCAGCTACTGCTCCAGAACCATGACTATAGCCATGTTCCCAACAGGCCCCTGCTCGATGACAGTGAGCTAAACTTTGAAACTCTTAAGCTCCCATTTAAACATTTTCTTTTAGGCGTGTATCCTGGATCATAGCATATCTCCATAGCCGTTGAATAGTGACTAAGACAACTAGCTAAAATATTTTAAAACTTAAGATGTAGACTATGTTGTTGTTGTTATTACTATGATGACAACGATGATGATGATGATGATGATGATGATGATGATGATGATGATGATGATGATGATGATGTTTTTCAAGACAGAATTTCACAGTGCAGCACTGCTTGTCCTGGAGCTCACTATTTAGAAGAGGCTGGTCTGGATTGAGAGATCCACCTGCCTCTGCTCCCCACCCCTAGGCTTAAAGTCCTAGATTACATTTCTTATTTCAGTCAGGTTGGAGAAATTAATAATAGATTGTTTTAAGCTATAAAAAATTACAAAACCCATATGAACTTTCAAATATTACAAACAGTTGATACTGGAAGGCAATCAGTGTACAACTGAATTTGTCCCAGATGGAAGCCTAGGAAAGTAGTGAGACATTTGGTTTCTTTAAAATCCCTCTTATGATAAGAGGGTATTTTTTTTGTTGTTGTTTGTTTTAATCCCAGGATGATATACAGGGCTGCTTCAGGACTTCCGCAGCAGTTACCTATGACTCTCTCTTGTGCTAAAAGGGGTGTGATCATTGCTAACTTCAGATAGTTTAATTCTGAGCACCCTGGAGAGGAATAAAGGCCAGAGAGGGATGGGTCAGGGAGGAGGGAGGGTATCTGCTGCTACTCATCCCTGCTGCTCCTGGTGGCTATCTGTCAAGTGTTCTTGAGCAAAGATACAAGAAAGAGTTATAAATATCCTGGTGATGAAGACTGGACTTTCCCCAAAAAAACTCAATGTCCCTAATCATCAGGAAGTAGTCTAAAAGATCTCAGTGATCCCTCTTTCCCAATAAGCTTTCCTCACTCTCTGCTACTTAGTGTTGGGGTGTGGCAGGAATTAGGATAGAAAAGCCTGGTAGATAAAAGAACCCAAATAAAAGAGATTTAAAAGAAACACTTCAACAAACCTTCACTTAGGCTTTTCTTAGATGGCTATGTTGAGGAATCATTGTGATTGCACTGAGGCTGAACTAGAGCAGGAACAGTATGAATCTCATAGGCTAGAGGGCTCATTGAAAGATATGGATTTGGTAGTAAGGTGACAAAACACAGAAACATATAGTGTGAAAAATGGCCAGCTTCTTGACAGGCAGGAGAAAAGATGGGCGATTTCATAAACCAAGGTACAGAGCAAGCATCTGCTAAACACTAGTGAAACCAGGCAGTGACCACAGAGCATCTAAAGTCAGTGGCTTCTGTTTTTCTACTTTGGGATTTATTTTTTCAATTTCCATCGTGATCTTAGCCTTCTCCACCCCCCCACCCCCTTCCTGGTTCCACCTTCCCTCCTTCTTCCCCTACTCCTCAGAAAAACAGACCACTAACCCACCCCTGCACATCAATTCACATCAGGCCCGAGGATATCCTCTTCCCCCGTGGCCCTGTGAGACAGCCCCACCAAGGGAAAGTGATTCGAATTCAGGCAGCTAGTCCACATCAGAGACAGCCTCAGCTATCCTTAATAGAGGACCCTCATGAAGACCTATCTTGGGTTTTTAAAAGAGAAATGTTCCAGACAGGTACTGGTATTCAAATGCGTACTCCCCTGTTAATAGCACTGTTTTAGAAAATTTGATAAGCCACTGGGGTCTCTCTGTCTCTCTCTCTGTCTCTCTTTCTCTCTGTCTCTGTCTCTATCTCTGTCTCTGTCTCTTTCTCTCTCTCTCTCTCTCTCTCTCTCTCTCTCTCTCTCTCTCTCTCGTGTGTGTGTGTGTGTGTGTGTGTGTGTGTGTGTGT